>CM069065.1:1128829-1728829 GCA_035220775.1 Malus fusca | reverse complement strand
TTGAACACACAACAACTCAGCTCATCTCCTCTGAATTTCCACCAGATTACATCAATCGTCACAAAAACTAAACCCTTTTTGCAGCTTTTGATCATCACACAGATTTCAGTGAGAGAGGATTTTGGATGCAAGTGAAATGTTGGTCCAGGACCGCCCAGCTTCAAAACCCTCCAAACCCTCCAAAACCCAGCAACCATATCACCTTTCTCATCCCAAAACCTTGATTTCCCCCAATTGGGTCTCCTTTAATGTCTTCAAGATCGCCACTTTCTCACTCCTAACACTCACCATCGCCACCCTCTTCTTCCTCTACAACTCCAACGACTCCCCCTCCACCTTCCTCTGCTTCAAATCCCACCTCCACGTCCCCAAACCCCTCCAATACCCCACTCTCACCTTCGATTCAATCCGACCCATCTCCGATAAGTCCTCCGGTTACGCTTCTTTCAGCTCCGATCGATGGATTGTGGTCTCCGTTTCGGATTACCCTTCCGAGTCACTTCGAAAGCTGGTCAGAGTCAAGGGCTGGCAGGTCCTTGCAATTGGGAATTCGAGGACCCCCGTGGATTGGAGCCTCAAGGGAGTCATTTACTTGTCAATGGATGACCAAGCGAAATTGGAGTTTCGGGTTTTGGACTACCTTCCTTATGATTCTTATGTGCGGAAGAGTGTTGGGTACCTTTTCGCTATCCAGCACGGCGCGAAAATGATATACGATGCTGATGATCGCGGGGATGTGGCGGATGGTGATCTCGGTAAGCACTTTGATTTGAAATTGTCAAATGTGGATGTAATGCAGGAGAGGATTTTACAGTATAGTAATGAAGACTCCAATAGAACTGTTGTGAATCCGTACATTCATTTCGGGCAACGATCAATTTGGCCTAGAGGATTGCCTTTAGAAAATGTTGGTGAAGTTGCGCATGAAGAGTACTATAGTGAAGTATTTGGGGGAATGCAGTACATTCAGCAGGGTATATCGAATGGCTTACCCGATGTGGATTCTGTTTTTTACTTCACAAGGAGGTCGGGTTCAGAAGAGTTCGACATAAGGTTTGATGAACATGCTCCAAAAGTTTCATTGCCTCAAGGTATGATGGCGCCATTGAATTCTTTTAATACGTTGTTTCATTCGAATGCATTTTGGGCTTTGATGCTTCCTGTTTCGGTTAGTACAATGGCTTCTGATGTATTGAGGGGTTATTGGGCACAAAGGATATTGTGGGAGATTGGTGGTCATGTTGTTGTCTATCCTCCAACTATATATAGATATGATAAGATTGAAGCATACCCGTTTACGGAAGAGAAGGATCTTCACGTAAATGTGGGACGATTAATTAAGTTCCTGGTTACTTGGAGATCTACTAAGATTAGGTTGTTTGATAAAATTTTGGAATTGAGTTATTTGATGGCGAAAGAAGGGTTTTGGACCGAGAAGGAGGTGAAGTTCACTGCAGCTTGGCTTCAAGATCTGCTTGCTGTGGGGTATATTCAGCCGAGTCAGAAGGTCATGAATTTGGATAAGCCAAGAACAATCATTGGCCATGCAAACCGGAAGGAATTTATTCCTCGAAAACTACCTTCTGTGCATCTTGGGGTTAAGGAATCAGAGACGGTGAATTATGAGATAGGGAATTTGATTCGGTGGAGGAAGTTTTTTGGCAATGTTGTTATGATCTTGTTTGTCAGCGGGCCTATGGAACGAACTGCCTTGAAGTGGAGATTGCTCTATGGAAGGGTATTTAAAACTGTGGTGATTTTGTTGGACAGTTCTGAAGATAAATTCGGTGTGGAACAAGCTACATTGGACCAAGTATACAAGTAAGTTACTAGTTATGCAATGGTTTCTTTGTTGTCGTTGCCAACTTCCACACACATTCATAAGTTTCTTTGTTGTCGTCATTTTTTAAATGTATATTATGCTGCCCTTACAATTATGCAAATGGTATGTAGGTATCTCCCCAAGATATATAACAGGTTTACAAGTGCAGAAGGATTCTTGTTCCTCCAGGACAATACCGTTCTCAACTACTGGAATCTACTGCAAGCAGACAAGACTAAGCTGTGGATTACGAACAAGGTAGTGCAAAATCCCGAGTACAAAACCCTGAATTTTAAACCAACACTGACTGATCATTCATGCACTCTCTCTTGTAGGTGCCTCAGTCTTGGATTACATCCTCAGTCAACGGTAAAGACATGGAATGGTTGTCGAAACAAGCAAATATGGTAAAGAAAGTTGTCAGCACTATGCCAGTCCATTTACAGGTCAACTACAAGGAGAGCATGCCAAGGGAGCAGAGTCTCGTTATGTGCAGCTCCGAGGTATTCTATATTCCTCGACAATTTGTTGGGGACTTTGTCGATCTTGTAGGTCTCGTGGGAAATTTTGAAATCCACAATAAGGTAGCAGTTCCCATGTTTTTCATGGCAATGGATTCGCCTAATAACTATGACTCAGTGCTCAATACAATGATTTATAAGCCAGAGGCATCATCTAGCAACTCTTCAAGTATTTATTCTGCTCAAGTCGCAGCTGTCCATCCATGGACCGTTTCCAGTGAGTCTGATTACATTAAACTTATAAGATCCATGGCGACGGGTGACCCTCTACTGATGGAGCTGTTTTAAATCACGGTAGGAAACTTTATACACTCCCATTTTGTATGAGGCGTCTCAAACGAGATTGGTACTCGAAACAAAGGATCATTTGGTTCGAGTAGGCTTTAATTTCTTCCTAGTTTCCTTTTTTTCTTATGTACATATAGAATTTTCTTTCGCCGGTATGATTCCAGTGTTTGATGTTAACTCGTGTCTTACAATTCGTATTTGAGCTGTCGATGTATCGAATGAGAAGCATCGTTACATTACCGGTTCAGTGTAGCCTCTTTTTCGTTGTTTATGGCGCTTCATCGATTTATGCCAATTTTCTGCCCCTTTATTTTGCTAATCATTGATGATGGCGATTAGACAACTAAATGCAGGATAAATCAGTATTAACTATACAATTAAAGCCCTGTTATTCTTATTTGCTCCAAAAAAAGCAAGCTACGTGTGAGTTAAACTCGGAAATAGAAATCGTTTTTTTATTTCTCGACATTTCCATCCAATTAAGAATACGGTTGCAATTAAGAAATTGAGTTCAAATTAAAATAACGAAGTATGACAATATTCACCAGTGTACTCAAATATCTATAACAAACAACCAAATTAATACATCAAGCATATTGGAGTTGCATCCAGTCTATCAAGCATATTGGAGTTGCATCCATACTACGAACATAGTATTCAACTTACACATGTATGGTTATATTATTCGTCTCCTTGCAATTACCAAAAGTGGGTTAAGTGAAATTATCGATTGGTAAACGGAATTCACAAAATCCCTCAATATTTAATCCAACAGACTATTCATTTTTCTTTTGGGAATTATTATTAGCACTCCAAATGTAACAATCCTTTCCTAATTTTACAATTTTATTAATTTTTTAAAAAGTAATATGACGAAAATGCCCCTAGAGGCGAGGATGTCAACTTTCGTTGACCATTGTATAACGAGACGTATGAAAAATTCTTTTACCGAATCCTTGTAGTAATCGACATTACAAATGCGTAGGTATAAGCAAAAGTGAATTCGGAGCTACAACGAAGATTCTACAAAGCATTGAATGCCGAGGATAATTTTGTAATTTCACTTCACGAAGAAATTTTTCTATATCTTATATACTTTGGATTGTGTGCCAAGTGGGGCCCACACCCCCACTCTTCTCTCCATTTTCAGGAAACACCCACCTCTCATCTCTCTCACAACTCTCCTTCTCTCCCTCTCATATCTCTCTTCACTCTCTCTTTCACTTCGAGCACACATACGCACAATCAACAACCACAAGGACTGCATTCTCATGACATTTGGGAGCCTTGCGAACCAGAAACCGTGGAGAAAACCCCTCATTTACCTCTCCCTCGCGCTGGACAGTAGCAGCCACTGTGCTTGTGTCTCTCTGGCGAGTTCTCAGTCTCCGGCGAACACCACCGTCGACCACCACCGTGGTTCGACTTCCTTGAGGCCAGGAACAAACCCCAAACAAGTTTATTGGCGGCAAAGCATCGGAGGAGACGGATCGACAACCACCCATTTCTAGGGTTCTGACGGTTCGTGATGGTTTTCAGACCACTTCTCAGCCGAATTGGACTTCGGCCCAGGTATAAAAGTTGTTCCTTTCATTGAAATTAAGCACAAATCTCATATTTTTCTAATCTATCGTCGTTCTCCGGAGGGCATTGATTATGGCAGTATCGTTGTTCAAAATCTGTAAGTAAACAACTTATTGTATTATTTGTGTAAAATTATTGTATTTGGACATAACTATTTTGCATATTTTGTTTTAATGTTGTTCCTTTTAATTCTATTTTATCTTATATTTTGAGTATATGATACATATTGAATTGACAATGTTTTCTGGCTACGCGGTTGTTGTGTTGGCCGGGGTTATATTCTCCACATGATGGCATTGAATGATGTGGGTTGTGTTTAGCAGCTAGATGGCCTATTTGATCCCACTGATGCTCATGATTTTTCTGATGGAGAAAGTTTATGTAAAAACTTGTCTCAATTGAATTGTTATGTGGTTGACAAGTCAAAATTGGATGGGAATTGTCATATCATTGCATCAAGGGACATAAGAGATTTGGAGTACGTCTTTGTCGGATTGCCCACGTTAAGCTTTCTTGATTCACTTATTTTGGATGAGGAATCGATAAACTTTGATAGGTGACTTCTGCACTCTCGTTTGTTTTCCTTTCATTTGATTATGTTTATGTCTAGTTACTAGGTTACATTATAGTATTTGATCAATAAACTGTGATTTTGCCTAGTTACTGATATCAGATTCTTCACTCAGCATTGGCTTCTTACTGATTATAATTTTGTATCTAATTTTAATTTTCGTTTGTCATTACGAGTATAATTGGAATTTTCAATTGTGCACCTATAAATTTTCTCAAATATGCAGATCGGATGACTACTACTAGCCTTAAGGAGATCACTACTCTAGGTCATTTCATCTCAAGATCTTTCTTATACTCTGACAATTAAGGTGATGTTGCATTCAGAAAATATATTCATTTGATTTTGCTTTACGTTATAAATCGACTATTTTTCCATTCGTGTCTGGATTGCTAACTCTAATTAGAAAATATATTCATGAATGGAAAAAGAGTTAATTTATAACGTACAGCAAAATCACATGAATATATTTCCCGAATGCAGCAACAACTCAATCGTCAGAGTATAAGAAAGATCGTGAGGTGAAGGGATTTAGAGTAGTGATCTCCTCAAGCCTGGTAGTAGTCCTGAAAATTTACAGGTGCACAAGTTAAAATTCCAATTATACTCGTAAGAAGCCAATGTTGAGTGAAGAATCTGATATCAGTAACACAGTTTATTGATCAAATACTATAATGTAACCTTGTAACTAGGCATAAACTTAATCAAATGATTATTCAAAACAAGAAGAAGAGACAAATGAAAGGAAAACAAAACGAGAGTGCAGAAGCCACCTATCAAAGTTTATTGATTCCTTATCCAAAATAAGTGAATCAAGAAAGCTCAACGTGGGCAATCCGACAAAGATGTACTCCAAATCTCTTATGTCCTCTGATGCAATGCCGTGACCATTCCCATCCAATTTTGACTTGTCAACCACACAACACTTCAATTGAGACAGGTCTTTACAAAAAATTTCAACATCAGAAAAATCATAAGCGTCATAAATGAGATCAAATAGGCCATCTAGCTACTGAACATAACCCACTTCATTCAACGCTATCATGTGGAGAACATAACCCTCGGCCAATACAGCAACCACGTAACCATAAATCATTGTCAATTAAATAGGTATGGTATATTCAAAATATAAGATAAAACAGAGTTAACAAGGAACAACATTAATGCAAAATAGTTATGTTCAAATACAATAAGTTGTTTACTTACAAATTTTGAACAACGATACAGCCATAATCAGTGCTCTCCAAAGAACGATGATAGATTAGAAAAATATGTGATTTGTGCTTAATTTCATATAACGCACTCTTGTAAGCAGAAATAAATTCACAAGGTGGCTGCCCCCATAAGGATATGAGATGGCCTTACATTGCCAACTCGTGATCATCCCGAGACAAAGCTTCCTCAGTTAAGGGAGTAGCTCCAGCAATTAGATCAGCAGCTACATTGTCATTTCCAGTTTTATAAGGTATTTCACAATCGTAACCCAAAAGTTTGGTCACCCATTTTTGCTGAAATTGAGTGTGAGCCCTATTATGAGAAGATACTTGAGGTTGTGATGATCTACTCGAATCATAAAGTGCCGGCCCTGTAAATAGTTGTGCCACTTTTTAACTGCATGTACAATTGCAACAAGCTATCGCTCGTATATAGATAAGGATTGATTTCGAGGACCTAATGTTTGGTTAGAGAAGGCAATTGGTCAGTCTTGTTGCTGCAAAACTACACCGATTCCTTGCCATGAGGCATCACATTCAATCTCAAAAGGAATTGAGAAACCAATGGTAATAGATTTTTAGTTGAGGGATCATTGCTACAATTTGTTTTTTTAAGAATCTCTTAAAATCCATATTGAATCTCTGAATTTGTAGTAAAAATTAAAATCTCTTAAAATTTCAATTAAATACACTTATCCCGTAATATGCGAGTGATTTATATTTTTGTTTATAAGGAGAATTGGGTAAAGTGTAAAACATCTAATATAGTTTTTATGTTTTTTTGTCTCTCATGAGAATAAACATTGCGATTTTGACATTAATTAGTTAATTCTATTGGATTTGGTACTCATGATGAATAACGGGTTCAAAGGATCGTTTTATTGTGTCATATTTGGTTAATTCTATGTCATTTTATTTTAGAATTCTACATTTTCACTCAAAAATGGTAAACAAACTTTGTAATGTGATGCCAACAAAATATGATAAGTTTTGAGTCAAGAGCATGACAATGCATTAGTGGCATGTTTACCAAACCGGAATGAAAGTGTAGGAAACGGAATTGCACGAATTCCAAGTCATTCCAGTGTTTACCAAACCGCAGGGAATCAACATTCAGGTGAGACCCACCCAAAATCCGGAATACAATTCCTAAACTACCCAGAAATGGATTCTCGACTTGGGAGGTGGGAATTGAGTTCCTGGAAATAGATTCATCAGGGATCCAAGTTTCTACCAATACTATCCTCATGCTTTTTTGGTAAACCCAAACACCCCTCATAATTTCACCTCCCAGTTCCATGACCAGTCTATAGACCCATCTCTCTTCTCCCCAATCCCACCATTTCCTAACAGAGGAGCTTCGACTCCGGTGAAATCCCAACCCCTTTCTCCTTGTCCCGTCGCCGCAGACTATCCAAAACCCATGCATGAACTCACAAAGAGAGGGGAAAATGTATGGCGTGGCCGCATGGTCATCTAAGAACAGGGGGTGGGGAGGGTTGTGATAGGTGGTGAGGAGCTGGGTTTGGGGATGTAGGGGGGGAGAATATGGCATCGCAGCTTTTTGTTTTTTGGGTTTTTTTATGTTATTTTATATTTTTAATAAATTTTGTTAATTATTTATTTCGCTAAATAGTTATGTTATGTTTTCATGTAGTTAATTGGATTTTATGAGCATATGTGGTTATCAAAATTAACCATTAACTAGCATATAAAAATATAATTTATAACAAGGGCAATTTAGTAATCAAATAGGTTTCAATTCCGATTCATGTGAGTGAGTAAACAACTTTTATGTAATCAACATCATTTTTATTCTGATTCCAGATAGTTTAGTAAACAACTTCAACATGAATCAAATTCTGATTCCATCTCTTTCTCAATTTAATTCATCATACTATGATTACGGATTAGTAAACGGGCCATAGATTCTTCAAATTTAAATTGACAAAAACACATATGAGCTCTAGAGTTAATCTCAAAACCCGTAACATCTATTTTTTCACGCATAATGAAAAAAACAAAACATAAAACTATTACATACAATGTGATAAAGAAAGAAAGCCTCTCGCATCCCCATTATACTTTTATAATTTTTTTTTGTTTTACAAGTTTATTTTATTTTAGGGTTAATCTCAGTTTACTACCCTAAATTTTTTTGGTTTTCAATATTTGGTACATGAAATTTTTTTCATCCTAGAGTGGTACATAAAGTTATAATTTTGGGACACTTTCATATGTCCGTTAAGGTTGCTGTTAAATTTGTCGTTAACCAATGACGTGGCATCGACATGAACAATGACTGGGCGCCACGTGGATATTAAAAAAATAAAAAAACTTTTGGGCTTTTCTCCCTCACCCCTTTCGACCCCCCTCCCCTCCCTTCTCTCCTCTGCACCCACCCTCACGACCTCACCGTCACCATATCACTCCTACACTCCCAATGGAGGAAGAAGACCAGCAAAAAGCTGCAGATTTTTAAGCTTTGCGGCGACGTTGAGGGTTTCTATTTCAAGTCGGATTCGTTGAGGGCATCGACGATGGCGAGGCCGATGCCTTTGGAGTCCAATTTGTCCCAGTTGATGCATTTGGATTCAGGTTTCAGGGTTCTGGGGGTGTTCAATTTGAACCAAAAACAGTTTCGTTTCAAGGATGGAGGTTGGGCTCATTACGGCTTCGAATTCAAAGATGGCTTTTGAGGTGAAGCTAGTGAACAATCTCGAATTCGCGAAGAAAGAGGAAGTGAGTTTTGTGTGTTTTTCTCTGCGAGAGATAAGATAGCCATTTTCCACCATTGGAGCTTGTTGATGCACAAAACCGGAGGTCTTGGAACAACGTAAATCCGACCGTGGATCTGCAAGAAAGTAAATAACACAAGATGTATCGTGGTTCACCCCAATGTTTGGGCTACGTCCACACTGATTATTGTATTTCTGAGAGGATTGTGAGGGAGAGAGCCTCTGTAATGTGAGAGTGAGACCTCATCTGAATATGAGAGGTTTTGAGAGGGTGAGGGCACTTGTCAATTGTGAGGGTGAGGATGCCCTTTTATAGACTAAGGGCTCATCCTCTTTTTACATATTTGCCCCTTCTTTTATTACATAATTACATTTAAGTCCCCCAAGTATTTATACGAGGTCTAAATACGGAGGCCCTAAGTATGGTATAAACAGTAGTCCCCCAAGTCTTCAGTCAAGAGAGTTTTTTGGCTGGAGACTTAAAATTCAATCCATGTGTGGGCCAAAGTAACTAGATGTCTTCTAGAACTGATACTCGATATGAGACGGTGCTCAATGTGAAATGATGCTCAACTAGAAGTAGCACATGTTGCGAGGCTGCTCGGCTTGTGGCTTATGTTGCCTTGGTTGGCTCGGCTTGTGGCGTTGAAGGTGAGGGAGTCCATTTTATAGAATAAGGGCTCGTTCCTCAATACATAAATGATGGGCTAGAGTTAATGCTCGCGGCGATGCGGTTGCTCAGTATGCGGCGATGCTCTCTAATGATGGTGAGGGAGTCCCTTTTATAGAATAAGGGCTCGCTCCTCAATACATAAGTGATGGGTTATGAGTGATGCTCGCGGCGAGGTGGTTGCTCAGCAGGCGGCGAGGCGGTTGCTCAGCAGGCGGCGATGCTATCTAATGATGGTGAGGGAGTCCCTTTTATAAAATAAGGGCTCGATCCTCAATACATGAATAATGGGTGCTCTCTAATGAAAGTGAGGGGGTCCCTTTTATAGAATAAGGGCTCGCTCCTCAATACATAAATAATGGGCTAAGTCCCCCAAGTATTTTTCATGAGGCCCAATATATGGTACATAATGTAGTCCCCCAAGTCTTCGGTCAATAGAGTCTGTTAGCTGGAGACTTCAAATTGAATCTATGTATGGGCCTAAGTGGCGGTTGTCCGGAGGCGGTATTTGTATACCCTGCACTGAAGCTTTGTAGGTGAAGCTTTGTAAGTGAAGCTTTGAAGCTAGAGCTCTGTAAATTAAGCTTTCGAAGCTGGAGCTTTTGTTAATAAAGCTTTTGAAGCTAGAGCTTTGTAAATGAAGCTTTCGAAGCTAAAGCTCTGTAATGAAGCTTTCGAAGCTGGAGCTTTGTAAATGAAGCTTTTGAAGCTGAAGCTCTGTAAATGAACCTTTCGAAGCTAGAGCTATGTAAATGAAGCTTTTGAAGCTAGAGCTCTGTAAATGAAGCTTTTGAAGCTAGAGCTCTGTAAATGAAGCTTTCGAAGCTGGAGCTTTGTAAATGAAGCTTTTGAAGCTAGAGCTCTGTAAATGAAGCTTTTGAAGCTGATTGACATGAGTGATGCTCATGAATGTTTGTGTTGATTGACATGAGTGATGCTCATGGATGTTGACATGAGTGATGCTCATGGATGTTGACATGAGTGATGCTCATGAATGTTTATGTATGATTGACATGAGTGATGCTCATGTATAATTTTGGAGTAATTGGCGTACTTTTGATCACCTGGTTGGTGGTAAAAGTGGCAGGTTGCCGAATAATTTTGGAGTACTGGGCGTACTTTTGATCACCTGGTTGGTGATAATAGCGGCAGAGTGCTGACTAAATTTGGAGCCATAGGGCCTGGCTCTTTTGGGCATATGGGCCTTGGCCCTCCACATAACATTCCAGCCCATTATTTTGGGCTTGACGTTTTTTTATTTATTTATTTTTTTTTGTTATTATTACCCTCTGATGGGGTTTGTACAGATGTCTGCAAAAGATAAGAAAAGTAAATTACATCACTTTAAAGTAAGGAACCCTTATCTTCCTCCTATGTCTTCTCGTAGCTTTCTCAGAAAATAGGAACATGCATGATGAAAGTGTGGGCATCTTCTTTGGCTTTAGTAAGATCTCCCTTTTTCTTTTTCTTTTTTCTTTTTCCAGCAGGTGGCAGACATCTTCTTTTCTCTTTTCTCTTTGCTTTTGTTTCTGTTTATTTTGACAAGCTGATGGACGGACAGGATGGCATGGGCTTGGTCTGTGCTTGAGTCGTCGTAGTTCCACTTCAGCAGTTCTGATGGGTTGAGGTATGAGAGGATGCGATAGCCACCGGTGAGCTCCAGGGAAGGCATGTAGGTTCCGGTGAAGATGTCTTTCTTCTCGACTTTTGAGACATCGAATAGCACTGGGAAGCTCTTGCCGTCGAGGAGGGCGATGACCTGGGATTTCTGGATACGGGACTTGAAGAACTCGTCCCTGCCCTGTGATTTATGGATGCTTACTCATGGTACTTTCCAAACTACCTTTATAGATACATGATTTCTTGATTTCCCGGTACATCTGGTGGGCCCGCTCGACCTTGTTCACCGGCGTCGTCGATGCCATCATGTCCTCATTCGCCTCTGCCGGCCAATCTTATCCGTCTGAAATTTCACAGAGCTGGTCACTTTTCGGTTGTCATTATTGCCTACCAGCAAATCAATCGGAAAGAGAGAGTGAAAGTTTCGGTCGGGGGAGATTTTGAATTGGTCAAGAACAAAAAATGATTGTGAACTGGGTTTTTCTGCAACAATCAAACCCCAAAAAGATCTAACAAAAACAGAGGCAAAAGATGGCAACTTTCTCTCTTATCTGTTTGTTCTCAGTTTATGAATCGTTGTAGTCGTGCCAGCAGATGAGCATGGTGACGCAGCGCCTCACAATGTAGAACCGAGCTCTCTGCTCCTTCACCAACCTCGGACACTTTCTGAAAAACGTGCATCGTCGATTCGACTACAATGAATTCTTTATCAGATGAATGGAAGATGATGAACGGCTCGATCTCGACAACCCTAATTTCTTCGACAGCTTCCACTTCTCGTCGAAGTAAAAAGAAGGCCGGTGGTGATGAGAAGCACTTGCAGAAGCACTGCCGCCAGTTGCAGGTACAAAAACAGAAGCCATTTCTCTAAAAAGCTGGTATCTTTAGTGCTTTTGATTACTTGGGTTTCTAGAGAGAGAAAGAAAGAAAGAAGATCACAGGTGAAAAATCAATGGGTTTGCGAGTGAGTTTCGGCAGCACCCCTTAGAGCTATTTTTTTGTTGTCCGGATGGCTAGTTGAGACGGCAGGGTGCCCCATGACGTGAGTCCCCCACTACGCTGAATTTTCTTCCTCGCTTGGAGTTGGTGGGATTGACGGAGGAGATGAGCCGCTTGATAAGGATGGAATATCTTGATCATGAGTAGCTTGTTTTTTTTCTTGGGTTGTGCAGATTCACGGTGGATATTGTGGTGAGGTTTCACGATGGTGAGATGAAAAAAATGAAAGAGAACCGACATAGTTTTTCGTGTCGTTTCCCACATACGGCGTCAAATGTTGATGCACAAAATCGGAGGTCTTGGAACAACGTAAATCCGACCGTGGATCTGCAAGAAAGTAAATAACACAAGATGTATCGTGGTTCAGCCCAATGTTTGGGTTACGTCCACACTGATTATTGTATTTCTAAGAGGATTGTGAGGGAGAGAGCCTCTGTAATGTGAGAGTGAGACCTCCTCTGAATATGAGAGGTTTTGAGAGGGTGAGGACACTTGTCAATTGTGAGGGTGAGGATGCCCTTTTATAGACTAAGGGCTCCTCCCCTTTTTTACATATTTGCCCATTTCTTTATTACATAATTACATTTAAGTCTCCCGAGTATTTATACGAGGTCTAAATACGGAGGCCCTAAGTATGGTATAAACAGAGCTCACTCGCTAGCTTGCTCTTGTTCTTGAAAAATCCTATAAAAACAAAATCCCTCTGCAAAACAAGAAAAATAACTACGAAATGCACCCAAAATTAAAACTTGAATCGATTTTTACCCAATAAATTACTCACAAGCTTTGAAGCTCTGGAAAATGGCAGAAAGTTGTAGACTTTTAAGCTCTGCGGTGTTAGAAAATGCTTGGTGGTAAGGATGGGTATCAGGGAAAGGGAAGGGTGGAGGGGTGGAGGAGATGAAGGGGTGTCTGGGGGGGGGGGGAAGACTGGGTTCTTGGTTTTTTTTTTTAATTAATTATTTTAATATTTTAAATTTGGCTGCTTTTTTTTTAATTTTTAATTTCCATGTGGACCCCTTAATGACACGTGGCGTCCAGTCATTATCCATATAAGTGTCACGTCATCAGTTAACCGGAGACTTAACAGCCAGACTAACAGATGTAATAGACTGTCCCAAAAATTAACACTTTAGGTATAACTCGGGGACGAAAAATATTTCATGTACTAAATGTTGAAAATCACGAAACTTGAGTGTAGTAAACTAAGATTTACCCTTTATTTTATTACCACATGGCGTGATTTTATTGGTGCATGTTGTTGACGTGCTGACATCTTAATGACAAATTGATTTTTTTTTTTTTTTTTGGGACAATGACAAATTGATTTTAGAAAAAATTTGAAATAGGTCAAATTTTATAGGCTTACTTTTGAATTAAATCCAATTTTTAGTGACATTTGACTTTTGAAATAGGTCTAATTTTTAGTGACTTTTAACTTTTGAAATATGTCCAATTTTTAGTTACTTTGGACCTATATCAAAAACCTCTTGATTTTATAAGTGAGACAAGTCTCTGAATGTGAGGGCTGAGGAGTGGGCTTAAAGAGTTGGTGTAGAAAATTACAACCGCGGCGAACATGTCACGCACATTTAATTTAGATGCTCAGTCTTCACGCGTTTCCGAAAAACTCGGAAATTATGGTGGAAACCGAACGCGCTTTTATAAATTATTCTTATTGCACAAAAGGCCCCGATATTTTCTTATATTTATGTCTTTGTCTTGTCTGCTTATTTAATTTAGAGTTGTCCCCTTCAATATTATTTTTTTCCAATTCGAATAAATTTGGCAATGTATGTAGTCAATTGACTAAAATGTATTTCAATTTAGAACATGGGAATTGATTAAAGTTATATTTTAGATTGGAGAAAGTGCAATACTAGAAACTACTTTTAAAATAATTAAAAGATTTTTTTGGTAAAAATATTTTCAGAACCAATTCTCAATAAAAACACAAGTGAATCATGAAAGAGTACTTAAAATGTTTTCTAAAAAAACACATAATTGGTGCTTCTTCATTTGGATTTTTTTCCCATACTTTTACATGACATAAGATATTATTCCATATATAATAAGGAACTTTAATTAAAAACCATATTTTTACACTAAAAAGTCAATCCTGGTATTGTTCACATTACTCTTTATTTTGTCATTTTCGTTAAAACTTAAAGTTTTCAAATCATTTTCATTAATTTTCCTTATATAATGTGGCTTTTTGAAAAGAAAAAAAAATTATAATTAGAGTTCGATGCAAGTACAACTATGTGAATGGAGTTTTAGATCAACATACACTCCTCTGAAAGAATATTCCTCTAAACTCAACTTGTCAAAACCTTTAACAATTAGAGTCATCATTTACAAAAAAGGGTAATCTCTTTGCCTTGAAGAAGAGATCACCTATCCGTACTTTGTCACAGTTTGAAGGGTTCATGTTCCTAAGAATTTATTTTTATTTACTTTTGTACAAGCAAGAACAAAATATATTATTCTATCACATTTGTTGTCGTAACGTAACGGGTAATGCTAAAAAAACTAAATTTGTAAACAAAAATTATCATTTAATTGCAAATTTTGTCTACAAATTTAATCTCCCTAGCGTTACCTAACATTACCTAACGTAACTATTAGTAACAGATGGAAAAGTATGATAAATCTCTTAAGAAGTTATGGTTACGGTAAAATATCATACAAATGAAGGATCAAGATGCAAATACGCATTAATAAAGGACCAATACGCAAACTACGAGTCAAGGCCCAACGAAGCGCCTAAACCAAACCAAATAGTTAAAAAAAATTCGGTAGGAAAGGCCAACGAAGAGCCTAAAAAAATATATATAATAATAATAATAAGGGTAGGGAAAACGCGAAGGGAGAGGCAGCAGCTATATAAACAAGGCCAGACGAACCTCTCTGCAGTCAGAGTTCACAATTCTCTTTCTTTCTTCCAATTTTATGGGCTGCAACGCCTGGGACGTTTTCTGAATCCCAAACCCTAATTTCAGTTTTCCTTCCTTTCCACTCTCTCCTCCATTTTCTTCATTTTAGAGAGAGAAAGTAGAGAGAGAGAGACACAGAGATATACATATACTGTAGAGATTTGATTGATTTTGGAGAGAGAGAGAGGAAGATATGGGGATAAAGCTGGTGGAGATTTTGGACCAAGGAGTGAGAATCGTCGCCAGATCTTATTCTCATTGCCCCCAGACCAGCCGCATGTACTACCATCCTCCTCCACCGAGCCATGAAGACCACCACCACGGCCACCACAATTTTCACAGCGGCGGCGCCACCAGTTCCGGCGGCGGCGATGTTGTGATGGCTCAGATGCGTTTTTCCGGTGCCAAGGCAGCGGTTGCTGGTTCTGATAACAATGAATTTATTTTTTTCTCTGTTTGATTATTATTATTACTGAAGCAAAATGTATGCAAACAGAGATTTTGGTTGTTATTATTGGAAAGGAAAAAAATACTGAGTTTTTTTATTCCATTTTTTTATTTTATGAAATTAAATTCATTGAATTGAAATTATGATGGATGAGGAATTTTTTATATTAAAAAGGGTGTCCCTAACCTAATACGGCTTTTCATGTATCAGTCTTGCCTCTTTGCAAAAAAGCTGGATTCGCATGATTTCCTTGACCTTTCATTCACAAAGAACAACCTTTGTGCTAACTGCTAAGGCCAGAAATTTTTTATGTTATTTTAAAAAAATAATTTCTGCATGCTTATTTATTTCTTTTATATTTTTTTATTTATAAACATTTGATTTAATCGATCAAGGTGCCATAAATAAACAAAAAATAAATAAATTGTAGGGGTTTTCCAAAGAATTTAACCATTTAACTTGAACTATAACAATTTCAGATGTGGTTCTAATTATTGAGCAGATAAATTTTTCGTATGCACTCGAATTCAAATCTCTTTTACGTACACTCGACTGCATTAGTAGAGTAGAATTTTGCTTATATCAAACAACTTGAATTGCAATAATTAAAAAATTGCAAACACAAAACAAAATTCCAATTTTTTCATCTAAATTCTAGTTAATGCAAGTGTTATTTCACCAAAAATTAAACATAGTAATAGGATCCACTTAAATTTGTTGAAATGATACATGGCTTACACGACTTAGTACACTAGTTGTCATAATATAAGTAGTTTCTTGAAAAAAAATGATTAGTTTATTTAGTGGTCTGAGAGGGACATATTGACAATCTCGAGCTAGAAGGACTTACATGTGTCACCTAATTGTCTGCTGCTACTAGTATGAATGTATGTTGGAATTTACTACAATTCGCGCACATGGGTCTGCTACCGCTAGTATGAATGTATATTGGAATTTACTACAATTTGCGCACATAAGGACTGTTGACAACGGGACTCAAATTTTGATGAGGTGACACACAAAGTAGGGACCTTATAAACGGAGCCAACCATCGTTGGCTAATTCTACTTTAGTTTTTATTTACATCTTATGATATCATAAATTATATGTTAAACGTTTTCCACATTTGCGACTTGCGACTTGCGACTTGCGAACATTAACCATATTTTTGGAGTGGCCCCTTCGTCAATGGGATTTAAAAAATGAAAAGGAGCCAGATCGATGAAGAGTCTTGAACATCCAAAAGTTGTTGGTTTTTCATTTTCAAACTTTTGGTCAAAATAATGATTTAGGAGGAGGAGGAGGAGGAGGAGGAGGGGGTTGGGGGGGGGGGGGAGTGGAAGATCCTCTTCAGTTGAGCTGAGGTTTTTATATGATAGGGTTTACAAGATTTCTTCCAAATGAATGCCAACATGTCTTTCTAATCAAAATGCCTTAACTAATAGTTTGTCATGTTAATTCATGTAAGAAGTGTATATCAATTGGCAAATTATTCTGCACGTAATTTTCCCCGAATGTTTCTTTCGGTCTCAATGCCAAGGAAAGCTTCAGAGGAAGTATGAGTAGAGTTTATGCAAATCAAGCAAATTTGTGAAAAAATTGTTAAAGAATATCAATAGACAAAAACTAATAAGGATCCATGGAAAGTAAAAAGGAAGTGTGAAAAACACTACCCGTAATTTTTGCATAAAAGATTAAATGGCGTCTTCAATAGAAAATGCAAATTTGAGATGTAAAAATTATATTTTACATCTCATTTTACATTTCCAACATATGTAAATGGAAGCTCTATACATTTAGGAGGAATGTAATTTTGAGATCCCATTTAATTTTCTCTCTTTTATGAGTGGAACCTATCACCAAAATTTATTAAAAAGAATATAAACTTGGGTTTTTATTTACATCTTCCGGCGAAGATGAATAATTTACATTCCGCCATTGAAAATTTTCGACAAATAAAAGATGTAAAATGCTCATTTCAAGGCATTTTACATGTCCTATTGGAGATGCCCTAAGGGGTTTGATAACTATTTTTTTGTTTTGTTTTGTTTTTAATGAATATCAATTGTAGAGCAATGGGGTTAGGCCAAATTTAATACGTATGAGATAACATATAAGTCAATTGACCATCCCATGCACTTTAGTGCACCCCTTTTCTATAGGCTAAATTAAAGGCGTAGGATTTCTCTCCACTTATTACCCTTCCCTTCCTTTCACATTTTCTTTATTGTCTTTTTTCTATAAAATATTCATACAAGATATTAACTTGGTTTAACCATAAACGTTTAATTATGAGGAGAGAGAATAAGAGAGAGATTATGAGGGGAGATAATCCTACTCCTTTGAGCCCATGCAATTGGTGAGATTCTCTCATTTTTTTTTGCATCATCTCCCCAGTACTTGTATGGGCTACTAGTTGGGCTAAACATATCACACCAGTTGCATGGGCTAAAAGGAGTATGATTCTCTCCCTCTTAATATCTCTATCATTCTATCTCATTCTATTTAAACAGTTATGATTAAGTCACGTCAATGTCTTACTTTTTTATAGAGAAAAAAAAAGACAAAAACAAAATGTAAGAGGAGAGGATGAAAGGAGAGCGGATTATGAGGCGAGAGAATCTTACTCCTATTTTGAAAGGGTGGAGAAAGATTTTGGGATTCTTGGGGTGTTTTGGAGCCTTGTCATGGCAACTCATGGATGGGTGGAGTTGTTTTAAGAAAAATTATGGTTTTTATTTTATTCTTTTACAAGCAATATTATTATTTTAAACTAAATTAAGGAAGAAATTTAAACACAAAACGTGGTGAATTGAAAGTTCTATCCACCAGTGCGATCAACTATTTGCAAGTATATTGAAGATTAAAAGTCATGGAAGACAATTTCTTTGGTAGGGTTTAAAATTCTTAAGTAAATGAATATTATATAAGTCAGTGGACGTTTTTCTTTTAAAGTTATTGACATTGAGAAATGGAATCCAAAAAACCTTGCCCACAAGTCTTCTTGTATAAACAAGCCATGTTACCTAAACAAGAAAAAGCATGAACGAAAAAAAAGAACTCCTTGCCTCTTCACCCATAGTGGAGAATAATTTTAAGCATTTCGGGTTAGGGTTGGGTGTAAAAGTTGGTAAGATTGAGCTAGGCTGAATGTTAGCATCATGAAACTGGCTTTGATTTGACAAAATGATTCATGTTATATAAGGGAACTAGCTACGGTACATGCATTTACTTAACACATTCACTATCTAACAATAGGATAGATATCGGCATTCAAAGATGATAAAAATAGCAAGAACATGACCCGAAAAGGTATTTGCACCCACTATGCTACATCCATGACAAATATATGATTTTGGGTGGCAGTGGCTAAGCCAAAATCTTGAAATAATGGGGTCATAATATCAAACAAAGAAACTTCATTCGACCATTTCGTCGAGCACCTAGTAGGCATCGGCCAATACTTCAACATATGCCAAAAGCTTATACCAACATATGTTGACAACTACTATTACTTGTAAATGCTTGTTAATGGTGGATGCAGGATACTATGAAGTAATATTGAAGATGATCAAGACTTGTCAACTAAGGTATTTCATCAAGCACATGGGACTCACAATAAAATCGCGCACAAGAAGAGAGAGAATGAAAAAAAATATGATAAAAGAAAATAGAAGAAGTAGGAGAAGGATGTTGTAATTTAGTTTGTTTTAGTTGTTTATAGGGATCAAATATAATACACAAACCAAATATACATGACGTTTTTGAAGTTGTTGGGATCAAAGACAACTAATAACCCCATATTGACTCCGTGGGTGGCTATTAATTTTGGCACCAAACCGAAAGACCTAAAGTTGAGTTCATTAGGCTAATCACATTTTTCAAGCTTAAGCCAGAAAAGAGAGACCTCCTCAACTTTGAATTGGACTTCCAATTCCAATTTGGTCCCTTTTTCTGACCTTTCTGAGATTAAGAAAGACATATTCTTGTTGACTGATAAGACTTGGCTAGGCGTACAATTTGATTCCAATTTTCTAGAAGACTAGAATTTGGTCACTGAATACCAACCAATTATTTTGTCACATTAGCTGAGTTCTTTCCATCTGGAACCTTTTGCATTTTTCTCATTTTAGTCTCCCGTTTACATTTGAAGTTCTTTATTCGATTTTTTCCCTTTTAAATTCACCTATTAAGGAGATGTTTAATTAATATTTTGTTTTCAGTTTTTATTTTTACATTTTTAGAAAATTAAAAAGCCAAATTTTGTACCTACTTTTCAAAAGTTAAAAACTACAATTTTGTGCTTTCAAAATTTAGCTTTTAGTTTTCAATATAAGTCGTTGATAACATTGCACCGTAGAGAAAAAACACTTGGAACTCGATACTTTAATAAAAGCATTAAATAAGCGCCGTAGCTTACTTCGTAATGACTAATGAGACAATTGCACAAGAAAAACTTCACACAACTAAAAATCAATTAGAGCAGGATAAATTAACATATGAGAGGATTTGTTTTTCTTCAATTGAGCTCTTGAAGTGTTTTTTGTAAAAAATATAATTGTCGAGTTGTTTTTTTTAATTAAATTCATTATTAAAAACAAGTATTTTCATTTGTCTGTGAATGTTTAGTTTCAATGAAGCAACATGCTATGCCAAGGTTGCACTTTGATTTCTAGTGTGAAAGAGACTTTGATATTTTAAGAAAATATTATATTCCCCCACTGAATGTGAAAGGGAGATAATTTCATAACATTGACAGAAAAAACAATGTCTTGTATCAGATTAAATTCAAATAAAAATAAAAATAAAATAAAATAAAATAAAATGAAAGCAGCATGTTCTTTGTGGATCCCCCATGGTAATTTAGATCTGATTTACTTTTGCACATGGTGATGGTGGACAAGTCCAAATTCGCACGTGGTATAGCACGTGACCGAGGCCCAAAAAAAGAAATAATATTAAAAATAATCATTCTGTCCAAAACACTAAAAAAAACTCAGAGGAAATGAAAACACAACCAACAAACCAGCAACTTAGACAGCACTCCAGTCAGGTGGCATATCTAACATACTTCTGCAAATCCCTTGCAGGTTAAACTAGTCTGCACTACAAATCTACTGACTCTCCTCCGTGAGCGGCTTTCGGGCCAGGAAGAAATACATCGGTGTGAAAATCTCTTTCCTGAAAGACATTCATCAGGATAATCGATGTCAGTAGCTAATACATGCATGCTTCTGGAACGAAATCATAGGGTTTTAGACCAAATAGGCATTTGTCGTTCCAGTCCAACTCTATATTTATGGAGTCATGGCCTGTCGTGTCGTGTTTGAATCACGGAACACGATGCCACATATTTGAGCAAACTTACTTTTGCCCAATGAGGGGGATGAAGGTTCAGAAGAGATAAACACGCTGAAAAAGAACGAACACTTACTTTCCGCCTTCGACTAGCCCTACAGCTGCTTTCTCCAGAAAATCTTGAACTCTTTGGCTTCCTGCTGGTGCAACTCCAATATACTCTAAAACCTTAACCTACAAAAAAAAAATTTAAAATATATAAGTCAAGCACCTTCTAGGATTCGACAACGCATCATAAGAAAGTGGCTTAACAAATTCATTGAGTGACCACCATATTCATGAACTCTTACCAAGTTTCTAGTAACAAAACGCCCAGGAGAGGTTAGACGAAAGCTACTAAGTGAAATCCGACTTTTGTCCAAAGGCAAGTACCACGGAAGAGGTGAGTCCGCCGCAAGATCTTTCTCCCATACGACCTATGGTCCCAATGAAAAGAAAATTAAAGTTAATATCTCGTTTCTCTTGCATAGATTTCATAAGGAAGAAAAAACCTCCTACTGACCTCAAAACCTGCTTGTTTCAAAGCTTCAAGACACTTTCCCGTCAATCTGATGTCCGGGAGGCCATCACCAATCTCAATTTCTGCCTGTGGCAATTAAGTTATTTTATGTATATTGACAATCTAGAAATCGTTCAAAAGTAAATCAAGTATCTATAAAACAGCTCGATTTTATACTTTTGGTTTCTCTTACCTTGATTTTTTGATGTTCTTGGTTATCGGGATCAAATGCATCAGTCATGCACCACTCATATGCAGCAAAACATTGACCGGGTTTTAATACTCTGTAAATCTCCTTGTAGCACCCATACTATCAAGAACAGATGGAAATGTTAAGCTAACAGAAACCGGGGAGAAGATAATGACCTAACTTAAAGAGTTGGAAGGTTTCCAGCCACAAGAACGACTTACTGCTTCTGGTGCATGGCAGGTCGCTTCAATTGCATATACTGCATCAAATGAATTTTCAGGAAATGGTAGTTTCATGAAGTCAGCCTGCACCATTTATAAAGAAGTGCAAAGCATGAGATCTATAAGATAAACCAGTTCTCTCCACGTTCTCCTATGCATTACTGCAGGAAGAAATAAAAAGGTACTTTCTACGAAGAACAAGAACATCATACAAAATGCTACCAACCTTAACAAAGTTGCAGGTCTTGTCCACTCCTGCAATACGGTTTAGTTCCTACAGAGCAAACAAAAGCATAATAGTATTAAGCCACTTTGGACTGAAGCATTCCAGTGGTCATGTCTAATATAAATAAATAAATGAATCTTTTAGGCTTCAAAATTTTCAATTGGACAGAAGAATTATCTTGAGAAACCATCAAGACTGGCCATTGATTATGTTCATTAATCAAAACAAATCGTCGCCAGTATACATAGGTTTATCTACCTTTCCTCTTCTGATCTGATATTCATTGTTGTTCAACCCAGTAACCGACGTTGAGCTGCACAAACCACCACACAAAATCATTGTGAATACAGAGTTCTTCTTGAACAATTAAATAACTTCACTCTAAATTTTGGACTTGACATCAGCATAAGCATACACACAGATCATAATGGTATCATCTTACATATTGAATAAACCATACGCATAATAGGAGGTCTTCCCATAAGGTGTTTTCAGTCCAACTCAGTGACAATTTTAATATCTTTAAGAACTAAAAAACCCTATGGACCATTGCAACTAAAACCTGTATAAAAGAAACGGCATTCACCTGAAGCGAGATATTTCTCTCAGTGGTCCACCAATTCCACAACCTACATCCAAAACCTAAAACAAAAAATACAGAAAACTAAGCCAACCATTTGAACCAAATCCCAAAACGGATCTATCTCACCTAATCTATATTCCCTAGTCTAATTAGTAAGACTAACTTTCTGCCCAGGTTTGAGTCCTAGTTGTAAAGCAAGGAAGTGTTCATGTCGCTTGATACTCTCTCGAAGAGACTCCCCATTCCATCTGCAAAAGAGCAATACATCCATCAGACACTCTTATAAAAGAGACAGTATTTCATTGCTTGGATGTGAAGATAAGAAGACAAAAGATGAACCTGGGTGCAAAGTGGAAAGACTCTCCCCAGCCATACTCATAAAAGCTGGTAACCAAATCATAGTATTTATTAACCTGAAATCCACATGAACCAGTTTAGAAGTACACCATCCCAAGCTTGAGCCAAAAGGTCATAACATTAAATTGACAACAATGAGCCATCAAATCTTTATAATCAAAAGATACATGGCAAAGGCCAACTTTCCCATATAGACACGATAAAATGTATCTTAATAATCAGAAAAGAAAAAATCTGGAGCAAAATTAAACACGTATCATTATCTTGAGTTTTATCACATGAACTAGGTGATATTATGAGACAACAAAGAAGCCTTGAGGCCGTGGGGATGCGCATTCGTCAAAGATTTAATATATATATATATATTATCTATGGTGAATAATATCTCTGGGAAACAGAAAAAAATTTCCCCTGTAGTGATGTGAATAGTATGACCAACAGAGAAAATCACAATCCCTAGGAGATCAATGATCCCAAACATGAAAATATAGTTGAAACAGCCGAAAAAAATTAAGACGGGTTTTTAAATCAAGAGAAGCTTGTATACAGACAATCCTCAGAAGACAAATAAAGGAGTCTATCTTACCATGTCAGTGTAGTTGGACTTTCTAGCTTCCTCATCTCCTCCATAACAGACATGATACTTCTCATACCTGAACCATTATTCAATAAACTGAGATTATAACCACATATGCCATAACAACTGCAAAAGCTCAGGTTACAGAATTTCACACTACATCCCAAAACGATTTCTAGGAACTTTGCATTGCCATGTTTGAGAGTAAATATTTGGTTACAACTTACGTGTAATCATTCCACAAAATTGAACAAATTGGTTTTAAAATTCTTGTTGCGTCACCTCACAAACAAAAGTTCAGAAATTCAAGCCATGTAGCTCGGTAATATATAAAACGCTTTGACAATTTAAATTCTATTCAAATTTCTGGCATGTTATCATCAAATTTAGTCAACATTCGAGTGAGCATAATTGAAGATGAGAACGTCATAGCCATACTACAACTGCTGCCGAATGAAAAACTGATTTAACAAACTTCCTTGAGGTGGTTCTTTCCAAGAATTCTGAACTTTTCATCTCCATTGCATACATAATTCATAGATGAAAATTCTAACCCACTGTATATATATATTTATTTACTTATTTAGTCATTTGAAGGATAACATCAGAAATAGAACAGAATTACTACTACTTCCATAATTTCAATTTCTATTGGTAAGATAAAAAAAAGTATTAAGTACTTCATTGTTATAATTCATGAATTCCCAGGCAAATAAAAATACAAATAAAAATATTAAAAAGGGCGACCCCAAACCAACAAGGCTCCCCGCTTTGCCAGGGTTGGGGACATCTATCGTAAGCAGCTTTACTCTTGCTTTGCAAAGAGGTTGTTTCCACACAAATAAATATATAGATAAAAGGAATATACAACAACAAAACAAAAGTTCCAAATTCCTGGTTAGCTTTTTCTGACAGAAAAGTACATCACAACCAACATTCGAACCTCACCAAACACATCAGGAGTTCCTCCCCTTACCAGATCAAAGTCACTGCAAATTTCCCAGAACCCAATTTCTATTTTTATCTAATTTTTTAGGGTAACCAATCAAAAAATAAAGAAGGAAGCTTTGGGACCTATTTGAAATGGGTCCATTAAATACTTTTGTGGCACAGAAGCTACTTCCTACCACCTTCATAACATGCAAGTGGCTTTTCTAAGGAACCGGATCCCCTCCGGATCCAATAAAAATTGAGCCTGTTGAGCAGGCGATCCGGACCGTTGAAATTTGATCCAACGGCTACAAACAAGAGGCCATCTAAAAGTGATAATAATTGTAGCCGTTTGATCAAATTCCAACCGCCCGGATCGCCTGCCCAGCAGGCTTAGTATATATGGATCCGGAGGGGATACGGTTCCCTTTTCTAAGCTAGCAGCTTCGCTTCCACAACATGCAGTATGGACATTTCACCACATGTCAGACTTCCCCATAACTCACGTGACTCTACAGGCACTCCCAGATATGCACCACTCAACAATAATCTCTTCACAAAATCTACAGATCATTAAATGACTTTCTTTTTTTCTTTCACTTGACATCTGATAATTAAGATTGGCCTTGATTTGATTGTGCTTACCTAGCCCAAATCCAAATTAGCATTAATCCATCCTCTGAACTCGAGTTTGAATCTCTCTCTCTCAGTAGTTGTTTAGTGTAATTTTCCTATCGTTTGTCAAATAAATGAAAAAAACTAGCATTAATCCCAAAAGAAATTAAGACTTTCTAAACATCATATTAAGCAAAGATTAGAGCTCAAACCCGTTTCCAGATTACTAAGAATAAAGAAAGATTAAGCTTAATCTAGAGAGAGAAACACTCAAAGATCAAAATATCAAGCATTTATTTTTGAAACACAAAGATCAAAACTTTAGGCATTTACTTCTGAAACAAAATAAATGAACAAAACCATCAGCATCAATGAATGATTAGAGTTGATGGATGCAATATCAAATCCAAGTTTCTAGAGTGAGAAACGCTCAAAATTCACACTGGATCCATATTTTTTTTTTTTTTGAGAGAGAGAGAGAGAGTTGCAGAAGTACTTTTCAACAGCAGAGAGAACATCGGTTTTGTCGATTTTTCCACCGAGACCCGATGCGAGATCCAATGCTCCAGCTTTCGACATCTCCTCCTCTTGACTTTCCCAAAAGCAAAGTTGCGGAGATCTGAAAAGTATCACAAACCCATTACTTGAAATTTACAAGCAAGCATTACAGTCACTATATTTTCTTAATTTTTCAGAAACAAGTGAAAACATTGTTTGAATTGTAATGTGGGATGATGAGAATCAATGTCTTTACATCAAAAGGAGAATCCGAGAGAAGCAGAAAAAAAAAGGAGAGACTTTTCGAGGGAGGCTGAAGAGAGAGACGTGAGATGAGAGAGAGAGATTAGCTGGAGGAAACCAATTTGTTTACATATAGACAGAGACAGTATCAAAAACAAAAGCTGAGTGGGATGAGTCGGATGACAGAGAGAGAGAGAGAATGGTGGCCAAACTCCAGGGGCAACTCTAAATTTTCGCTGTATAAAATAACAAATATAATTACTTTTGTAACCGAAAAAGTAAAGGAAAAAGAATTCAAGGCTCAAAAATAAATTAGATACTGCAGGGAGTTACATAATATTATGTTCAATGATTTTTTTTTTTTTTTTTTTTGTAAGTGAGAGAAAGTCGTCCAATTAAACATTTTTTCATTCTAATGCATGTGATATTTGTTTTTTTTAAATGAATCTCGTGAGTAATGAGTTCAATACTTATATCTTATTATGAGGATCTGATTACCAGTCCAATGTGCTCTTTTTCATCCAATTATCATAGAGAAAGATAGAGATTAGGACTGAGTAGTACTCTAAGATTGCTCACATCCCAAACATTCGCATTGAACCGCATGAAGAATACAAGCCTCGGTGACTGACTGAGAGTTTCTTCTTCTTTTTTGCTTGCTGGAAACAATTTAAGTTTCGTCCTTTGAATATTAGCAATATCATTCATTTGCGATCTACTCCTACATGCAGATATTGCAAGAGGGGATGAACAAGTCAAAACAAAGCTGATGCAACACGTTTCCATTGATGGCGTTGTTTCCGCGCTGCTGTTGTTGCTTCATTTAGTAACGGGAAAACAACCACAGTACGAAGTACAAATTGTCTTTCGAATTTCCTTCCTACTCCCCATGTGTTCATGTATCTATGTATGTCTCGTCGGTCTAATTGTTATTGGAATTTAACGACAAATCCATTTAAATAACGGTCTTGTTTTACTAGTTAATCTTGATCCGCCTACTAGTTTATGTTTAACTACTCTTTTCTTTTTCCTGCAGAGTATGACTGCAGCTCAGCAGATATAAATCCTATCGGGAGCCGGACTATCGGACATTTCTGCGAGGGGCTGCCACACAACTTGGTTGGTTACGCGTCCTTGGAAGAAGTTGAAGGAGATCCACCAGCTGCAGAACTGGTGCCTAGATGTTCCACTCATATTTAGCTAGCAACTTGTCTTAATTCGTCCTATCCACACGAAATCGGTGGATCTTATACTGCATGTAACATGCTCTAGAGATAATATAATTATTAACTTATATCGATATTTAAACTTAACTAGGTCTACAAAATTTCTTCACTTCTATAAGCAAAGATGAATCGAAATACCATCATGAAGTATCTTCAACTTTTATGGCAACCTTTTCGTATACAAAAAACCAGAAAAATGAGAATACATGTTTTACAGTAACTACATTACATTCAACAACAATAAATGAAATCATTTCACTAAAGCGTCAAAACCAACAATAATATTTGTTCTTTTGACTTAAATGCGCAACCGTTGATCTCTTTACCTGTTAAACAGCAGCTAGCTCAATTTCACATTTGTTCTGCACAGCTGTATTAGAATGGCGCTCGGATTGTTCACAAGTCTTTGTGCCTGATGCAGATGAACTCAAGTCTTCATCTGTTCCACTATCTTGTGTTAAATTTCCTTGCGGTGACTGCAAATGCTGGAAAGGAGAAGGCGGTGAAGCAATTTCCTTATCTCCCTCCAACATCTGCACTACATTGCTCATGAGAGGCCTTGCTTCCGGTGACTGCTGAATGCACAGCAGAGCTACCATTGTAATCCTCTCTGCTTTTTCTCTGTCTTGTTCTTCAATCCCACAAAATGACAGCGCCTCTTCTAATTTGTTGTTGTCAAACATGTTCCAGATCCACCTTGGAAGCCATTCGCGTGACTCGTTTACATCCTCATCAAAATTTCTCCTCCTTCCAACAATCTCAAAGAGAAGCATACCAAAACTGTAAACATCGCACTTTTGAGTCACCGGAAAAGGCTTCCACATCTCTGGGGCTGCATATCCCGGTGTCCCTCTTCCCTTGGTTAACAACATTTCACTGCTTCCTCTGTTGCAAAGCTTGGCAAGTCCAAAATCCGCAACCTTTGGAGTCAAATTCTTATCGAGAAGCACATTCCCGGGCTTGATATCATAGTGAATGATTCTTTGCTCGCACTCTTCATGCAGGTAAGCCAACCCTTTTGCTGTTTGGACTGCGATATCGTGCAGCTTCTCCAAACCTATTTCTCTATGCTCACTAAACAAGAACTTGTCAAGTGATCCATTCTCCATGTACTCATAGACAAGTGCTCGCATTTCGTGGTCAAAGCAGAAGCCGTATAGTTTTACCAAATTCATGTGGTAAGTTCTTCCCAAGGTGCCAACTTCCGCCATGAATTGATCTTCAACTATCTTATCCCTAGTGTTTGTAAGCACCTTGACAGCGACTTGCACTCCATGTGGGAGAATCCCTTTGAAGACAACTCCAAGGCCACCTGAACCCAATATAGTGGAGTAGTTATCTGTGTATTCTGCAAGTTGCTTGGGTGAAAAGGCTACCGGCTTCTCCCTCGCCATGTTGCTAAGAAACCCCCTTACCGTCGGAAACTCAACCTGTGAGCTTCGAACTTGTTGCAATTCGGGTATTAAGTCGATGGCTACATCGTCGGATGAATGATTTGTATTCGAAGACTTGTCGATACTACTGTAACCGTTGGCTATCCGGGCATATGCCGGAATAGCGCTTCCAGTCTTTTTCAAGCAATCAATGATGGCATATACGATGGCTACAATTGCAATGGTCGCCACCAAACCAGAAACTGAAAAAAAAAGATGTACAGTTAAGAACAAACTTACATAAAACTTACAGCAGTGACGATATTAAGATATAAAATAACAATCGTACAAATAATCCAGCGTTTACGTGGTTCACATGTAATTGGGCTACGATCACAGATAGATAGGGATATGAATTCCTGGTTGTGTTCATCACCCGATCATTAACCAGGTCAATTTTTCAAACCCGAACATGACACGATTATCAAACGTTTTGCAAGATTAGCCGTTTAATGTTCATAAATACAAAATTACACATGAACTAATATTTATGTTAAGTAAAAGGGTTAAAGACTTAAAGTTGTTGTTTCACCTGCAATTATATAAATAGCTCATCTCGTGTTTTACGAGTTACAAGATTTACATAGACGTGTTAAAGCCATTTTCGTGTTCGGCAGGTTGATCCGAAACATGAAAATTTTCGTTAACATCTGAAACCATGTTTGCAGCAAGTAGAAAGCAGAAACATCATATTTTTCTAAACATTTGTTGCCTGCCTGCAGTATTTTTAAGATGCTACAGTTTGAGGATGCTTACCAACAGATAAGGCCACTCCCCATTGCATTGAAGAATTGAATTGTTTCTGAAATTGTTGGAAGTCATCAGGTTCACTATTTTGATTTTGATGGAATACCAAATTGCCATCCTTATCCACCTCAAATGCACCAGACATGTTTTCTGTCTTGCAAAAGTTTTTTGGAAGACTGAAGAAAGTAAGGTTTAATAAATTCATACATACATACATATATATAAGGACCGCGTCATGGCATCACTTGTTTTACACAACTTTTGACACACATTTTTGCAGGGCCCATTCTGTATTGTACTTTAATGATTTGAATCGCCTATCTTTTAGGTCTTTCCTAAAAAATCATGTCTACCAAACCTCACCCAAATCTAAAACCATGTGACAGTTGGATTAAGGGTTTAGGAAATCATGTCCATTTTCTTCACTACAAATAAATGTCTTAATGGTTTTGAATTTGTCTAAATTTTTGTAAAGGTGATATATGAATGATATTCTAAAAGATAGAAGGTTCGAATCATTAAAATACATTACATAGTAGGCCCTACAAAACACATGAATAAAAAGTTGTGTAAAAAAAAGTAATGTCACTTATCTGTATGTATTATTTATATATGTATGTATGTATATATCTACATATATATTTGCTTAATTTCTTGAAGGAAATTTGAGGGAAGTTCCCACGCAAGTGCAATGATTTGGACCTCTAGCAAACGTTGGACCATAACTTGTCAAAACGCGTATGGTTGAAACATATGAAAAAGTTTAAAGAAATAGTCAAATTCGTGGAGCCAATCCAACAGAACTAGACAAATTTGTGTTCTCTTTATGACAAAAAATGTAAAAATAATATTTGAGAAAAGTTATTGGGAAATAAAAACTGGACCTTCGAAACAATAAACTAGTGGGCTGGAATGAGTACTAGCCCATTAATATAGTTGGTGGGCTAATAGGCGTGGGTAGGTCCAAACCATTTTTGGCCCAATGCACAATTCTAATGCCAGGAAACAACCAAAACTAGCTATATCATGCATGCCAGCTTATTGTAAAGAGACAGTATCGCTCTTTAACGCGTAGTGCAGCTCAAAGGGAGCAATGCGAACACGATGTTCGTTTGGTAGACTTTAGGTACACACGTTTTTTTATATATATTTTTATGGATTTCATTATATAATGTATTTTAACGATTATCTTTTGTGTCTTACTTTAAAGATCATTTCTATTAAAAATAAAAATCATTCAAATCCGAAATCAAATGATCATTTGGAAACTTAGTGTTTCTTTGTATAACTGTATTTGTTCATTTTTTTAACTATAAATAAATGTCTTAATGATTTTGGATTTGTCTAATCTTTTGTAATGATGATCTATGAATGATGTACTCAAATATAAACTGTTTGGATCCTTGAAATACATTACGAAATATGCCCTACAAAATAAATGTCAAAATATGTGTCAAGAACGTGTGTCCACATATCTTAATTATATATATTTATAGGGTGAACTACCAATTTAGTCCATGAATTATCACCTCAATGAAAATTAGGTCCCTAAACTATTTTTTTAGAAAAATCAGTCATTGAATTATAAAAATATGCTAATTACATCCCTAATATTATATTCAAAACTACTATATTCAATTTTTCGTCAATTGAAGTCGCGTTACTTGCATGTGATACACATTAGAGGGTAGATTGATAGTTTTCCATAAAGAAATAGTGTATGGGGTTAACTTTGGAGGGTAAAGTGGTAGTTTTTCATAAGAAATAGTGTAAGTTAACTTTAGAGGGTAAATTAAACGTAAGATTCACAACCTATATGAAATGTTAAGGACTTAGAGGCGAGAAAATAATGGTATTACACTCTAAAGTGTGTCAAGTTTGACTAAGTTGATGAAAAATTGGATAAAATAGCTTTGAATAATAGTAGAGATGAAATTAGCAATTTTTAATGAATTTATGGACTTATTTTACCGAAAAAATAATTCAATGACCTAATTTTCACCGAAGTGATAATTCAAGAATTAAATCAGCACTTCACCCATATTTATATAAGAGTGCTTGCTTGTAAGACCATCTCCAACCCTAACCTAAAACCTAAAAATATTTAGCCCAAAAACAGCTTTTATGTCACAGCCCGTCCCGGATGTGTGTTTGACGGGAATGTGAAAGGACAAAATTGCCCTTGTTGGACATTAAGGTAAGTATGTTTGTGACGTTATTTTGGTTCAATATTAATCTAGTTGGAAGAAATATATTAGTAAGTTGGATAATATTGAAAGTTTGATTTTTGTTATGTATGGTTAGGATGAAAATGGATGGTGTGGATTAGTTTGGACCACAAAAAGGACCTCTCTCTCCTTCTCCATCCCCGTGTCTTCTCTGTCTCTCTCTCTCACGATCTCTCACACACACACACACCCAAAACGTACGGCACACACCCAAATCCTCCGAAAACTCGACGGATCGAGGCAACCAAGGTATGCATCTTCATCCTTTTTACGTTCTGAGTTCATTGGTGCTAGTTTTAGGAAGTGAAACCCTCGAAATCACGTGGAACCCGAACCTCCATTTTTGAGTTACTGTTCATGCACACGTAAAATGTCGTGTTTCAGGGAATTCTAAGCTTATAGTGAGCTTAGTGAAGTCCTAAGGAGGCTCGGAGTGCTTCGTTTGAAGGATTTGGACGTCGGGATCGCGTAGTTCCATTTTGGCCGAATTTCTTGGGAATTTTCTGGTGAGATTTCTTGATTTTTAGAGCCTTAAACTAGTCTAACGTGATTCTACATGTTTGGGGCTTCAATTTGATATAAAATACGAAGAAAATAGGTGAAAAACGAAGGAGAACGAAGAGTTTTAAAACTCGCCGGAAAACGGCCGCCGGAAAAGCCAGTCCGGCGACCCAAGGAAGAAGAAGGGCGCGTGGGGGGCGCGTAGACCCGTGCCACGCGCGGCGCGTGAGCCCTCCAAAAATTTTTCTAAAAATTTCCCGACGCTCGTGACGTCGAGTAGGTCGATGTGGTATATTCATATACCCAATTTGAGCATCGTATGAGAAGTTATTTCGAATTGTTGGTGATGTGTTTAAAATTAACGTTTTTATAGTTGTTTCGCATATAGGTGACACCTATCCCGAGGACGAGCGCATCCAGGGACGTCACGGGGGTTACGACCCATCGACTTACCAGTGAGTGGGCAGTTTTGTTTTCGTATTACCTATATACTATTGTTTTTCCCAGAAAATGCATTTATTCAAAAATATGTTTTTTTAAAATGCCATGCATAGAATTATTTGAAGAAATATGAATTGTTATATGAATTATATGATTGATATATGATGCATACATGTGCATGGTGCTGTGGAGGCACAGGTAAGTCAGGTGAGTTCATTATTCATTGAATTGTTTGATGTTGAGACGTTTAAGCTCATAACCTGCACCCTAGGTGTTAGTGCTTATATTATTCACCACACTGCACGCTCGTCTTGGATCCAAGTAGGTGGATGTCGTACAGACCATGTGAGGGTTCCGACATGCTAGTCGTATAGATCAGTAGGTGTGATTCCGACTAGTGGGTGACCTTAGTTATGCGCGCTGATGATTGATGAGAGAAGCACTAGAGCGTATTTTTACACCTTTCATCGTACAGACTACCTTACGTAGTTCCGAGTGATGTGCAGAGTATGGCCGTATAGGTCACTGTGGTGACTCCGGCTGAGTGGGATATTGAGCTATAGAATTGATCGTATAGGACCAACTGTAGGGTTTCCGATTGATTCCTTATTTCACCTGATTTATATTTTGATTCATGGCATGGCATATTTTTCTTGAAAAATGTTAAAGAATTGGGATTTGAGTTTTGAGATTATACATGGTTTTATATATACTATTTTCTGGGAAAGTATACAGGTTTTACGGTGAGGGGTTAGAAGTGATTTTAATGAAATGTTTTGGAAAAATCTTAGTTTTACTGACCCGCTCATTTTGTTTTTCGCCCCTCCAGGTTCTAGTTAGCGGTTTCTGGTGGCTCTCGAGGTCTATTTCCGGCATTCTGACAGACACTTGACATGTAGGACTCACCCGAGGGTGATGTACTTTTGTTTTAGTTCTACTTGACTGCACCTAAACCTATGCTCTGAATTTATGTGTTTACTGTATAACCCGTCCGGTTATGTTCGTAGGTTGATATATTTGAGTTTGGTTTGAATTTCTGTTGATCTATGTTGTTGATTTGCTTCCGTTTCGCACTTATGGTTACGTCACGCTCACGTGACGGCCAGCACGCCTGGATCCTCTGGATCGGGGTGTGTCATTTTCTGCTCCAACCCTTATGGTCTAAAATTTTAGCCCCATATTATTAAAGAATGAATTTAGGTTTTTTTTTTAAATTAACTTTTTTTATAAAAAAAAAATATGTAGACTATTCTAAATTAATTTTATGAACATTTTAACCTAAAAATATTTAAATTCTGATAAATTTTGAAAAATCACTAAATTAATACATTAAACATTACGGAAGAATATGAAAATCATGATAAACCACATAAACTAGTTTTGTGTGGATGTTTGAACAAATACATATGTATTTATAGAGTTTTTGGTTGAATTTTGAGTTAAACAATTTTTTTAATTATTTTAGCCGTTGGATTTAAATTTGAACCGTTAGATTTTTTTTTTTTACCGTTAGATTTGATTATATTTGATCTAAGCTATTGGATTCAATAAATATATAAATATAAAACAACAAAAAAATATTTGAACGTGGTCCGTTGGATTAACCAACGGTCCAATTAAACCTGGCCGTTGGATGAAGAAAAGTAGCCGTTGGGCTATAGTTCGGCTGACACGCAAGGGGGACAATCCCACTTGGGTGGGCCTCGGCTGGAAAGGTGTCTGGCGCGTGCAGCGCGTTGGGCGTCTGGGTTTTGGGGTATGGGTTTCACAGCCCACTTTTCACTCTCACCCGTGGGCCCCACTTCAATTTGTGGGCTAAAATCTGGCCGGTATTTGGCCCCCTTTTAAGTTTTAGGTTTTAAGTTTGGTTTAGGTTTTGGGTTGGGTTGGATTTTGGGGAGGAAAAAATTGGGTTTTAGCCCAGGTTAAAGTGAGTCTAATATAGAGTCAATCTAAACGCGTGAGGTACCATATTAAATTATTAGTTGGGTCAAGGGCCCTTATATATATATTCATATATATATATATATATATATAGGCCCATATATATAGATCACAATTACTCTTATACCATTTTTCACGTTAATGGTAGGGCTGTTGTATAATTTGAATCAGTGGACTGCATGTGATATCGGAGTGGGACCATACTAGAAAGATAGATCGGGGAACACGAAATATACGAACTTATACTATTATACAATTTGAAAAGACACGTTAGAAAAGGACAATTTTCTCCAAATATATAATGCAATATTGTATTCCGTCCCATATTTTCAACCCATTGAAAAATCCCTCTCTTATTTGGGAAGTAACATGGCAATATAAACGACAAGCCGTATAAATAATTTTATATATTTTCACACCGACTATGCAGGCATGCAGCAAACAAATCAAAAAACATACTAAATTTAAAACCCTAGCAAGTCAATGTGCTTGTGCGAGGAGGATCATAACGATGACAGTGCAGTATCGCATGAGTGTCAGAATATTTTAAGATTTTTTTATCGAAAAAGTAAGGTTAGGAATGCTAAATATCTAAATTAAATTTTACAAGTTAAATGATGTAAACATTAATGATTAGATTATTATTTAAGTATTGATTAATATGCTAATTTTTTATTTGTGACACATCATTTAATTTACAAATTTAATTTAAAAATTTAATCTATTGACATTATCCTTCTCAAAAACTTTATATTTATCGCCGTATATAAAGAATGAGGAATCCTTTAAGAAGAGGGATCCTCATTTTTATAAAAAAAATGGGGACATCCTCTTGACCGTTGGATTTGATTTTAATGAAATTGTGTGGTTGAGATTGTATGTCCTGTGATTTAATCTCAACTACACAATTTCATTAAAGTCAATCCAACGGTCAAGAGGGATCCCCATTTTTTTAGAAAAATAGGGATCCCTCTTGTTAAATGAACTGTAAAGAATGAATATGAAACATCGAATGTGCAACTATTAAGTTAAGAATTAAATTATCACAAATGTCTCTATATATACAGAGTGATATAAGAAACCTCCCTTTTCCAGGTGAAGTCTCAAAATAATTAAGGATTGAAATCACACAAGTTTCAGAAATTGGAAAAATCTTGACTGGTTCTACTCAATGAAACAGAACATATTTAACACCAGGCAATTCTTTAAACTGTCCAAATTCTTATAAGCAGTCTTTCTTATAATGGTCAATCGGTGCGCTACATTGTTAGCCTGACGACGAATATAGTAATTTTAGCAATCTCACTTTAGTTATACATAATACTAAATTTTTAATTTTCAGTTAACATGTTACTTGTTTTTGTCGCCCTGTGTTTCCTTTCTGGTACCTTCTTCTTTCTTTCTTCTCTGTCGCCAAGAGATTGTTTATATATCATGTGCTTAGCTTGTCATTGTTTCCTCCCACGTACTCGGCTAGTGTTCAAGATTGATGGAGAAAACAACGTTTTGTCTTCTAAGACACGAGAATACCCCAACAAAATGAATACATGACATGTTTATTAATAATGAAATTATCATCAACTTAGCCACCTACTAGCTCAAAGCAAGTGAGGTTGTCTTAAAAGATATCGGTGTAATTATGAATGGAACCATGTAATTATAAGTTGTAAATTGTTATGTTACTCCTGATGTGGGATTTCCAACATGCCTATCCTTCTCATGTGAGATCATGTCTTTAGGGGCTGTTTGTACCATACTTGACCAATCCCGAAATTACCGAGCACCGGTCAACGTTATACCGTCAAGGACCCATAAGAGTTTCCCTCCAACCAGGAGGCCAATCACAGCTCGACACGTGTCGACATCATAAGCCAATCATAGCGCGACACGTGTCAACATCGGAAGCCAATCACAACATGACACGTGTCAATGTCAGAACAAAGCTATAGACTCTCTTCTATAAAAGGAGATCATTCTCCCACAATATTTCCTAATGTAATTTGTACTAAATCATTCACTTGTACTCACTAAAGGAGAACTTGAACCTATGTACTTGTGTAAACCCTTCACAATTAATAAGAATTCCTCTACTCCGTGGACGTAGCCAATCTGGGTGAACCACATACATCTTGTGTTTGCTTCCCTGTCCCTATCCATTTACATACTTATCCACACTAGTGACCGGAGCTGTAAAGAATAGAGCAAGAATATGATTTGCGGAAGTGTATTTTCTTCTATTGAAACAAGGAGATTTATACAAAGAAGAATACTTGACTTAGAAGTAAATTACCCTACTTTCTAGGTATACAACAGGAAACTAAACTTTATACAAATCAATTACACAAATGTTTCCTAAACTAAGCCAAGATATCAGGAATGATATCATTGACTTCTATACACTCCCCCTCAAGTTGGAGAGTGGATGTCAAGAACTCCCAACTTGTGTATAATGGACAAGAAAGATTCATTTCCCAATGCCTTCGTGAACACATCTGCAAGTTGTTGTGAAAAAGGAACAAATCGCGTAACAATAGAACCATCTTGTATTTTATCTCGAACAAAATGGCAATCCATCTCTATATGTCTAGTCCGCTCATGGAAAACTGGATTGGCAGCAATATGAAGAGCTGCTTTGTTGTCACAATGTAATAAGGCCAGTTTTGGATGCAACAATCCCAAGTCCTTTAGAAGATATCGAAGCCATGATAGTTCACAACAAGTTCCAGTTATGGCTCTATACTCGGCCTCAGCTGATGATAAAGATACGGTTTTCTGTCTCTTTGATCTCCAAGAAACCAATGAAGAACCCAAAAACACGCAATACCCTGTGGTTGATCTTCGTGTCATAGAACATCCTGCCCAATCTGAATCACAGTATGCATTCAAGGTCAAGTCATTTTTAGAAGAGAAAAATAAACCTTGTCCAGGAGTACTCTTTATGTATTTCAAAACTCGGAGAACTGCTTCCATGTGTGGATGGCGAGGTTCATGCATAAACCTACTTAGCACATGCACTGAATATGTGATATCCGGCCTAGTAATTGTTAAATAGATCAATCGACCCACCAACCTCCTATACTGTGCCGGATCTTTAAGTAACTCACCATTGTCAGAAAGTTTAAGATTCAGCTCCATAGGAAACTCGATTGGGCGAGCTCCCAAGAAACCACCATCCTTCAGAATCTCTAAAGCATACTTACGTTGAGAAATGAAAATCCCATTCTTTGATCGTGACACTTCGATGCCTAGAAAGTATTTGAAGTCACCAAGGTCCTTGATTTTGTAACGACTATTGAGAAATTTTTTTGGATCCCTAATGGCATCAGGATCATTTCTAGTGATCAAAATATCATCAACATAAATTAAAAGAGCTGTAAAAGACTTGCCTTGCTGCCTTGTGAACAAAGAGTAATCAGCCTTTGATTGAACATAACCAGCACAATGAATAGACTCAGAAAACTTGGCAAACCATTGCCGGGATGCTTGCTTCAATCCATATAAGGATTTGTTAAGGCGACATACCAAATTCTCCCCCTGTCACCGAAGACCGGGAGGAGGAAGCATATAGATTTCTTCATGAAGATCACCATGAAGAAACGCATTGTTGACATCAAGTTAATGAAGAGACCAGGAACAGGAAGCAGCAAAAGCTAAGAGGCAGCGAACATTTGTCATCTTAGCAGTGGGAGAGAAAGTATCATGAAAGTCGATCCCTTCAAGTTGTGTGTAACCCTTGGCAACCAAACGAGCTTTATAACGCTCAATGGATCCATCAGAACGAAGCTTGATTTTATAGACCCATCGACAACCAATGGGAGATTTACCAGCCGGAAGAGATGTGAGAGTCCACGTGTGATTAGCTTCGAGAGCTTGTAGTTTAGAAGTCATGGCAACCTGCCAATGAGGGGAAGCAGCAGCCTCGGCATAAGTCTGGGGCTCAACCTGTTGAGTGATAGTTGCAAGAAAAGATTGTTGTGCAGGTGAGAAACGATGATAAGTGAGATAATTAGCAAGTGGATAACGCGTACCAGTAGCAGGACCAGACAACGAAGACGATGGATGATTGGGTTAGGTAAGCTTAAGAGTGGGGCAGTCATAATCTCGCAACCTTGGAGGCGGTGATGAGTGGCGGCTAGAGCGGCGAAGCATCGGTGCATGTTGCAGGAGGCAGGGAGGCAGCATGCTCGATAGAAGATGCATCAGGGTGTACGTCAGAATCGGTGGAAATCTCGGGCGAAAAAAGAGTGGTAGGAGTATCAGTAGACACGGGTGAGGTAGAAGGTGTAGTAGCTTGAAGCTCAGGTAAAGAAGGTGTAGGGTGAGGAGAGATGATAGGTAGTGGCGTAGGGTTAGGTGAAGTAGAGGATGGAGAAGAATGGTAAGGAAAAATATGTTCATGAAAAACAACATCCCTGCTAGTAAAAAAGGTATGAGTGGTAAGGTTGTAAAGTTTGTATGCCTTTTGACCAACGGGGTACCCAAGGAAGACACATTTGTGGGCTCGGGGAGCAAACTTGTGAGAGATATGGGTGTTGGTGGCATAAACAAGACAACCGAAGACTTTAAGGTAGGAAAATGAAGGTGGTTTTAAGTACAATCGTTCAAAATGAGTATTTTTGGAAAGAATGAGGGTAGGAAGACGATTAATAATATGGACAGCCATAAGGACACATTCCCCCCAAAAAGTAATAGGAAGATTAGCTTGGAAACGCAAAGCACGAGCAATTTCAAGGATGTGACGATGCTTGCGCTCGACGACCCCATTTTGTTGGGGCGTATAGACACAAGAGCGTTGATCAAGGACCCCATGATCTTGGAAGAAACCACGAAGAGAAAAAAAATTCTCTACCATTGTCTACTCGTATTTGGCGAATGGATGTATTAAACTGAGTTTGAACAAAAGAGAAAAAATCCTTGAGGATGTGCTGTGTTTCTGATTTGTGTTGCATAAAAAATATCCATGTGAAACGAGAGTAATCATCCACAATAGTTAAGAAATACTTGGCTCCAGAAGTTGATGCAACTGCGTAAGGACCCCAAATATCACAATGGATCAAATCAAAAGGTTTTGTGGTTGTAATGGAACTGATACTAAAAGGTAAACGACTTTGCTTGGCTAAAGGACAAACATTACAAGCATTATTGGATTGAAAAGGAAAATGCAACATGTGTTTTTGACATGAAATTGAGCCTAGAAGGGGATAAATGACCCAAACGCCGATGCCACAACCATGTAGGTGAGAGAACAAGGTTGCAGACTTGGCGGAAGCTACCAGAGACGGTGGGAATCAACGTCACCAAGTAGTAAAGTCCTCCGCGTTGCTTACCCAAACCAATCACCTTCTTCGTCGTCAAGTCCTGCATAATACACCATGAAGGGAAAAAGGTTACAGAACAATGCAATCCACTTGTAATTCGACTCACAGACATCAAATCTACTTGAAAAGAGGGCACACACAACACATCTCGTAACAAAAAAGTGGAACTCAAAGGAACTATCCCAGTGGAGACTATGCGAGCTTGCTCTCAACTTGGTAATAAAACTGGTGACAAATTGGTGTTTTTGACACCATCAGTAAGCAAATCAGGTGATGAGGTTATATGATATGTTGCACCACTGTCGATTATCCATCGACGTAAATGCAAAGAAGATTTCGACAAACTTGTCTTCATGGCAGCAGCATTAGCTTTTGGAGGAACAGAGACATCAACTCCTTTATTATTCATGATGTCAAGGATTTGCTGGAATTGGGTGTCAGATAACCCGGACATCACCGACTTCATCTCTTCCAAAGTTGCACCTGTTGAAACTTGATTTGCAGACGAAGAAGAACTGCCTTCCTTTTTAGAAGACTTGTGTCATTTTTGAGGCTTGACTTTGTGAAGACGATGCCCCGGTGGATACCCGTGAAGTTGGTAACAAGTATCAATGGTGTGATAATCATGATCACAATGAGTACAATGCAAGGGCTTACGACTTGAGGATCCAGATGACCGTGAACCACCTTGTCGAACAGCCATAGCTGCTGTCTCGGTGACTCCACGTGAATCAGTAAGAGATCTTTGCTTCTCTTCCTGGGAAATTGAAGCATAGGCCTGACGAACAATTGGTAAAGGATTCATCAACAAGACTTGCCCTCGAATGGCACTATAGGACTCGTTGAGACCCATAAGGAACTGCATTAATTTATTTCTTTCATTCTGCGCTCCACATGTGCAGGAAGTGGAGTCACTGTATGACGCCAGTTCATCCCATAATTTCTTCAGCTTCGTGTAGTACGCAGCAACTGAGAGTTGGTCTTGAGTAAGAGAAGCAATGTCCCGTTGTAATTGGAAAATCCGAGGAGCATTGCTTTGGGAATAACGCTCACGCAATTCCTCCCAGATTGCATGAGCATCAGTCATGTAAAGAATACTGTCAGAAATTTCTGAATCAATGGAGTTGATGATCCATGCAACGATCATGTCATTACATCTCTGCCATGTAGCATGATCAGCAAGTTTGGTTTTCTCGGAAGGTTGTGTAACAGTACCATCAACAAACCCTAGCTTGTTTTTGGCACTAAGGGAGATTCTCATTGCACGAGACCAGGTAGAGTAGTTGTCCCCATTAAGGGGCTTCGAAACCAGCATCATAGATGGGTGATCTGAATGATGAATAAACAAAGGATTTGAAACATCGGTTTTGACGTCAGCCGCAAAACCTTTGGGAATTTCGTCAGTGGCCATGATGGTTGACGGAAGATGGCTATTGAAAAATAGCAAAAAGAAGGGCAGCGGCAAGAACTAGGGTTTTGACCTAGCTCTTGATACCATGTAAAGAATAGAGCAAGAATATGATTTGCGGAAGTGTATTTTCTTCTATTGAAACAAGGAGATTTATACAAAGAAGAATACTTGACTTAGAAGTAAATTACCCTACTTTCTAGGTATACAACAGGAAACTAAACTTTATACAAATCAATTACACAAATGTTTCCTAAACTAAGCCAAGATATCAGGAATGATATCATTGACTTCTCTACAGGAGCAATCTAGCGAATGTCACACACTTAACATTTTCTGTTGTACCAAAGTCTCCACTGATTTGGTGGTGCATCAACAGGGGCCACACATGGAGAGAATTTTATTGTGTCAGAAAACACAAGCACGTAAATACTACACGCTTGGAACAAATTCATGGACTGAATTCCATAATAAACAGTTACATGCAAAGAACAAGTTACTCATATTTAGGTAAGTAAATTTGGTGATGAGACTGGTTTAGGGCTATGCTTTTCCATAATCGTACTTACTGATAACTTAAATGTCAAGCTCATTGGTAGCAACTAGTTACGACAAGGGTGATTTTTTTATTAAATCAATAATTTGTTTACGACAATGCGAGTTTGAGCAATGGTACTATTTGACAATATGTTAAACCATTAGATTTTTTTTGTTGCAAACTATTTTACCTTTGTTTTCTTTGTAAGGCGATTTATGTTATACACTATTATAATCTACGAAACTCAGGTGTAAGAAGACAGTCATACGAACAATATTAAATTAACCACACCTGCTTACCTAAAAGTTTATAATACAAAAGGGAAGGTTAAAGAATGTAAGGCGTACGTGTATCGTTTTCCACATGCATGCAGTAGGTTGATTGTTTAAAGAGCATATGTTGCTTTTAAATAGAACATTAACTGTCAACACCTAACTGTATATATAACTGATTCATGAACAAAACTTGGCAGCTGAAAATTCAGCAGCCACTCCTCCTTACACCCAATCCTGGATGAACATGTGTTCAAGTTTTAATTTTTTTTAATCAAAATTTGAACACGTGTCCACACGGGATTGGATGTAAGGAGGAGTGGCTGCTAAATTGTTCAGCAGCCAAGTTAGTTCCCAGATTCATGGAGAGGAAACTGAGCCTTCCAGTTTCCAGGAAGGAAATTTCAAACACCTCTCTCCCAACATACACGTGAGAATTAAAATGTAACCTAGCTTCCCTTTATTTTGTGTAGTTTTTCTGGAAAGAGTGATGCTAAGGAAAGTCTCTCAAAAGTGATATTCTTCATAGATTCTCTGTCACCTCATAATTTTCGGCACAATATTTTATACTAGTGTTGCCACGAGAATTAATATTAAACAGTAAGGTGTTAGAGAATCTAGATAAAATCTCACTTTGAGAAAGTATCCTTAACATTTCTCTGAAACGAAAAATGTTGTTATTTAAGGCCTCACTGGATTAAATGTAAAGGGTATAGGTCGTTACCACCATTAAGGCCTCACTGAATTTTGATGTGTATACATTCACTTATTTATGCAGGGCGTGCAAACTAGGGTACAAACCTAATCTCAATTATCAACCTCCATAATTTGGTTGTAACACTTTTTCTTCTCTTTTTCTCTTTTCATAAGAGGAGAAGGGTATTCCAACCTAGAAGTCATTCTAACTAGGGGTGGGCAAACGGGCCCTGGACCCGCGGGTAGGGGAGGGTATTGGCGGTTCGGGGCGGGTCCGTATTCTTTTAGATACAAAACGTGGCGGGGCGGGGCGGGTCCAAGTAAACAAAGGGGCGGGCCGGTTCCAATTTTCGGAAGTCGCGGGCCCCCGGCCCGAACCGTTTGCAAACCTCACACACTCTCAAATCTCTCTCTCACACACACTCAAATCTCACAAACGCACACACATCTCAGCTTTCTGGAAGATTCTCCCGAGTCCTCCCGAGTCTCTCCCTGCCGATCTCTCTCTCTCTCTCTCTCTTTCAGTCTTCCATATCGATCTCTCTCTCCCAGAGTCCTCCATCTCCATTCGTCGATTCTCCCGAGTCCTCCCTCTCGATCTTTCTCTCCCAGAGCCTTCCCTATCGATCTCTCTCTCCCAGAGTCCTCCTTCTCGATTCGTTGATTCTCCCGAGTCCTCCCTTTCTATCTCTATCTCCGAGAGTCTTCCCTCTCGATCTCTTTCTCCCAGAGTCTTCCCTCTCGATCTCTCTCTCCTAGAGTCCTCCCTCTCGATTCTCAATCTCCTCTCCCACAACACCACCATCGCCATCGTCTCCTGACTCTTCTCCCAATCGTGACCAGCCATCATCGCCGTCGAAAACACCATCATAATCTATGCGGTTCAGCAGCTACAGTAGCTAATAGGTATGCCTAATTTCGCATTTCAGTATTGTTGGGTAGAATTGAAAGGAACCCAGATGGAGAGTTTTAATTTTTATTTGAATTGCATGTTATCCAGATGAAAATTTGAATTTTCGAGCTACGGTTTTTTGATTTTTTTAATTTGGGATTTCAATTTTATTGCTTTTTCTCATATATGATAATGGTTATGGTTTTTCTAGCGAATTCTGATTATTTTACGATCTGGGTTTAATGATTTTAGATGGGGATCAAGTATAATACGTGTGTAGAGGTTCTTCTTTGAATTGTTATGTGTTCAACAACTTTGTTCAGTTAGCTATCTAATTGTTGATTCTCAGTTAGGGTTTTGAGCATCCAAGTATCAATTCTTTGTGGGTTTGATTTGTCAAGAGTTTCTTTTTTTAATGAAAGAATAAGAATTTACTTGCTTTACTGAATTTTGGAAAATCATGCTGTGAAGGATCTTGCATGACTTGTTGAAGTCGTCTTTTTATCCGCTTTGGGAGCTCGATTTAGCTTGATTTCAAGCCACTGGTTCGAGTTTAGTTGTCCTTCTGATGGCAGCAGTGGCGGATGATGCATCGGCAGAGGATGAAGGTGTTAGGGTTTTTTATGATGGGCTTGGTTTCGTTGTCCTATTGTATTTGGCCTTGTAAATGTGAATGTGTTGTTGGTAATAAAAAAAAGCAGCCCAATGTCAGACCCAGAAAAAAAAAATAATTGGACCAGTAGACCCGTCCCGAACCGGCCCGTTTAAAACGGGCCGGGTTAGGTCCGGTTCCTAAATTCAAAATCTCTCTACCCGGCCCGCCCCGGCCCGTTACATTTTAAAACGGGTAGGTCCGGTTCCTCCAAATTTGGGCCCGGGCCGGCCCGTGCCCACCCCTAATTCTAACACAGGAATAGAAATGCCATTAATTGGTTTGTTCATTGTTTTCTAAAAAAAATAAAAAAAAAATGTTTCTTACCTTCGAAAAGTCGATCATAATAAAACAATCGCTGCAAATTAATATCAAAGATGACATTTGATAACGTTCAAGACGCCCTTAATTCAAAGAGACTTCAACAAAACATAAAAGGCTAACTTGGTCAAATTATTTGTCATCGTATTGGTGCATTTGAGGGCGAGGTATGTCCGAGAATAAGCAAAGCAACACATCCAAATCTTGAAATCATACACACCGAAACTCAAAAGACTGAGATGGCACTCTGAAACCCAAAGAACTCTATTCTTAATGAAACAACTAAACACTTTGCGAATTAGTATGCAAGAAATTCTATGCACAAATGTAACATCCCACATCGCCCAGGGGAGTGATCCTTAAATGTATATTCTCATCCCTACCTAGCACGAGGCCTTTTGGGAGCTCACTGGCTTCGGGTTCCGTAGGAACTCCGAAGTTAAGTGAGAAGGAGGCCAGAGCACTCCCAGGATGGGTGACCCACTGGGAAGTTGCTCGTGAGTTCCTAAAAACAAAACCGTGAGGGAATGGTAAGCCCAAAACGGACAATATCGTGCTATGGTGGAGTCAAGCCTGAGATGTGGTGGGGGCCTGGGCCGGGATATGACAAATTGTATCAGAGCCAATCCCTGGCCGGATGTGTGCCGACGAGGACGTCGGGCCCCTAAGGGGGGTGGATTGTAACATCCCACATCGCCCAGGGGAGTGATCCTTAAATGTATATTCTCATCCCTAGCTAGCACGAGGCCTTTTGGGAGCTCACTGGCTTCGGGTTCCGTAGGAACTCTGAAGTTAAGCGAGAATGAGGCCATAGCACTCCCAGGATGGGTGACCCACTGGGAAGTTGCTCGTGAGTTCCTAAAAATAAAACTGTGAGGGAATGGTAAGCCCAAAGCAGACAATATCGTGCTACGGTGGTAGAGCAGGTCCGGGATGCGGTGGACCCGGGCTGGGATATGACAATTTGGTATCAGAGCCAATCCCTGGCCAGATGTGTGTCGACGAGGACGTCGGGCCCCTAAGGGGGGTGGATTGTAACATCCCACATCGCCCAGGGGAGTGATCCTTAAATGTATATTCCCATCCCTACCTAGCACGAGGCCTTTTGAGAGCTCACTGGCTTCGGGTTCCGTAGGAACTCCGAAGTTAAGGGAGAAGGAGGCTAAAGCACTCCCAGGATGGGTGACCCACTGGGAAGTTGCTCGTGAGTTCCTAAAAACAAAACCGTGAGGGAATGGTAAGCCCAAAGCAGACAATATCGTGCTACGGTGGTAGAGCGGGCCCGGGATGTGGTGGACCCGGGGCGGGATGTGACAACAAAAGTGCAATATAATGGATAGGAGGGCACGCGCTTCGTTAAAAACATCGACAATTTCGAAGAGGAACTGACTTCGAACCAAGTATTTCCCATACCAACATGAATTTTTTGCTCAACACCATCATCAAAGTCACCAAAAAAGTGAAGTAGACCCAACAAAAGGTAATAGCACACCAATACAAAGTTAAAATATTCACTAGAAGAGACTTCACAAATAACCTCACAAAAGAGTCACTTATTGATGGAAATTCTAAAATGAACAAAAAGATCTGCAACAATCTATGAAAATTGAAGAAGTTTAAATTAATATAGCAATTAACTAATATCCACACAAATTTTCTCCTCCATACTTTTTTTCACCTTTATAACTTTTTTTCGGAGTTGGATTTAATCAATTTAGATATAACAATGCGATTCTTTTTTTGTCTATCCTACGACATGTGCATATCATATCATGTGCTGTTAGTATCTAATCCCCCACTAAAAAGACACATTTACAACAAAATAAAAATCATAAGATAGGTTTACAAAATGAGAACGACTTACGTGAAATAAATTTATTATCATTGTAATCTCTCAGTCCAATAATATAATATCATAAATAATTTTTTTGTGCACATGACAACATACTAATACATTAAAATGTTGCATGGTAGCTATTCCGTTAGTCCTGTTTTCTGTAAATTTCTCTGAAGAGGAGAGTAGTATAACGTGTCCTAACAAACAATTACTAATATTGACAGGTCCCATTACCATTTAGTCTCATCAAGGCATAGGTATTCCATGACCCATCAGTCCTTCCAATACATCCATAATGCTATGATGCATGAGTGGTCCCAAAAAAATTATTATTTTTTTATTTCCAAAAAGTAGGTCCCAAAACATTCATAGATCTACTCCCTTTTTCCATCTTTTTGTTGTTAATGTTATAACTTGTGTGGAAAATGTAATTAAGCAGTAATAGTGGTCAAAGATAAATAAATTTAAAAGTTGATTAATGCGACCACACGGTTGGAGATTAGTTTAATTTAGCAGACGTGGTAACCAAATAAACAATTAATTTAGCAGAAACAGAATCTGACATATCTTTGCTAACCCATTTCCGTCAGACTTTCCTAAAGCAGAATCACATGATACAATCGTACAACGCAACGCCGCGACCCACGAGATACTTCACATATAAAAAAGAGCGGAAATTTTAGCTCGAAACACTAAATGTCAAAATATAATTAACTAATTTTTTATTATTTTTAATTAATTATATTATTACATTTATGTATTGAACTAATTTTCGTCGTACTGAAAAAATCTAGCTAAAAAAACATCCGAGAACCTCCCCTCCTCCTCTGTGGCTTTTGATTAAAATTTTGAAGAAAACAAAAGCCCCCTATCAAGTGCCGACTAATTTGGGAAAATTCTAGTATCCACATTTCGTATGTTGGACGCCGATTAATCAAATTTGAGTTGACCTAATTTGATTTATATAGCTCAATACTCATTTAATTTATAAACTAAAAACCCAAAATTTCAATTTTTTTGTCACAAACTAAAAAGTCCACTTAATTTTGATACCAGACAAATCATAATAATAAGGTAATCTTTTTAGGAAGATTCATACTGTGCACGCTGCGTATGTATTGTCTTTTGCAAGAGGAGCGTTACGCATTTAGCTCGACTCTATTATTCATGTTAACAAAGAAAATAAAAACCCATGTTGAGAAAGTAAAATTCCGTACTGAACAATTTAAAGCATTACATTAATAGTTTTGGTATGGAAGTCGGAGACAAATAAAAGTGTAATGGCATAAGAGCAAGTCCACCCCTAAGGACTTTGTGCCAGCACCCAGCGCATTTATCCACTCAAGTGAACAGTAATAGACCCCAGTGAACAGTAACAGACCAAAGCATCTCCATCCCTAAAAAAAATGCGCTGGCACCCATCGCATTTATTTGGTGTGTTTTTTTTTTTTTAAGTTTATTTCGGATATGATTTTTAACCAATTTTGGATAAAATTTCAAATAAACTTAAAAAAAAAACACACTGAAATAAAATTACATACTCATCAAATAAACTTAAAAAAAAACACACTAAAATAAAATTACATAAACTCATCAGATAAACTATAGAAAGAAAAAAATATTTTTTTTTTAAATTTTCTGTATTTTTCTGTATTTTTAAATAAATTTTAATTAAGTTAATTAATCTGGACCGTTGATCTTTGATCGGACGGTCCAGTTTAAAAGTAAAATTTAAATTTTTTTTACCGTTGGAAATCCAACGGTCTAGAAAAACTAGCCGTTGAAAATCCAACGGCTATCATAACGCCACGTCGCTGAGCCCAAGTGGGCTGACACATTTTCAGGAAAGCCTGAAACCCACTCGCGCCTTGCGCGCTTGTGTTGCACGCGCCTGAGAAACAGGCCAGCTTCTTGGTCAATCCAAAACTTGCTGGGCTGTTGCCTGGCATGGGCTGGGTGCAAATGGACTGAGGGCCAGCTTGTTTTTTGGACTGAGGGCTGGGACATTTTGTTCCCGGTGGAGTTGCTCTAAACGTTGAGACTTTACAATGATAGAGCTAGCATAACGAATCAGAAAGAGGAGCATATTTGCTAACAATTTTCTAGTGAAACATGTTACGTTGTTTTGTTCAACTTAGCTAAATTTATACCGGCTCTTGGTTGATCAACACGCGTTTGTACGTTTTTCCTCTTCTTGTTTTTAAACTCGATGTTGGGAATTGAAGGACTGAGATGGAAAATTGGAAAAGTGAAAATTAGAGGAATAGCACTAACATGAATTACGGAGAAAGATGGGGTTTGCGGAATCCAGACAAGCAGACAAACCCAACAGAGGGAAGAGAGGGGTGCTTTGAATTTTGAAAGAAGGTTGCCAGGTGGCAGCTCCTTCTGAATCTCAACGTGATTTCTGCAAAATTTTCCTTCTTCCCCATTTCCCCATCTTATCCTCTGCACCATATAAATGTGAGCCCTCCACCCTCTCTCTCCACATCAAACACCTTCTTCTCTCTCTCTCTCTCTCTCATCTGTTACCATTCTAATGGTGAAAATGGCTACTGGGTTGCTCTCACTTTTGCTTGCATTCTCATTGCTACTCACTAATTCTGCTTCTGCAGCCGTGCCTCTGGATGGTAAGCTCTCTCTCTGATCTGTTTCACTGAGCTCTGTCTTTACTTTTGTGCTCTCTCTCTCTCTCTCTCTCTCTCTCTCTCTCTCTTTTCTGATCTATTATTTATCTGCACATCTTAATCAGGACTCTTGGCCAATGGCAACTTTGAAGAGCCACCAAAACCAACTAACCTCAAGAAAACAGTTCTGGTAGGCAAATATGCACTGCCCAAGTGGGAAATCAATGGCCTGGTGGAGTACATTTCCGCCGGGCCGCAACCCGGCGGAATGTACTTTCATGTAGCTCATGGCGTCCATGCTGTGAGGCTTGGCAATGAGGCCTCAATCTCACAGACCCTCAAGGTCAAGCCAGGCTCTCTGTATGCCCTAACATTTGGGGCATCAAGGACTTGTGCCCAAGAGGAGGTTTTGAGGGTTTTGGTGCCTCCCCAGGCTGGGGACCTTCCTATGCAAACCCTATACAGCAGCAACGGTGGCGACACTTACGCTTGGGGATTCAGAGCAACTTCTGAAACTGTAAAAGTGACGTTTCACAATCCTGGGGTTCAAGAGGATCCTGCTTGCGGCCCTCTCTTGGATGCCATTGCTATCAAGGAGCTTTTCCCTGTGTACCCCACTAGAGGTAACTATGCTTATGCAGCTAATTTCCAACTCCGATCTGATTTATTGACATGGTTGATTGTTTTAGGACGTAGAATCATTACCCAAAGCTTAGACGACGTCCTGCAGGGACAATTTATTCGTTACTCCTATATAAAGAACATGTTTCTGTTCAAACATTTTTGTAACATAGCATTTGCACAAAGTTTCTTGCTTGATAGTTATATGGGTTATCCAGATCTGGGTTCCTTTGTCCACTGTGCATCTAGATCGTTAGGGGTGGCTTTTCCAACTTTTTTTCGGTCAAGGGGTTGATTGATAACTATTTCGGTGTTCAGTCTACTAAAAACGTAAACTAGTTGCAGTTTTAACCTTTGCAAAGACAGAAAGCTTGACACTTGTTGGGAAATTTGGAAAATTAATCATATTTTAGACCCTTTATATAATTATAGCCACTATTTTAGTTTTATAATAATTATAACCAAAACTTGATGTAAAAGTACTAATATACCCTTAATATTAGGGTTTTTCACAACAAAAATAAAATCTCTTTTAAACTCTCTCGCAACCATCTAGTTTCTCACCTTTTCTCATGGTTCTATGTTTAGTTTACTAGCTTATCTTCATTTTTCATGTTATCTAATTACATTTGAATATCAATATCTACTATATATTCAAGAGGCTACCTCTTTTATGCTTCAAGATCTCAATTAATTGTTGTTTTTCATGGTTAAGAGCAATGGGGATTTTTTTTGTCATTAAGGGTATATTAGTACTTTTATATCAAGTTTTGGTTAGAATTATAATAAAACTAAAATAATGGTTATAATTCTATATAGGATCTAAAATATAGTTACTTTTCCAAATTTCCCACACTTGTTTGGCAACCGTTTTGTTTTTAAATTGTATGCTCTGCCTTATGGATGTGTTGCTTATTGGAATTTAGTATTTACAAAGAAAACAAGGCTATTTTGTTGAAACCATTGAATGTTTCTTGCAGATAATTTGGTCAGAAACCCTGGCTTTGAAGAGGCTCCCCATAGGTTATTCAACTCTTCCCATGGTGTACTCCTCCCGCCGAAACAACTAGATGTGACATCCCCGCTCCCCGGCTGGATCATCGAGTCCCTCAAGGCCGTAAAGTTCATCGATTCCAATCACTTCAATGTTCCAGTCGGAAAGGGCGCAGTTGAGCTTGTTGCGGGGAGAGAAAGCGCCATAGCCCAGATTATTAGAACAGTTCCCAACAAGCTCTACAGCCTCTCATTCACCGTCGGTGATGCAAGAAACGGCTGCCAAGGATCAATGATGGTTGAAGCATTTGCCGGCAAGGACACGCTCAAAGTTCCCTTCGCCTCCAAAGGAAAAGGCGGGTTCAAGAAGGCCAGTTTCAGGTTCAAAGCGGTTTCAATCAGGACTAGAATCACGTTCTTCAGCTCCTTCTACCACACCAAGGACTATGGAGCTCTTTGTGGCCCTATCCTAGATGAAGTTAGGGTTTCCCCTGTTGCTTAAATGCTAGTTTTTTTAGTTATATCACTACAACATTGTTATAGAGATTGTGCAACGGATAATATGATTCCGACATTTTGTTAATTTGGCCGTTGACGAGGGCAGACGTGTTACCGTTATTAAAGTCTGCAGACTGCAGTGCTATATTTTCAGCCAAAGAGCTATCTAAGTTTTCAGATTTAAGGACTCTTGAATGTGGACTATGGATTTCAGATGTTTAATTTTTCTAGTTAATTAGTGTAGCTCCACTGTATTTGTTAATATTAGTGAGAAACACTTAAAGATATAAACCTCAAATATCTATCCCCGATTAACTGGTTAATGTCGGATTCTATAATTAACCGGATCTAGAGATTTTTCTTCAAAATGGTGCTTCAAGTGTTTTGAACATTAAAGTAAGTTTAAAGGGCTTTAGTTATGAAGGATCTTAAGTTTTCTTCGGTAGCTTATGATAAAATAAAGTCTTGAAGCGCTTTATTTGTGAAGGATCTTAAGTTTTCTTTGGTAGCTTATGGTAAAATAAAAGGGGATTACATCTTGATTTCATTGAACATACAATAAAGTTCAATAGCATGCAAGAACATCTCTAATGCTTATGCAAGAATAATGTACAACAAAATATGAATTTGACAGCATGGTACAAGTGTATGAGAAGGTGTGTTTCTTCTAAAATGAATATATAAAAATCGTCCAGTGTGATAAATATGGAGGTGTGTTATCCACACACCATTTTTTACTTTCCCACACACCCTTTGTGAATTTCTGATCTTTTTTTTATCTTCTTCAATTCATCCGATCCAACAGCCGAAAATTAAAAGGGTGTGTGAGAAGTAAAAAGGGGTGTGTGGATATCACACCCCTCAATATAATGTGAACTTTGAAACGGAAAATAAATTGCTGTACCAATCTGCCGGTCTGATGAGCGGGCCGCAGATTCCTAATGTTTGGAATGTTGTCCTTCACCATCGTCTAAAGTACCAACAAGACATTTCTCGAGTAAAAATTCAGCATTCACCCAAGCATGGTATTTATCTAAAGAAATGTAATAAGGAGCAAAAGTTAACACCACTTTATAATAGGCTAAAATAAAATGAAGATGATCCCGAACACATTGCTGATTTGCAGGCACTATTAGTTTTGTTTTAAGGTCTGGTCTGGTCTGGCTTAGGAGTACTTTTTGGTTGCGTTGCTTCGGCGAATCGGATTTCAGGAATCCTAAACTCATTCCTTGGAACAAGCAGGAACAAGATAATCCGACATTCCTGTTCAAGTTTTGGAAATGCTGGTTATGATTCAAAATTTCTTTGGTGAACAAGAAAAAGAGAAAAACCTTCCCAATCCTACTCCACTAGTAATAACAAGTTTTACGGGCGGTTCTGTTGGCAGATAATACATTTGCTCACCACCCATTCTATGTGCCGTTGGAAGAGTTTGATTTAATCTACCCACGACACAGATCCCAAAAATAAAACACATCCCAAAACACATAATATGGTATGGTGGTAGCAAATCTATTCTCCTGTTTTCATGGAGACGTCAGGCTTATGAACAATAAAACTCAACAATACATAACCAATTAAGTATAGAAAAGGATACTGAATAACGATGTGCAGTCTTTTCCCACAGCCTTCTTTAGAATATCAACACCTGAAGAAAAAGAAATCGTCAAAAACAGGAATAGTATGACGTAGTTCTAACCAAATAACATACAGAAACTCTCGCAAAGTCTCATTTATGGTTCGTAGTTAGACCTCATCACTCAGTTGTTTTTTGGTGACAGAATTATGCCAATTGCAACATGAAGGATTTAATAAAATTGGTGGTGAATAGGTAATGCATTTGAAAATGCTTAAATAGAAATGATATTGTTAAAATCAGATTACCCTATAAATGCAAATGCTTTGCCTTTCTACCGTATTACTCTTCCTAGGTCATTAACGAGCTCAGAGTTGGCACACATCAACCAAGTAAACGTGAAATCAATAGCTAGCTAATCTTCATTAGAAATTTAGAAGAAACAAAAAGTGCCCAGATTTTTGGTAGCATTTCTCGTAGATGTCCCATGCTATTAATTTAATTTTGTCAGCTAAGTTGGCATTGTGGAGCAATAAAACTTCAATAAGAAGACTACAAGAACCCGATAAAACATGCCTACCGATATAAATACTTTAACAATTTTGGGGTTTACAGAGAACGGTGTCAGCAATACACACTTGGAATGACACAGCTCACTCCAGCTAACATTTGAACTTGAACAGACTAAAACATGTACATACCTCCAGGGTGAAATCTCATGTATGGAGACAAATTGTACACGCGGCCTTTTAGAACAGTCCACATTGAATCTCCTTTTTGGTGCTGTTTAACTTCATTCAGTGAAATAAGCCTCTTATTTGACTGTCCCTTTAAGCCTGAGACACAATTTGTACCTTGAGAAGCTAACACAGATATAATCACTACTGCACTTGAAAATACCAGAGATATCACAAGTTGTTTCCTGAACTTATAATAACATGCATCAGAAATTCACGACAAATAGGCTTTCTACGAGTACATAATATTCATAAATGTGTTTTCAACAAGGATGACTTAGGGACCTCGATGAACTTGTAGAGCTAGAATACTTTCATCGGGCAAAGTTTGAAGGTATTTTCTTTATATCTTCTGATAATTGCCTTTAGGATTATCACAAAGTGCAAAAGCTTTACAAAAGATAAATATAAAGTATATTCTTTGGGATTATCACAAAGTTTAAAGGTATTTCTTTACAACTTTTGTTCTTGACAAGAGTCGCAAATAAAAACTTACCAGTGCTAGAAAGAAAAATCACAAATTATGTATGCATCATAGCTAGCAGAACACAAATGACAAGGAAAAAAAAAAAGGTCAAGAAAAATAGTGACAGGAAGAAGAAAAATTATGACAGATGAGAAGCAATATCAGCTGAAGCACTTTTTAACTAAGTACCTGCAAGGTCAGGATGTGTTCGAGTAAGTTTGAGCCAATCCATTTGCAGGCTTGACTGAGTTTCCAGCATCACCTGATTTTAGTTGCTTTGGAACTTCAGATTTCTTTTTCATGGATGATGCATCAATGACGCTGACAGACAAAGAACCAACTATTTCCTGTTTTTTGGAAGTGGCTCCTCCTGGTAATCCACCTTGCCAAAGAACACCTCTATTCTCATTACTACTAGTGCCATTTGACAATCCATCCTTTATGGTAATGCTTTCTATATCTGAAGTGAGCTTATTTGTCTCATGATCATCCTGGTTCCCTGGTGGGCCAACCTGAACATATACCACAGACCTTACATCAATATGGAATTATGACACACAAAAACCCAGCCAGTATCAATCATATACCCGAAACACAAACCACTGCTGATGATGCATTGAATCAATGGGCATATTTCAAGGGTATAGCTTTCTTGATAACAAAATGTACATATAACGCTTACCTGGCAAAAAGTGAAATCGTTATCAATGTCCATTTCTAAGCTGAATGAAGTTCCCAGACTATTTCAAGCAATCTTTCCTGTCAAAAGATAATATAAACATCACATTTTAATACCAAAAAGATCATGAGATGCCATTTCTAAAATACGATAGTACCATACTCTGATAGCCAAACTTAAACGATTACCATCTAGTAAGACATTATACATGAAATGGGGACAATTAAGACTCTTGATTACACACTGCCAATTATGAATCTTGAATACAAAACAGATTAGTACTGTTTTCTACGGCTTGTGATCACTGTATTTGAAAATATTTTGGGAAACTCAGGGAAACAGGTCAAGCTCCCCCTCCCTCCTCCTCAAGACTGAAGAGGATAAACAAAATTCTCAGTAAAGCTTTTTTACTCTTTAGAGTACAGAAAAATGTTATGTCCAACAAAAGGAAGAAGAAAAATATTATGTCATCTATATTAGTGTTTACTAAGTGAGATGGGCATCAGGCCCAAACTCATATGTCTTTTCTTCGCCATGAAACTCACAATCATAATCGTTCGGACAACAGTCCATGATTCATATAAGCTAAGGAATAATAACGAATTAGCCACTAAGCTTGAACTTAATTACAGATTGTCAAAACTTCGATTTAATTGAACATGGAACAACCGTGTATGCTTAACTTTGACTCCAGAATTTCCAAATGCCAATGTCATTCCAAATATTAACTCTACCACAACTTCATTCCAGAATCCAAAGTGATTTCAAGCAAATAGCTCACTACCCAATACTCATAACTTTGAATCCAAGTCCTTATACATTCAAATCCAATTGAAGAAAGCAATTGACAAACAAAGATTTCCACTCTAATAGTTTTAGAAAGACAGCAATTGAGTAAAATCATTCATCATTCAGGACTTGAGAAAAAAGTAAACAAAATGAACAAAACGTCCAGTGCTCCAGCTGACCCTAAATACAGTACAGCCTAGTCTAAACTTCTTTGATTCACCGAAAGCTTTCCCATAATCATAGGGTCACACCAACGCTTAGCTTTAAGTCCTTACCTTTTTGCATTGGTAATTGATGAAGTAACCGGACATATTCAAGATGATATCCCGCGGTGTATGCTTTTCGCAGATAACACGAAGGCTCAGCATTAAGTCCTTGGCTTTTTGCATTGGTAATGAGTTCATACAGCCGATCCCAGTTAGTGGGATTAGGCTTTGTTATTGTTGTTATTTTTGTACCGAAACTGAATGCAGTTGAAGTACATGACACCAAAATTTAATTCAACATTATTCTATCCCATTATTCTTAGTAGTTACCAAACAAATGGTTAATCTATAAACACACCACGATTAAACCAATTATCAATTTATATCAGCTAAATTAAAACCCTTAATTCGAACAAAAATGTTAACCATACTATAAAAATTCAGAAAATACCCGAATACTAATTCAACCATGAAGTTGTGATCTTCAGATGACTGTCTCTCTCTAATGATCTAATCAGGTAAGGCCAACAAATCAATGACAATAAGAAAGAGATCACAGAACCTCATGTACGCTGAATTTCAATTACTGTGGCTGTTATTGTCGAAATTTCAATTTTCTTTGTGAATTCCTTGAATTTTCTCAGCAATCATACAGAAACAGAAAGCGTTGAATAACCAGAGTGGATGAGAGATGGGAAAGAAAAACGTACTCGCAAGTATGGATTCAGGTTGATGTAGTTGCCATCGTCCAGACAGCGGAATTGGATTCCAGTGGATTCAGGTTATCGTTGTCAGCTAGAAGAACAAGCTAATCTAATGCCTTCTCATTTCTGTGTATTTATTTATTTGTCGACGGGAGAAATATGGGTGGAAGCGTGAAAAACTTTGCATGGTACTTGTTTGGTGCTAATAATAATAGGGCACGTTTGTTTGACAGGATTAAGAGGCCTTGGACTGGACTAGACTATAGTCCGACGTTTGGTGTGCATCCGGATTAGCTTTAATGAGCTTAACCCGGACTCGCGTGGACTAAGTACCTCCTTAGCCGTTCTTAACGAGCAACCCCAAAATTGGGCGGATTCGTAAGCCCAGAGCAAACCGAGAGATTTCCCTTCGCCCTGTCTTCCCTTCGTCCTCATCTCTGCGTCTTCCCTCAACGTCGTCCTTGCCGTGCTCCCTCATCGTCGTCTTCCTCACCCTCATCGGCCGGACTGCTAAGCCCACTCCTCTCCGCTACGCCCTCCTCGCTTCACCCTTCCCATCCACCAACTCCCTACTTCGCCCCTCTCATCTACCATTTTTAAACCCATATCCAGCAAAATTCAAAACAAAAAGGAAAAATTTTAGGCAAAATTTTGCAGTTTTTCCATTTTCCAAATCATATCCAAATCCAAAATTCTAAACAAAAAAAAATAAATTACAAAATCGTTGTGCATATGAAATGCATAACAGTCGCTCTAATCACACATGCACCAAGTCCTGACTCCTTTTTCGCAGACCTTTGCCATTGATGCCGGAGAAGCAGACCCATAAATACCCAGATGACCCAGATTCTGATCGGGTTTTGATTCACCAATTGGTTCTTAGAAAAATTAGGAAGAAAAGAAGGAGATGAATGGAGAACAAAAGGAAGAAAAGAGGGAGATGAACAGAGAACAAAAGGAAGAAGAAGATGGAGCTGAAGAGGGAGAGGGACGAAGAAAAAGAGGAAGAGGGATGAAGAAAAATTAGGAAGAAAACAGAGGGAAAGGGGCGGAGAAATTTTAGGAAGACAGAGGAGAGGGGAAGAAGGGAAAGGGGCGGAGAAAATTTAAGAAGACAGAGGAGAGGGGAAGAACGGAAAACAATTGAGAATGGAATGATGATTCTAGAATGAGAAAATAGACGGAAGTAATAATAAAATATTACTAAATATTTATTAAATAATATAAAATATTAATAGATATGAATTAAATAATATAATATTAGAATTTGTTGTTAGTCTGTTCCTTAGTCCTGACACTGCACCAAACGCTTCACTAAGTTAGTCCAGCTTAGTCTAGTCTAAGCCAGTCCAGCTTAGTCCCTGCAGCTAGTCCAGTCCGAGACAGTCCGGTGCAACAAACGCACCCTAGAGTTTTAACGAAAAATTCGTGGTACTGTTTTTTTTTAACAAAAAATTATATTTTTACATTAAAAAGTCAAACCTAGTACTATTCATTTTACCCTTTATTTTGTCATTTTCGTTAAAACTCAAAGTTTTCAAGTCATTTTCATTAGTTTTCCTTAATAATAAAAGGGTATGTGTTAGCTTTTTCTGGCATGTTTTTATGTTATTAGTCCGGAAAGTTATTGTGGTGTTGAATTTAATCATACAAGTTGTTTTCGTGAAAGCAGGCATATACATATTATGTTTTTGACATAATATTTTATAATACTAACACAGAAATTAACGTTAAATTGTGAATGACAGAAAATTCATGAAGAATTCTACTTTTAGAGAATTCTCTTACCATTTCTCAAAATAAATATACGGTCATCCAAATTAAAATGGAGGCAAAACCTGTAACCAAAATTGTATGTGACCTAGGTGAGACACCTCCGGTACTTGGGAAACATTTATAGATGGAGCTCAGCTATTAATTAAGGGTGAATGTTATCCACACAATTAGTTTTACCTTTTACATATTTTTCTCAAATTTTGACAGTCGGATCGACTAAATTAATTTTTTTTTAATAATAATGTGTGAGAAATAAAAGAAAAATATGTAAATAACACTACGCTTAACTACTGAGCAAGGATCTAAAGAGGAGGTTGACTACCAACTATTTTCATTCCACTCGTGCAAAGGAATGTGAATATGCTACTCATATTCTTAGGGATTCCCTTAATGCTTGTAGGGTATGGCAAAGTTTTCCCAGCCCTCATTCTTTATATAAATTTGTAGATGTCTTCTATCATAAAACCAATTGGAAATAAGAACTAAAAATCCAAAGCTATTATGCTTGAATGGTTAGAATGGTAGTTGGTGTTTTGTATCTTGTTCATCTGACATTCGCAAAATATGAGTATTTTTAACGAGACTTTGTTATCTAAGATTTTGTTATCTAAGCGATCCCAAAGCTATTAATTCGGTTAATTCTCAAAAGACCATGCTTTCCTCCTTTGAAACTTGCGGCAAACGATTAGATTAAAGTAATACTATCATTTGCCTAGACATTTTGTGTGTATGAACACATTTTTTAGAAAATGAGAAGGGGGGAAGAGAGAGAGAGAGAGAGAACGTGGGGAGGGGGGTTGAGAGGTTTTTGTTTATTTTAACATCATTTGTAAGTGAGGTTTTAATAAAAAAAAAGTAAAATTTCGACCTATAAAATTACATTATTGCCCATTTTTTTTTTTGTGATAGAAGACTAAATTGTATTTTCATCATATTCTAATTAATAAAGAGAGTTTCATTAATTAATGGATATATGGATGAGTGTAAAAAAGGTCCCCTAGTTATTATTGGAGCAGGTGGTGTGATTTGGAATTCTTATGGTGCTTTTCAAAATGAGTTATGTGTATGTAGTTGGTTTAGAACAATCGGATCGTGCGGCTTCTGGTAGAAACTGATTCGCTCTCGTTGACTTTTTTTTTCAGGTGTGAGCAATAATTATATGTTTGGTGAATTGGTACAGATTTGGTGAATTTGTAAACTCTCACATTTTATTGTTAGATGAGTTTTATAGTTGATGAACTGGCTAACGTACATTTCGATTAAATTTATGTGCGTAATTCATATCTTCTAGTGAGATGAGTTTTATAGCTGATGAACTGGCTAATATACATTTCGATTAAGTTTATGCGTGTTATCCACATCTTCTAGTGAGAGACGCTGTTGAGACCTCCAGCCTCTAGGACACAAGATGTTTTATTGTAGTTTCTCAACGTTTATCCCATTGATAAAAAGTGTCCATAAATAAGGAAAGGAATCCTCTTCGGATTCCTTCCATCAAATCTATCAAGTCAATTAATCCGGGCTCTTGAAATTTGATCAAACGACTACAAACATGAGTACTTTAAAAGTTATAATAATTTTAATTGTTGGATCAAATTTCGAGAGTCTGGATCACGGACCTTGATGAATTTGGTGGAAGAGATAGAGATCCCTTTCTCATAAACAAATCCCATTATCGCACCCTTCCAGTCAACTGAGATTCAACGCCTTCCTATATGATTCCCTTTCCCCTTCATCATCCACCGTGATTCTTCAAACTCGAACCCCATCCGTCCGATTTCCCATTCAAACATTTCAAACACCCCGCCCAAAATCCTTCCATTTGAAATTCGAATTCAAATACCTAATCGACCGTTGCATTCCCCCATAAATCCCTAATTCCTCTCTCCCCCTCACTCATTTCCTCACTCTAGAATCATCCGCCTCCTCCAAACGCCACCAACCATGGCGATCGAGAAGAAACGCCCGCTCCAAACCAGCAACAACGCCAACATCGACCACCCAGCCCCCACCGATGGCGGAGGAAAAGGCAAGACTATCGAAGAAATGTACCAGAAGAAGAGCCAGCTGGAGCATATCTTGCTCCGACCCGATACCTACATCGGGTCGATCGAGAAGCACACCTCGAACCTCTGGGTCTACCAAAATGGCGAGATGGTCAACCGTTCCATCACCTACGTTCCCGGCCTGTACAAGATCTTCGACGAAATTCTCGTCAACGCCGCCGATAACAAACAGCGAGATCCGTCCATGGACTCCGTCAAAGTCACCATTGACGTCGAGCAGAACTCCATCAGCGTCTACAACAACGGCGCTGGAGTTCCTGTCGAGATTCACCAGGAGGAGAGGGTCTACGTCCCGGAGTTGATCTTCGGGCACCTCCTGACCAGTAGCAATTACGACGATACGGTGAAGAAGACCACCGGTGGACGCAATGGCTACGGCGCCAAGCTTACGAACATCTTTTCCACCGAGTTCATCATCGAGACGGCGGACGGAATGCGACAGAAGAAGTATAAGCAGGTATAAAATTATGGATTCTTTAAGTTTTGTGACGTTTGATGTGTATTGTAGGGTTTTAATCCTTTGTGGGATTTAGGAAATAGGAATTGGTCCTCCAGCAACAGCAAATATAAACCCTTTATCGCACCGACAACGTCACTGCGCTTAATTTTGTGACAATTCTTCCGTTAGTTTCAAGTACCCTTATATTTTCTTAGAGTCTCTTTCCAAGTCTTCTTCTACCCCTTTTCTCCCGAGTCTCTGTCTCATAATCACATCTTCTAACTGGAGCAACCATGGGTGTTTGGTTCACCTATTCAAATCACCTTAACCGATTTTCTCTCGTCTTATTCTTATCTTTGATTCTCTGATGAAAAATAATGTACTTGTTTCCCATATGATCCTTTTAGTTGGTAAGTAAAACAAAATGCTATGATGTTATGATTCATTTTTCGATGGGTTTGAAATGGATTCCGAATTCTGCCTGACCAAACATTGCAGCAGGCATTTGGCAGTGATATTGTGTTCATTCATTATGTCAGTTGAATAATCTGATCTTGCTGATTTCAGGTGTTCACCAACAACATGGGGAACAAAACTGCGCCAGTCATCACAAAGTGCAAAGAGAGTGAGAACTGGACCAGGGTTACATATAAGCCCGACCTGTCCAAGTTTAATATGACCCATCTGGAAGATGATGTGGTGGCGTTGATGCAAAAGAGAGTAATTGACTTGGCCGGATGCCTCGGAAAGACGGTGAAGGTTGAGCTGAATGGAACGAGGGTCCCTGTAAAGTCATTTCTTGATTATGTTGACCTCTACTTACAATCTGCCGGAAAATCAAGAGATGCTCCCCTTCTAAGGTTTTTGTAATGAATTGCACTTCTTGTCCCGATTTGTTCTTCCTTTTTTTTTTATCTGTGTTTAGGATTTGCTAACTGTGTCTATTCATTTGACAGGCTGACGGAGAAAGTCAATGATAGGTGGGAGATTTGCGTGAGTCTCAGCGACGGGCAGTTTCAACAGGTTTGAACAAAGCTATTTGAATCAGTGAAATTACCATGTTCCGTACACTTTAGAATTGTCAATCTCAAGTTTTCAATTCTATTTTTACCAGGTCAGCTTTGTGAATGGAATTGCAACAATCAAGGGTGGAACTCATGTGAATTACGTAACAGATCAGATCACGAACCATGTGATGAATATTGTAAATAAGAAGAACAAGAATGCTAACCTCAAAGCCCATAATGTGAAGAATTATCTGTGGGTCTTTGTCAATGCTCTTATTGACAACCCTGCATTTGATTCCCAAACAAAGGAAACTCTCACGATACGCCCAAATAGTTTCGGATCTAAATGTGAACTTACAGCAGCGTTCTTGAATAAAGGTATGCAAATGCAACCGTATTTCAAATTGTTCAACTATACTAGGCTCAGACACTTAATCTTGATTTTCTTATGCTGATTAATTTGCAGTTGCAAAGTCTGGAATTGTGGATAGTCTTCTCTCTTGGGCAAATTTTAAACAGAACAAAGACCTGAAGAAAACTGATGGAACTAAAACAGAGAGGGTTCATAATATCAACAAGCTTGAGGATGCTAACTATGCTGGAGGGAAGAATTCTGAGAAGTGTACTTTGATATTGACAGAAGGAGACTCAGCTAAGGCTCTTGCAGTAAGTTTTTATGTTTTACAATATTGGTACAATTACTTGATTTATTTGGCTTCCTTTCTGCAATAGATTAACAGAACTTATCGAAAACAGATGGCGGGGCTTGCTGTTGTGGGTAGAGATCATTACGGTGTTTTTCCGTTGAGAGGTAAACTGCTCAATGTAAGAGAAGCTAGTGCCACTCAGGTCAGGGATAATGAGGAAATTAAGAATATCAAGAGGATTCTTGGACTGCAGCAAGATAAAGAGTATACCAGTCTTAAGTCTTTAAGATATGGTAGTCTCATGATTATGACCGATCAGGTTGAATGCCTTTAACTTCTTTTTTTTTGTTTTATTCTTGTTTGGATTTCTCTGTTCAATCTTAACAGTTTGTCTTTTTATTTCTGATCATTAACGGAATCTTAATTTCTATGTTTATATAGGACCATGATGGTTCCCACATCAAGGGACTCCTTATCAACTTCATTCATTCCTTCTGGCCATCGCTGCTTAAAATTCCATCTTTTTTGGTTGAGTTTATAACTCCGATTGTCAAGGTTGGTTTACTTGACTTCGCTAGTTTGCTTAGCAACTTCAGTATAAGTGATGGATTGTTTTAGAAAGACTACTATAAGTGGTATTATTTCTGTACAGGCAACGCACAAAAATGGGAATACCCTTGCATTTTACTCCATGCCTGAGTATGAGGCATGGAAGGAAAGTTTGAGGGGCAATGCAAGTGGCTGGTCCATAAAATATTATAAGGTTTGTGATCACTTTATGTAAGTAGAGGCATACTAGAAATCGTACCATGTTTCTGAAGTTTATTCTTATTCTTCTACTTACACTTGTGTCCATTTAGGGGTTGGGAACAAGCACTTCTAAGGAAGGAAGGGACTATTTTCAAAATCTTGTTCAGCACAAGAAAGATTTTATTTGGATAGATGAGAGTGATGGGGAGGCAATTGAGCTTGCTTTCAGTAAGAAGAAAATAGAAGAGAGGAAGAGTTGGCTTCGGCAGTTTGAGGTGGGAAGTTATGGCAATTTGCTTTTGTATTTGGGAAATGATTATTCTATATCATTTTTAATTGAGACTGTTGAACTTTCTGTATTTGCAGCCTGGAGTACATCTTGATCAGAAGCAGAAGCTTATTAAGTACAGTGACTTTGTTCACAAGGAACTTATACAGTTTTCCATGGCGGACCTGCAAAGGTCTATTCCGTCAATGGTTGATGGCTTGAAGCCAGGTCAAAGGAAGATTCTCTTTAGCTCTTTTAAGAGGAACTTTGTCAAGGAAGCAAAAGTTGCCCAGTTTTCTGGTTATGTGTCTGAGCATTCTGCCTACCACCATGGTGAGCAGAGTCTTGCAAGTACTATTATTGGGATGGCACAGGATTTTGTGGGGAGCAATAATATCAATCTTCTTCAACCAAATGGTCAATTTGGTACCCGTAACTTGGTGAGATTAACCGTGCATGCCAAATATTTAATAAAATTCAAGCTCTTCATGTTGTGTAAGTTATTCCGATATCTTCTATTTACACTTGTATTTTGCTACTTTAGGGAGGCAAAGATCATGCAAGCGCTCGTTATATATATACTCGCCTTTCTCATATTACAAGGGTCCTTTTCTCAAGGGATGATGACAGACTTCTTGACTACTTGAATGAAGATGGGCAATCTATTGAACCCACTTGGTATTTTTAACTTTTCCCTGTAGAATGAGAACATTGCTTTTAGAATAACAATTGGAGAATGAATATACATAGCTTAACAATGGTTTGTGTTGTATAGGTATGTGCCAATTATTCCAACAGTGCTTGTTAATGGTAGTGAAGGAATTGGGACGGGGTGGAGCTCGTACATTCCTAATTATAACCCGAGAGACATTGTTGCAAATGTGAGGCGTTTGCTTGATGGTGATGCAATGGTGCCAATGGATCCCTGGTACAGAGGATTTACTGGAACCATTGAGAAAACTGTTAAGGAGTCTAGTGTGAGCTACACTGCTTGTGGGATCATAGAGGAAGTCAGTGAGACGTCACTCAGGATTTCGGAGTTGCCAATCCGTAGGTGGACTCAAGATTACAAGGAATTCCTTGAGTCCATCTCTGAAGGAAATGATAAAGCCAAGGATCCGTTCATTGAGGTAAAGTGGCCTAAATTTCTTGACAGTTGCAGTATTTAATTAAAATGTGTTCCAGATGATTTAGTTCCTAATTGAAATTATGCATGCTGCAGGGTTTCACACAGCACAGTGATCACAGTACTGTAGACATCATAGTCCACTTGCGTGAGGAGAAACTGATGGCAGCCAAGCAAGAGGGTTTGCTGAAGAAATTTAAACTGACCACAAGCATAAGCACGAGTAATATGCACCTGTTTGATCGAAAAGGCGTGATAAAGAAATATGACACTCCAGAACAAAGTATGAGTTTTTCATCACGTTCTTTTTTTCCTTCTACTCCTGCTTGTACAAGTTATATAACCAGACTTTCTGTTTGTTGTTTTTTCTTTCTGCAGTTCTTGAGGACTTTTTTCACCTAAGACTTGAATTCTATGAGAAAAGAAAGGTAAGCTCATTTGTGCCCATCAATATACAGGTGTATATATTGTTTGCCTGACTTACGAATGTTAACTGGTTTTCTATTATGCATGCAGAAAGTGCTATTGGAGGACCTTGAGTTGGAACTGTTAAAATTGGAGAACAAGGTTAGGTTTATCCTTGGTGTCGTAAATGGAGAGATCATAGTGAGCAATAGAAAGAGAGCGGATCTATTCCTTGAGCTCCAACAGAAAGGTTTCACTCCTTTTCCGAAGAAAACCAAAGCCCTAGAGCCAGAAGTTGCAGGGGCAACTGAAAATACAGAAGATGCAGAAGAGAACTCTGAGGCTGCCATTGAAAAGGGAGCACGAATTAGTGACTATGAGTATCTAATATCCATGGCAATTGGGACCTTGACCATCGAGAGGGTACAGGCCCTATTGGCTGATAGGGATAAGGCCAATGCGGAGGTTGATGAGTTGAGAAAATCAACACCAAGGTCACTGTGGTTGAAGGATCTTGATGCTCTTGAAATGGAACTTGATGTATGTACTAAAATTTGATTCTATTTGACAATTTTTTCTTCAGTTTTCTTTTGACCTTTGTCTGACATATTGTCATTGATATCAGGAGCTGGAGAAAAGTGAGGCTTTGGCAGAGGAGGCCAAAAAGAAAGCAAGAACCCAAGTGAAAAATGTACCTGCTTCTAAGGCTTCTAAACAAGCACCTAAACCACGGAAAAATACTAAGAAGGCCAACAATGCAGAGGCTGCCAGTTCTGTGATGGAAATAGGTAGCACTCAGATTAGTTAAAGGCTTTCGTTTAAAATAGCCCGCAGATATTATTTCATCATCGGATTTTCGGATTGCTTTACTCATATAATATCATCTGGTTGCTTTGTCAGAGAAAGATCCCAAGGTAGTGAAAAAGACAGGAGGAGCAGGTCCAAAGAAAGCTCCTGCTGCCAAGAAGGTCTGCGCTGCCGTTTTTATTTTAAGTTCTTTGTGTGAACTTTCTTAGTGGAACAAATCCGCTGTACACAAGAAGCTGGAACTTACATTTTTATGTTTGTTATGCAGCAAGTGAAATCCTCTGCGGTTCTGAGTGATGACGATGACGATGAAGTGCTTGAGCTGAAAGAAAGACTTGCTGCCTACAACCTTGATTCGTCTCCTGAAAATTCAGCAGGTAATAATAACATTTCACTACTTATCTAGAGAAATCAGCCTATATGTGTTTCGTCAGTAAGTGGTGGATTAACTTAGGCTACTGTGACAGGCAACGAGACTGAAGTGCCACAAGAACCAGTCCAGAAGAAACAAGCTAACAAAAAGGTAGTCATGCAAATGGACAGCGACGATGATTTTGAAGAAGAAATAGCAGCTGCGCCCAAGGGGGGAAGGAAAAAAGCGGCTGGAAAGCCAAAGGCGGCAAAGAAGAGAGGCACAGCAGCTAACAAGAAGCAGCCTCAAACTTCATCAGGCCAGAAGCTTTTAACTGACATGTTGAAGCCTGCTGAGAGTTCCAGGGCTTCACCTGAGCCGAAAGTGAGGAAGATGAGGGCATCGCCATTCAACAAGAAAAGCGGTTCTGTGATGAGCAGAGTTGGTATGGCAGACGAGATGAGTGAAAGTGATGACAAGGTGGACATTCCTTCCACTGAAGAAGGAAGTGAAGCTCCAGTTGCCGCAAGAGCAAGACCTCAGAGGGTGAATCGCAGGCAGACTAGGTACGTGTTGAGTGACTCCGAGAGTGAGCCGGCCAGTGAAGATTCCGACTTTGATGCAGTTGATGACATTGATGAGGATTAGTGTAGCAGTTATTGTCTTTGCCATGGGAATTCTAGCTCATTCCCCTTATCCACATTTTAAGTTGCTTCTTTGGGGATTAAACATGTTATTATCGTGCTGATAAGCCGAAATTGACGATTTGAGGTTAAGTTTGATCTGTGAAATATAACTCATTTTCCGAAAACTTGATAGAGACGTTTTGGAGAATCTTAGGGCTAGTTTGGTATCCCTACCAAAAAAATTTCATCATTTCTCAAAACATTTCTTAAGAATATTTCTTGAAAACAATTTTCTTTAGAATTCAAAAACTTATTTGTTATGAGATTTAAAATTGTTTTTAAATCTTAAAACTTAAATTAGAGAAAGAGATTCAAAAAAAGAGGGTCATAGGAGAGGGCGAAAGAGGAAAGAAAATGAGGATCAGAGGAGAGAGAAAGAAGAGAGGATCAGAGGTGATAGAGGTTCGGAGAGGATTGAAGGTGAGAGAGGATCGAAGGTGATAGACAAGGAGAGAGAAAGAAAAAAGAAGAGAGCATATTGGAGGAGAGGGAAAGAAGAAAAACGGGAGACAATGAGAGAGAGAGAGAGAGATTTGAAGTGTGACCAGAGGAGAGAGGGAAAAGAAATGAGTGGACATTAAGTTTAAAAACTCTAAAAATTCACTTTTGGTGTTTTTAAATAATAGACTATTTTTTAAATTTGTTTTGAATTTAATTTTTGAAAATAATCATACCAGACAAATTTTTAAAACCTACAACTTAAAAAGTATTTTTGAATTAAAAAAATTAAATTCAAATTGAATACGAAACAGACCCTTTGAGTCTTGTTAAGAAAGTAGAGCAAAATTTGACTAGGAAAAAAACTTGTGGTTTACGCTTTTACTTTTCATTTTTGTTGCTTGTGTCAACAAGTAAGCTAAAGCAGTCATTTTCTCAAAATTGTTGATTGCCACAGTATTGTTTTTATAAGCCTAGTCTAGTATTGCTTTATCTTCCTACTCGATTGTACTCCGATCGGGGAGAGAATCTGCCTTCTAGCGGTACGCTCATCACGTCACATCTCCATATCACTCATCGTCTGATTTGATGAGTAATATAGAGACAAATGTGTATACACCCGCAATAAGGATGAATGCACTTCAGGTGTATATACAACCGAGGCTACCTAAAGCATTTTAGAGATTGAGTTTTCGATAATGGCTTGTGTTTGCACAAATTGATGTTTGGATTCTGAGGATTTGCCAACATCGAGTGATAGTATTTCAAACTAATAACATACACGTGGTTCTGCATTATTGTTTATAGATATCACCATAGTGATGTATCCTTTTGTAAGTAATTTTGTTTCATGATTCCGAAAACTTGCTAACATCAAATGACAATATCTCAAATTAATAACTCATACAATTAATATTTAATAGCATGCACATGAACATGCATCTTCCTTTGGAGGTATCACGATAGTGATCGTATGAATCACAATCGTGGAAATACAATACTTGACTGCTAAAAATTTCAACCGCTACTCATGCTTTCAGTCAATCAGATTTGGACATGTGTTCAATTTGTATTTACAATTTCAATTATTTGAACAAATATCCAAATCTAATTGGATAAAAATAGGAGTGAGCAGTCACTTGTTCGTGGTGGAATCTGGCCAAAAGGGCAGAAGAAAAGGGATCAAACAGATTGGTTCTGATGAGCTGGATGCGTGTCCGGCGCTTATTCGGCTCTTCTTTCTTTGTTTCTCGTAGATGGACAGAGCTTTTATCCAATCAACCAAACAATTTTATTGCTTAAAAAAAAACTAATGAAAATGATTTGAAAACTTTAAATTTTAACGATAATGATAAAATAAAAGCTAAAATGAATAATACAAAGATTGATTTTTTAATGTTAAAATATGATTTTTCGTTAAAATGAACAGTACAAAAACTTTTCATTAAAGTTCACTAAAAAGAACGGCTCTCTTGTGTTTTTGTTTAGGATTTCGTATATTACTCGACTTCAACTGTTAGAAACTATTTGCATGTTGATTTTCCTCCAGCTAAACAAAATGTTTTAAATTTATACTAATTTACACGGATGAGGATTCAAATTTTATTTTAGGAGCAGATACATTACTTTTGGTTGATAGATTTTTCAATGTGCCTAAAATACGGGACGATACGTCATATGTTACTATACAAGTTGAGCGAAGTTTTTTTTTTTTTTTTAAATGTCTCTTCAGTTGTATAATGACATATGACGTATGTACCCGTACTTCAGACACACTGAAAAATCTATCCATTTGACCAACTCACCTTACCGCAAATGAATTTTCTAATAATCGATGAAATGAAAATTTGAAAAGATTTTATAGTCATGCAATTTATTTAATCATTTTCCATGATTTCAGAGACTCCATCTCGAAGGCTCAAATCAATCAAGCAATTTCATAATTTTAAAGGAAAACTAATGAAAATGGCTTAAAAACTTTGAATTTTAACGAAAATGACAAAAATGTGTTATAAGTAAATATTACCAGGAGTGACTTTTTAGAGTAAAAATGTGGTGTTTTGTTAAAGTGAATAGTACCGGGAGTGTTTCGTTAAAGCTTGAAAGAAGGGCTATTGTTTGTATTTTGCATATATGCATGTATAAATTAGGCCAAATATTTTAAGTATGCGCGTACGAGTTAGAAAATATAGAAAACAACGCAGAATCTATTGCATGTTGACCTTCTTGAACATGTCACTTACTCACTTGTAGGAATTTCACTAAATTACATACAAAAAAAAATGCCATTTGCATCTTAATTTATTTGGTTCCAATGTGATTTAAGAAGTACAAAAAAAAAAAAAAAAAAGACAATGCTTTTGTTTCTTCATGTGTTTTATTTATTATTAATCTAATGATTTGAAAAATAATAGGTAAATTATTTTGAAACGGGATGACCTATCGTTACAGAAGGTAAATTTTTCCGTGAATTCAAAACTAACCATAAGGCATTATGTTATAATCTACAAATTTCTTACATCTGAAATAAATCATATTTAGGTATATTTTGTTTTATTCAACTATTTCAAGCTATGAAAAAATTTGTGGTTCTCCTCACTCAGGTTAGAAGCTTCCTCACCCTTCCCTTTCCCATTTCCCCTCAGAACGCCACCTGACTATTTTTGGTATTAATATTTAGCAATCTAAATCCTATTTACTTCTTTTTACTTCAATCAATAAATAAATAGGAGAAATACCCCTTTACTTCAATCAATAAAGAGGAGAAAAACTTTAGTATGCTGGTTTAGTCACTGTTTAAAAAAAAAAAAAGAGTTTCTCTATATTTGGTACCATCGGAATTTATGATTAACATGCCTTATCGAAGTTTTTTTTTATATTTTTTTTTTTAAGAAGAGAGGTAATTTTTCTGATTCATAAGAATGGCTAAACGGTATAAAAAAGACAATAATTTTTAGATTCGGCAAACATGAGATGTGCCTCACACGTGATGAAGTACTTTGAATTTTGGAGATATTTCGTAAATTCCTTTTTGTACATAGAGAAGGACTACCGAGAAAAAAAGGTATCGAATAATTTTTTATCAAATGAATGTCTCGATCATTTTAAGAAAATAAGAGCGAAAAAGAGTTTCAATATTAATTTTAACTTTTCGATGAATGAAAGCATTTAACATTCGTTGAATGTTAATCTTTTCTTTCATCACACCTACTAACATTAGTCGAATGTTGTATGTAGCAAGTATTCTAGTGATTAACGTATTTCATGTTCAAAGCTCCTTCTCTCTTATGCTGTAAAACTTTTGAATTCTCCCATTCCTCGAATACTAGTAAAATTAAAATTAAAAAAAATGTCTTTGGTACGCACCTCTTTCGATTTCGTGCATTCAAACACACTTTCGTTGCCAACAAAGGGAGGTAGAATTCTCGCATCTCTTAATCTCTCTCCTCTTTCATCATCTCTTATTTAAACGGTTGTGATTATGCCACGTTTACATCATATTTTGAAATTTTTATATAGAGAATAAAATTAGGAGGCGATAAAAAAGGAAGATAGTAGAAGGGAGAGAACCCTACCGTAAGAGACTCACTCTTCAGTGCTTTTCCACGCACTTTGCGTATCCAACTCATTCTCCCTCTTTCTCTCTCCTCATCAGTTGTTAGAACTGCGTTGACTCAAGGACATCATTGTCCTTCTAATTTTACCCCTTCTACTCTCCCCGAACCTTCCTCTCCGCTGGCTGTCCCCTCTCTCTCTCTCTCTCTCCCTCTCTCCCTCTCTCCCTCTCTCCTACGCCGGCTCACTTTTCAACCAGCTTCCGTGGCAATCCCCGTAAATTCGACCTCCTTTATGGCCAAAAGCCCTCATCCCCTTCAGCTCAAATACAACGTCGTAGTCGGCAGCTCTTCAATTTTTATTTTATTTTTTAATTTAATTTTCAATTTGGGGGAGAAATGAAGAGGCTGAGATCCAGCGACGATCTCGATTCCTTCGGGAAGGATCCGAATCCGAATCCGAATCCTAACCCGAACCCCAGCTCCAACCCCAGTCGAACCTCCTCCAACTCGCACCGGAGCTTCTACTATAAGCCAGATACTGTGCGGAAGGGTTTGCTCTCTTCGTCCTCCTCGGCTTCTTCTCTGGCGCCGGCTCGCTCCTACGACGACCGGGAACAGGCCGGTTCTGGCGGAGGGTCCAGAACCTTCCGGAAGAGGCCGGGGCACGAGTTCGACGGTTTCGACCGGAGGAAGGGGACCGATCGATACAATAGAGATGGAGGAGGGTACGATCGTAATTTGATGCACCGGTCCGAGAGCTTCTCCGCGTCGAGGAGGTCGCCGGCGGATTTTCCGAAAGGGTTTCGATCGGAGCGGGACAGGTCAAGGCGCGAAGGCAGCGGGAGCGGAGCGTTGTCGTGGCGGAGGTTTGGGAAGGAGTTCGAGGAGAGAGGAGGAGGGAAGGGGTTGAGGGACGTGAGGTCGCCGACGTGGTCGAATTCGAGGGATTCAGGGAGCGAGCAGTCTAGGGTTAGGTCCCCTTCGAGGAGGTTTAGGGATGGGAAGGAGTCGAAATCGGAGTCCAAGTCCAAGTCGCCCACTTGGTCTAAGGACTCGGTGGGGAGTGAGCAGTCGAAGAGTGTTGAGGTGAGGAAGAGGGAGGTGGAGGCGGAGGAGGTTCAGGGTGAGCAGCCAAAGAGTGTTGAGTTTAGGAAGAGGGAGACGGAGGAGGTTCCGGTTGAGCAGGCAAAGAGTGTTGAGGTTAGGAAGAGGGAGACGGAGGAGGTTAAGGCTGAGAAGGGGAGTCGGACTAGTAGTGAAATGGAGGAGGGTGAGCTTGCGCCGGAAGCTGGAGCTGGTGTTGGAGGTGGAGGTGAAGGTGAGCCCCAATTGGGTCCTGAAGGTGGAGCTGAAACAGAAGAAACACGGATTCAAAGCGAGACTTCAGATAGGGTTGAGAAAGGTGAGTCTCTGGATAAACAAGAGGCTAGGGAGGAGAAAGGTGAGTCCTCGGATAAACAAGAGGTGAAAGATGTGAGTAAAGAGAGTGTGTGTGAAAGGAAGGATGAGGAGGAGAAGAAAGATGATGACTTGCCAAATGGTGATAACGAAATGATTGATAAAAGCGGGAATGTGGAAGCTCGTGAAGATGAGGATGATGGAAAAGGGAGTTTCAGGGAAGGTGATGAAGAAGTGGTCGCGGAGATTCCGATGGAATTGGAAGAGGAACCAAAGCAAGATAAGGGAATTGACCTTGAATTGAAGGCGGAGGATGATGACGATGAAATGACAGAGTCAGACAAGGTAGTAACAGAGGACGAGGAGGATAATGAAGTGGTTAAGCTGGATACGGTGAATAGTATGAGTCAGAATTTTAAGGATAAAGGTAAAAGCGTCGCTGTGACACCGACCGATATGGTAGATTCAGCAGAAGATGGTCGGTGGACTGCCAGAGAATCCAGAGAGCTGTTAACTGGGTTGGAAAATGATATAGAAGGACCCAGCACTAGGGGTTTTGAGTTGTTTTCAAGCTCTCCTGTTAGGCGAAAGGAGAAAGCTGATCAATCTGGTTCCAGTGTGAAGGATGAAAAGCTGGCACTTGAGCCGCTTGATCTTTCTCTTAGCTTGCCAAATGTTTTGTTACCCATTGGTGGTGCAGCTCCTGGTTCTCCTGACCAAGCAATGAGTGTTCAGTCTCTAAGTAATACTTTTCGTACTAACTCTGATGGATTTACTCAATCAGTATCCTTTTCAGGCTCTCAGTCGTTTTATCACAACCCTAGCTGTTCGCTAACCACCCAGAATTCGATGGACTTTGAACAGTCGGTTAAAAGTCGTCCGCTTTTCCAGGGAATCGATTGGCAGGCACTCGCTCAGACTGAGGCTAAGGGTAAAGAAGTTCCTTGGCAGGCACTTGTTCAGAATGATGCTAAGAGCAAAGAAATCCCTTTGTATCAAAGAATCTTGATGAATGGAAACGGGTCTCATCAACAACAGTCTCAAGCATCGCAAGGCATTCCAAATGGTCAATCGGTCCAAGGGCAACAACATCGTAGGCATCCTGAAGGAAGCTCTGAAGTGACGAATGGAATGGAAAGGCATCTGAGCTTCAATAAGCAGTTGTCAGGTGGACAGACAAGGAACCATGAGGATGTTAGATCACCTTCGAATAGCGTTGGATCTCATGAAATGGGATCAAACTATAGTTTTGACAGAAAACGACTAATGAGAGAGAAAAGTAGTGGTAGTTTATATAGGACTAGCAGTCAGAAGGAACACGAGAAATTTCTCATTGGTGGAGCTGACTTTGTGGAGACAATCGTTGCCAGGATAGTCTCCGATCCCATACATGTAATGGCTAGGAAGTTTCATGAGATGACAGGACAATCCGCTTCATGTGTGAAGGAGACCATTCGCGATATGATGTTAAATATGGATAAGCGCATGCAACTGTTTGCATTTCAGAAGGCATTGCAGAGCAAGTCTGATATAACCATGGAGATGCTACTAAAAGCTCATCGTGCGCAACTGGAAATCTTGGTTGCTCTGAAGACTGGTCTACCGGATTATCTCCAGCAAGAGAATGGTGCATCTTCTGATTTGGCTGAAATTTTTCTTAACTCAAGATGCAGAAATCCTTCTTGTCGGAGTCTTGTGCCTGTGGATGAATGTGATTGCAAGGTTTGTTCGCAAAAGAGTGGTTTTTGCAGTGCGTGTATGTGTCTTGTGTGCTCAAAGTTTGACATGGCCTCGAATACATGTAGTTGGATTGGGTGTGATGTTTGTCTCCATTGGTGCCACGCGGATTGTGCATTGCGGGAATCTTATATTAGAAATGGACGCAGTGCTACTGGATCTCAAGGGATGACTGAGATGCAGTTTCATTGTGTTGCCTGCGATCATCCTTCTGAGATGTTTGGCTTTGTGAAAGAGGTTTTTCAGAATTTTGCAAAGGATTGGACAATTGAAAATCTTGCTAGGGAACTTGAATACGTTAAGAGAATATTTGTTGTCAGTAAGGGCATGAGAGGGAGACGACTTTATGAAATTGCCGATCAATCACTGGCAAGATTGGTAAACAAGTCTGACCTTCCGGAGGTGTACAATTATGTCATGGCTTTTATTTTGGGTAAGTTATTTGTTTTATCAGAAAGAGTTTATTGTTTCGTTCTTACAATACTATTCAGGGTCATAATCTGCATGCATTGTCATAATATCATTGTTTAGGATCATGCTTTTTCTGAAAAAGAAAAATTATCTGTAATATATTTTCAATTTGTCATATATTTGTTTTCAGTAGAGTGTTTAATGATATTGAGTTATAAAAGAAGAGTCATTTGGCACTATGTAGTTTTTCTTATATGACTTACCCTTGCTTTTGTTGGATTTTTCGTTGGGAAAATGGTTTTGGTATATCGTGCTACATCATTTGTTAAATTACAGATGCTTCCTTTCTCCATGGGTTACAAGATATCGATGTTACATGGAGATTTTGATAGTAGTGAATTGCTGTAAATAAAAGTTATATAAATTGTGTTCTTTGTTATGACATGAATGGAAGCCCTTTGATATATTGAAGCAACTTGAAGCCTTTTGTTTTTATATTGAAGATGCAAAATAAAAATCTTTTGGGGGAAGTATTCTTCTTTCTGCTTGAACAATTACAACAGATGGTTTCTGTAGTACATAAATTATGAGTTTGGCTTGCTTGAAGCTTCGCGTTTCTTAGGATTATGGGTTTTGGGATTCAGTTTGATGCCTGGCCTAAATACATCGTATCGATGTCTCTGAACTGCTTTTTTGTGGTTATGTGAGAATATGATGACATAGCACGAGTACAAAATCCCGAAGCAGAAAAGTCATGCCTTTATTGAGACTCAAAGTTTTGCCTTTTTGTTCTCTGTTGTAATACCGTGCTTAGTTAATTGGAAACTGTACTGTTTTTAAACAAGTCCTCCACTTTTGTTTCAGATGCTGACAGTTCCAAGCTAGGCAAAACAGCCACTTTATCTGGGAAGGATCAAAGTAAAGTGAACAATGGGATTGCTGGGCCAAGCCAGGAACCCACATGGCTGAAATCAATATACACAGAAAAGGTCCCTCAGTTGGAGACTGCAGCCAACACTCATCCTAGCTTTAACTACGATCAGCATGAGAAACGCATTATGGACACAGAGTTGAACACAAGTGCCCCAAAAGAACCTCTTTTCGAAGAGCTGGAGAGCATTGTGAGGATCAAGCAGGCTGAGGCAAAATTGTTTCAAACACGAGCAGATGATGCAAGAAGAGAAGCTGCGGGGCTGAAACGCATAGCAATGGCAAAGAATGAAAAAATTGAAGAAGAATTTAGGAGCAGGATTGCAAAGTTGCGCTTAGTCGAGGCAGAAGAAATGCACAGCAAGAAACTTGAAGAAGTACAAGCTCTAGACCGAGTGCATCGTGAATACTCCAATATGAAGATGAGAATGCAAGCTGATATAAAGGATCTTTTGTTAAAAATGGAAACGACGAAGCGGAACCTTTCTTTGTGATTGGCAAACGAAGAGGGGTCCCTGTAAGAGTTTTCGATGTGGCAGGTAACCGTAACCTCGTGTGCTGATAGTTTTATGTTGTACCTTGCAATGTAGTGGTTTTATAGCTCCAATTAGGGTATTTTTCATGGTAGTTTCTGTTGTATTTGTTTATTGAAGCACTAACCAGAATCTGTACAGAGAGATTGCCTCATTTCTTTTATTATGTTATAAAGCAGTGCTCCTATTTATGGTTTTTGGAACCAATTCCGCTTTCTTATTTTACGCTTTTTTTTGTTCGTTGATTCTCTTTTGATCAGTTCAATTAAATGTTTATAATATGTCTATAAAAAAGGCGGAAATCAATTTCAACATATAATACATGTTTAGAAACTACAAACATCATGTCGCTGCTTTGTGTTTTCAATCTCCTGTCTGGCTCCTTGTGATACTTTGGAGTCTGCTCGTACCACATCATTTATCACCATTTCTTTAGCCTAAAGAAGGGGATGGGATTGCATACCGAACGACAGTGTTTTGGGGGTTGCTTTCTGCGTTTGTGCCTGGTGCCCACGCGTCGATCATCGTGGGATGCTCCGCTTCGACTACGCATCTCCTTCTGCATCTTGACCGCTTCTTCCCCTCTCGCTCCACGCGTCGATAAACGACGACCATCCTCTCGCACCTAACCGCCTTATCCTTCGCGTCAGCGGCATGCGTTAGCAAATCCTAGAACCAAATCTGCAGCCGAATTCTTGCTCGCCCGAAGCTCGCCTCTGCCCTCTCTCTCCACCCTTCGCCTAAGGTTTGGTTTAGAGTCTAGACCCCTCTGTTTGGTTTCCGAGAAAATCACAAGCTCAAATTTTCTCGCACATTTTCTCAATTTTTGTGTTGGAATTGATAGGTTGCGGTGAAGGAGGTTATCGAGAGGGTTCTAGCTGGATCGATACGGCCTCGTTTCGTTGTGGCTAATATTGGAAGTGGGTTTGGATTGTATGACATTTCCAAGTTTGTATGTGTTTTTGCTCGTATAAACCCCTTAATCTTAATTAGTATTTCTGAGCACGGTGAGATTTTTGAATGATAATTTTTTTTTTTTTTTTGGGTTTGTGGGTTTTAGAGATTTTTCTGTGAAACCCTTGATTTTTGTATTATTTTTTTATTGTTTGGTTATTAATTTGGGTATTTGAGCAGTTGGATGCTCGGAGCGGGAACCTTTTCTGCCCATTCCTCTAAGGCAGTCCGGCCTAGCCATATTCCAATCAAGATCTTTTCAACAGCATCATCTGGCAATTCAAATGTAATCCCCTCACCCATTATCTTTGAGAATCTTTTTCTGATGGAGTTTGTGGTGTTTTGCCGAATAGGGTTGAAATCCATTGGCTTGAACACAATGGCATCATCAACAGTATCCAGTGATTCTCGGGGATCAAAGTCTAATAGCAATAGGCGCATTAATTATCAAACCCTAGTTTTAACTGTTTGGATCATTGCGGATTTGGGGTTTTTTTTTTTAATTGCGTTGCTTCTACTTGCTGTATATTGGCTGATTGGTTTCGGAGTATTTTTTGTTTTGTTGATTGGATTTCGCCATGTAGGATTGGTTTTGTGTGCTACGATTGGTGTGGCTTCTGTTATTGTTTATGGGTTTGGTTAACAGGGTTTTCATTCATTTTCAGATTTGTTTCGACGCACACTTCTCTAAATTTGCAGGATGCTATGGTGATATTTTCTATGATCTAATCAAATGAACTATTTAATGTCAGTAGTTTAAGAGCTCCGATTGCAACACACACCAGCAGCGATGGGGGAGAAGTGGCACCGGGTGATGCAGAACCTATTCGGTGATCAATCCGAAGAGGAAGAGGAAGAGGTTGATTCCGAGCACGAGTCCAATCCCCATCCCAATTCTGTATGATCCTCTAATTTCAAGTTTCCTTTCTATTCATATTCCAAAAGCATGTTTGGGAGTGATTAGGGTTTCAAATTTTGCTTTAATCTGAGCTGAAAGGAAGATATAGGTTGTGGTTTTGTTAATGGCGGTGGATGATTTGGATGAAAGTATGTATCCTGGGGTTTTGTTAATGGCGGTGGATGATTTGTGGAATGAGATTCTTATGAGTAGTCAATTTTAGTGGGATTGTTGTTTCAATATGGATAACGAATGATGCGTTTTCCTATTCGGTCTGTCCTTTGATGTAGCAAATCTGGAATTTTGTGAATTGTTCATTATTGAGAATGAAGTGCCACAAATTGAAGACGAATATAAAAAAAATTGCACATCTTCTGATTAGAAATATAGAATTGGTTTTAAATTATTTTTTTGACTGTTTGGTTCTGATGTGCTTTACCGATAAATCAAGGGTTTGCAAGATAATTTTTGTGCTTTTACTCCTTTAAATGGTGGGTAGAGGTCGCACTTGGTGCGATGGCAAGTGCCTTCGCCCATGAGCGGTAGGTCTCGGGTTCGAGACTTGGGAGCAGCCTCTCCATAAATGGGGGTAAGGCTAGCCGACATTCACCTCTCCCAGACCCTGCGTAAAGCGGGAGCCTTGTGCACTGGGTACGACCTTTTTTACTCCTTTAAATGGTGGGTGTTATCATTTTCTCTCTTTTTTCATATCTGTCTTGCCATTGACTGGAGATGTGGGTGATTCTGCTACCCTGTCCACCGCAGTACAGGGCTGTAACAAGATTATCTATTATGCTACTGCAGGCTCTACTATCAGCGGAGACCTCTACAGGGTTGATCAAAGAGGGGTCTACAATCTTACCAAAGCATTTCAGGTGTGATCCTTATTGCCATATCCTTGAAATACTCTTTTTTGACATTTAGTAATCTGCTTCGGTTTTGATGTCTTTTAAGTTCATGGGTTGGTTCAATGTTGGATTTGAATTTTACCCTTCGAGAGTTGCTTACAGGAAGCTTTTGACTGTTCGCATTGCAGGACTATAACAACAAAATGGCGCAATTACAAGCAGGAAAGAGTAGCAAGAGCAAACTTACAATTGTTAAGTTCAGGACTTCGGAGTCAGTGGATGGATGGGAAAGTTCGTTCGTCAGGGGGCTTACTTTCAGGATGTGGTTGCTTCTAAGTATGATGGAGGAATGGATGCCAAGTTCGAATTCACTTTCACGGAAGATGCTGTTTTCTCTGGTAAGAGAAAGACTAAAGTGGGATTTTGAGGTTCTAAATGGAAACCAACTATTATTCCTTTTACTCTATTTCTTGCTGCATTGTAGGATATGTTTTCACCAGAAGAGGGTACTAAGCTAAAAGCAGCTTCCCAAAAACAAATTCATGGTATTTTATTATTAATTACAGATAGTATTTCTATGTTTTCCCTCTTTGTTTTATAGATAATCAACTGTTATTAAGCTGTTTTCGTAGTGATTAGAACTTCCTATAGAACTAATGAATCAAGTCATAGCGAGATAAGCTAATCAAAACAGCACAAATATGAATGAAAACAGGTTCTCTCTTTGGTCGTTAACAGGAACGTGTGAGGCACCTGTTCGTTGACTAATTGAGTCCCTTCTCCAAGTTTTTAGTAGACATCGGGTCGCTGTAATTTGCGTTTATGAGCACACTGTGACTAAAGAAAATTTAAGCTGTCAAGTTCCCAAAATGTCTAAGGAGATATCATGTTTAACAAGTCACGAATTGTGATCAATCCAAATGCTTTTATGAGCACAACCATGTCATATTTAGTTTTTGCAGAGGTTGTAATAATTTTCCTTTGACTGATCTGTTAAAAAGTTTGTTTTTGTAGATGCCAAAGAACTACATGGAAGATTTCTGTGTGAATGTCAAGGTCCGTACTTTTCCCTTTTTAGTTCTTAGCAATACAAGCATCTTCACCATTTTAAAAATAAACTTATAACATGTTATAAGTATGAACTGGTGTGGGTTAATAATGAAGTTGGATATGCTGGATTGAAGATGAAAAATAAACCTATAACATGTATTCTGATTACATATAAGTAATTTTTTTGAATAAAACTTAATAAACCAATATATTTTGGTTGCAGATTAAGAAAAATTAAGAGACCAGTTCAATTGGGTGGATGAATAAAAGGAAAGAAAAGAAAAATATTAGAAAACATTCGGTATGTTTGAAGAATTTGTTTGTACTTAGGGAGACCATTTGATTGCTAAGGAGATCGAGGAAAAGAAAACAAACTAACTAGGAGTTGTCTATGTTGTTTATAGAGACAGGACATAGAAAAAACAACAAATATTTTTGTTTTTGTGATGGTTGTCATGAAATTCCTTTTGACTAAACAAAACATTATCAGTTTATTTGCTTTACTGAGAATGTAGCGTTTTTTGTGATTAGTTTCGGGTTTTTGAGCAGATATTTGTGTCCCGAGCCGTATCCAAAGTTGATTTTGGACATTCTTCAATCTTAGAATATTTGGTTACTTCAGTGCATTGACAATTAATAGACGTAATTTTTTTTATCATTGTTTGTATATAATTAGAGGTCGCACTTGGTACGATGGCAAGTGCCTTCGCCCATGAGCGGTAGGTCTCGGGTTCGAGACTTGGGAGCAGCCTCTCCATAAATGGGGGTAAGGCTAGCCGACATTCACCTCTCCCAGACCCTGCGTAAAGCGGGAGCCTTGTGCACTGGGTACGACCTTTATTGTTTGTGTATAATTATGTGACTTGTATGTTATAACATGACAAAGGTGATTTCGCTTCCAATACATCAACAAGTATTAAAAAGAAATATTTAAAGAGGGCTGGAACCCAGTCGAAGCTGGGGGGCTAGGCCCTCACGCCCATATTATATTACTTAAAGAAAAAACATACAACGAGGGGACATATTACTTAAACCCTGATGATCAAAAGTAAAATCATATACAACCACTCCAAGCAATCAACCTGGCCCTTACATATTGAATCCAAAATGTTGATGCCCCATTCACTGCATATAAGACTATATAATTGAAAATAAGGAAATTAAAGAGAAATTAAAAAAAAAATTGAATTTAGTGGGTAATGAATGCATACCGAAATCATTGATCCACATGGTATGCCATCTGGAAAGAAAAATAAAATGCTGGTGATGATGAATGAAGAATAAAAATAAGAGACGAGATCGGCATTTTAATATTTTGTAGCTTATACTGAATTAGGCAAGTGTAAATTTAAACAAGATAGAAAACGCACCTTAAGATTTATCAATTTCAATGGATTGGATGTGAGCAATCTTAAACCAGTCTTCACCTGTTTCTTTCTTGCATCTTTCGCTTAACATGGGGCAACGCTGAATTTTCAATCTATTTAAACAAGGGAGTCGACGAATCCCTTCTGGCAGTGATGCCAAATTAGAGCAATTACTAATTGCAAGCTCTTGAAGTGATGTGAGATTGCTTATTTCTTCTGGAAGTGATGCCAAATCTTCAATTTCATGGAGTGACAGATGTGTTAATTTGGAGAGATGAGGGGAAGAAGAAGAGGCAGAAACATCAACACCAACATCATGTGTAATATCAGATGCTCCTCTAACAAACAAGGAATCAACAACCTTCCAGCTGCTCCTCGTGAGACTTATTTCAACCACATTTGGATACAGAGGCATGGAAGTTAGATTAGGACAATCCTGGATCCTCAATGTAGAAAGATGGGGAAAAGAAGGCAACGACAGATTTTCCGTTGATGAAGAAGAAGAAGAAGCACTGTTATGAGTGTGGGCCCTCCACCATCCCTTCAGAACAGGGCAATATGCTATGAAGAGGTACTCCAGGGAGGGAAAGAATGAGATCCTCATCATCTCATCACTCATACTATTACTGCTCTCTTTCTCTGATATGTACTCCAACTTCTCCAAAAATACAAGCTCAAGAGATTTAAGGAAAGGGAAATGATGCAAGGGTGGAAGATGTTGGCATCTATCACATTTATACAATCTGAGTTCAACAATATTAATGAGAGAAGAAAACCAACTCGCAAACCTCACACCACCATAAAAGTTTACGGACAAGTGCTTTAGATTAGAATGGGGTTGCAATACTTCCATTGACTTTATAATATCCTCCTCATCAACTGCATTTACATCTTCTCCCTCTTTCCACTGTAAATACAACGAACGGAGATGCTGTTTGTCCTTGAGAGGTGTACCAACATGTGATTCTGACACTACATCTTTCTCGTGACTCAAATTTTCAATAACTAACTTTCCCCTTAATTCGTTAAGGGTGGCCAGCTCAGCAAGACCAGCACTACCGCCCCTCCCCAAACAATTGCTTTCGCTCAAAACAAATCTATTCAATGTACGAACACCTTTCAATTCACCAATTCCACGTGGCATTCCAGTCAATCCATCACAATATTCCAAGATGAGATGCCTTAAGTTGATCATTTTTTTAATGTCTCTAGGCAATTCCACAAGATCCATACAGTACGAGAGATCTAGTGTTTCCAAATTCGAAAGTCCAACTATCCAATCTGGTAGTCTCTCCATGGGATTCCCACTAAGATCAAGATATCTCAAATGTTTCATTTTTCTAAGACAATTAGGTAATGTTGTAATTTTTAAATCATTGAGACTCAACATCCGTAATGACTTAAAATTTGAAACAATTGTAGTATAAAATGCATTACGTGAGGAACTTTCGCCATGACACCAACGTTGCTGAAGAAAAAGAAAAGTTCGTATCTTGTTTGCTTTTAGCAATGATGTTGGCACTTCCCATTTCGACAAATCAATATCAAAATTGAAAGATGCGTGACGAAGTTTTTCATGAAAGTTCTTTCGGTTCAGATCAACTAGAGCCCTTCCGGCCCCCGACACTAAGATTGCCAGTTCATTCATGATATCGTGCATTTTACAACTTCTTGTTATACCAAACTCATCTGTTTTTTCTTCTTGAAAAAACGATCTCTGCAACAACTCCCTATAATATTCATAGGCAACATCCTCCAAACACTCGTTTTCATCGGATGACTTAACGAACCCTTGCGCCATCCAAAGTCTAAACAATCTCTCTACAGAGATCTCATAATCAGGTGGGAACAAGCTACAATAAGCAAAGCAATGCTTCAAATGTGATGGGAGCACATCATAACTTAGTTTAAGTGTTGGTAAAATTCCATTTTCTTCCTGCCTTATTTTTGATAGTTTCTTTTCTTTGAAATTCAACCACTCTGTTTCTTGATCTTTGGTGCGCAACATCCCACCTATCGTCCTTATAGCAAGTGGAACTCCCTGACATTTTCCTGCAACCTCCAACCCAACTGCCTTAATTGTTGAATTCTCTGGTTCTTTTCCATCTTGAAAAGCCATTTTCTTAAATAAGGACCAGCTTTGCACTTCATTCAAACCCCTTAAGGGGTACTGTTTAGTTGTGTGTGATGTCATCGCAACGGTTTTAGTACGAGTGGTTATTAATATTCTACTACCTTCTCCACCACCCTTTAACAAGTCCATCAAGCTAAGCCACTTATGTGGATCCTCATTCCACACATCATCCAACACAAGTAGGTATTTCTTCCCATCTACTTTTTTTCTAAGATGATTTTGCAGCTGATCCATATCAAGCTTATCCACCATTTCAAGTTGATGCATATCAAGCTTGTCAGCTTTTAGGATTTTCTTAGCCAGTATATCCAACTCAAATACATTAGAGACACACATCCATAATTTCAACTCAAAATGATTTTGAATCACCTCATCGTTGAATATGAGTTGGGCAAGTGCAGTTTTACCCAATCCCCCAAATCCAACTATGGAAATGGTTAACACATTCTCAGATGAGATGGGAAACAACAAAAGTTGGATAATTGCCATTTTATCTTCGTCTCTCCCTATAATATTATCCTTAGGGACAAATGAGTGAGCGACCCTCTCTCTCAATATAAATCTTGTATCTTCACGATTATTGTTCAAGTCACTGGGTGTACAGGATGCAACCTCACTAAGCCTTTTGTTAATATCTTTTATCTTATGACTCATCTCTAACCCAAAAACAAGTTGATTTGAGCTAGAAAAGAAAAGGCGCACCTGTAAGAGTTTGAGTAGACATAGTCATTATTTCGATAGAGTTGTATTAATAAGTTAATAGAGTTTTGTAACGGTAAGTTATACGAAACATTCAAAACAATAATGTAGAAAACTTATTGCAGTTAAATATGAGTTATTGAGAGACCTATTGTACTCCTAAGGCCATCTCTAACCGAAGGGTCCAGAGGGCCGAAAATAGCCCTAAAACCGTCTCCAACCGAGGGCTAGGCCAGAGGGCTCTGGAATCTGGGAGGGCCCCACGGGATCAGAGAGGGCGGGGCTGGCTATTTTTTTTTAATGTTTTCCAATTGCTGTCAGTTATAACCGACAACATTAAAGAAGAATTTTTTAATACTGTCGGTTATAACCGACAATAATAGTTATTCAAAAGAAAAATTTTTCTTTTTAATTACTATTAGTGTCGGTTATAACCGACACTAATAGTTTGAATTTTTTTGAATATAATGGTTAGTAGCCGTTGTATTAACTTTTTTTTTTATGAATTTAAACTTCTTTTTTTCCCTTTTTTTTTCCTTTTCATATGAATCAAATTTTGTTTCATATTTTTTTTCAATTCTATTTTACAAAATTTGTTTCAATTTTTTTTTTAAATTCTATTTTTTTTCCTATAACTTCTATTTTACATAATTTGATTCATATTTTTTTCATATAACTTCTATTTTACAAAATTTGTTTCATATTTTTTTAAATTCCATTTTTTTTCCTAAAACTTCTATTTCACAAAATTTGTTTCATATTTTTTTTCAATTCTATTTTTTTCCTATAACTTCCTAGGTCATTTATACAACATTAAATTAAATTAAGTAACATGAAACAACATTAAACAATATGAAACAACTTTAAATAACATTAACCAACATACAAATTATACAACATAAAAAAACATTTAACAACATGAAACTTAAACAACATTTTTAAAAACATTTAACAACATAAAACTTAAAGTTGTGTGAATTATAGCCCAATATCCACCCTATTTATAGTAAAAAAAAATTCAAATCCAACGGCTAGCTGACGTCAGCATGATGTCAGCTACCAACGGCTAGCTGACGACGTCACTTAGCCGTTAGATTTGAATTTAAATTGTAGTTTTTAAATAATAAATTATGTTTGGCCTATGGCCCTTTGGCCCTCGGTTGGAGACGGTTTTTTGTGACAGGGCTAAAACGAGCCCTCTGGCCCTTTGGCCCTCGGTTGGAGACGGAGGCCAATATGATCCTGTACTATTTATTAAAATATTAATATCTTGGAGAATCTTGAAGGGCCAGAGGGCTAAAACGAGCCATCTGGCCAGCCATCGGTTAGAGATGGCCTAATAGGTGATTATCAATAGGCTTACGTGACTATAAAATTGTTCAACGAGGTGCAACCTTTCGAATCCTCTTGTTAATATCTTTTATCTAATGATTCATCTTTCGCCATAAAGCAAGATGATTTGAGCTAAAAAAAAAAAAAAAAAAGAGGCATACCTTTGACAGCTTAGTATTGTCACGCATCACTTGTCTCCTCTGAACTTCAGTATTAAACTCATCCAGCACGTCATCGGCTTCATAAACTGCATCTTCTACTCTTTGGAGCCACAACTTGACTTCATTGTTGTTGGCTTGCTTTTGCTCAGCATCAAGAAGAACATCTTGGAATCCAGCAACTGTCTCCTTGAGCTTGTTGAGCTCATCTTGGACACCCCAAATCGATCCAATCTTTTGGAAAGCATGGTTTCCAAGCCTTACAATGATCCGTTCTGCAATGTTGAAGAGAACTACTTCCGCCATTTCTTGTATTTAGGACAAGAAAAACACATGCAACTGAAGTGAATTAAAGTAGAAACTTGTAAACGAGAATATGGTTTTGCGTAGTGAAAGATAGATCGTCCCTGCTCATCTTTATATATGCCATTCCACTTTAATTAATGAATAACTTGAACGATTAACACACTCATTCCCATTCCACTTTAATTAAAGAATAACTTTAATTAAAGAATAACTTGAACGATTAACACACTCATTCCCATTCCACTTTAATTAAAGAATAACTTGAATGGTTAACACATTATATCCCTTTTCCACAAGTTCTGAATGGTTAACATATTCTATCCCTTTTCCACAAGTTAAGGGCAAAAACAAATTATGTTCGACAAAGGAAGTAGAACATTGGGGTCCATTTGAAAGAGGAAATTTCAAACCTCAATCCAATATTTTTATGATTTCACATAATATGGCATGCTTATTTATGGAAAATGATCATCTCTCGATCTCTTCTACCAAATTCTCCCCATCAATCAATCAATCTGGACCCTTAAATTTTGATCAAACGGCTAAAATTATTATAACTTTTAAAGTGGGCATATGTTTTTAGTCGTTTGATCAAATTTCAAGGATTCAGATTAGTTGAAGGGGAGGATTTGGTAAAAGTCACCTTCCCTTGTTTATGATTCTTCAATTTCATGCTCCTACTAAAACATGATATGCTTTATTTATAGAGAATTAAATGGAGCCCATGCTAATGCGCGTGTAAATATAAAAATTTTAAAAGGAAAAATATATAGAAAAGAGAAAAAGTGGTTTTTTTTTTAATCAACATTAGAGAACCGGACCTTATAGATTATTCTCCTAGTCTTTTCGATTTCTCTAATAATAAGGTAAGCTCGTTCGATCCATCTCATCCATCTCATCCTCAAAACTGAAAGGAAAAAAAAAAAAAAAAAAAAAAAAAAAAAGAGTTTCGTCTTCTTCTAAGTCTGCATTTCCGACTTCCTCTGCACCTTTTTCTTCCCCCGCCTTCTTCCCCACCCCCTGGTGGGGCAAAAAAAAAAAAAAAAAAGCCAAAACACTTGAAGATTTTATTTTGTCGTAAAATACCAAATTGTCATTTCACTCTTTTGGTTGACAAAGAGCATTTTGTTAGCTGGTAGTTTAGGTAAGAATAGGAACAATTCCACAACCTCACTACTAGTCCAATAGTTCTTCTTAATTAACTCAATATTGTAGTAAAATTTCAAATCCTTATGTTTAAATCACTCCATCCACATAGACCCCTAATTTGTTAACCAAGAAACAATATTCTCCGGCCAAATATAAACTAATGAAACAAGAAGCACTTCAAAGAAACAAATTGACCCGTTTTACACACCATCTAAAAGATTATGGTGGTGACAGAAAATTCACAATCGAAAACTCAGTAAGCAAAGCGAAAATGAGATAAAACTCTTGTTAACAGCTTAGAACAGTTCAATACTTTAATTTGATCACCGTATCCTCGTTCCCGGATAAAACTATTGGCATCTAAACTCTCTTCCGAGACGTAAATGAGTGAACCTTCAGGGTCACATTTCATAGTCTTGTTTATTAGCAAGTTCAATACAAGAATTTCCTCATTTATCATACAATTCAACAGCTTAAGATCCTTGACTACTCAGCTTTATGCCTTTCGTGCCTGAAGAGACGATAGAACAATGACAACAGCCAGTGCCAAAAGATATCAACAAAACTACACTATATTTTCAAACACCAGCTTCCCCACCCTCCACCACACAAACTATATTATATTTTCATTCCTCAAAAATTATTATTAAACTATTAAACTTCAGAATCAATGGAGAAGGAATCTAATTCCGTTTTTCCTCAAAATATATCACTACTAGTCTAATAGTTTTTCTTAATTAACTAAATATTGTAGTAAAAATTCAAATCCTTGTGTAAATCACTCTATCCACATAGACCCCTAATTTGTTAACAAAGAAACAATACTCTCCGGCCAAAGATAAACTAAAGAAACAAGAAGCACTTCAAAGAAACAAATTGACCTGTTTTTCACACCATCTAAAATATTATGGTGGTTACAGAAAATTCACGACCGAAAACTCAGTAACCAAAGTGAAAATGAGATAAAAATCTTGTTAACAATTTAGAACAGTTCAATACTTTAATTTGATCACCGTATCTTTGTTCCCGGATAAAACTATTGGCATCTAAACTCCCTCCCGAGACGTAAATGAGTGAACCTTCAGGGTCACATTTCATAGTCTTCCTTATTAGCAAGTTCAACACACGAATTTCCTCATTTATCATGCAATTCAAGAGCTTAAGATCTTTGACTACTCAGCTTTATGCCCTTCGCGCCTGAAGAGACGACAGAACAAAGACAACGGCCAGTGCCAAAAGATGATCAACCAATTATCCAGTTTGGGTTTAGGTTATGGGGTTGGTCCGAAAATTCCCTTGTAGATTTCTTTTTGTTTCTGATAAACAGCCTTGTCGTGTTCAGCAAGCAGACGTAACTCTTCTGCAATAGCTTTGTCATGGAATTCAAATACCTCATTAATAAAGGGAGTCCAATTCCTCCATTTTTAGGAATTGAATTCCTTATTTCATGTGAGCTTCACAACTTTCTTGATTCTTTCAAAATTAATAAACGCTTGAATACCTTGTAATCGAAATCAAATTTTCTATATTTATTTTCATTACAGATACGTAAACATGACATCAATGTATAAAACAAAGACTTAATAATGATCAATATGGTTTTGCATAGTGAGAATATGGTCAATTTGTTACAGCTGGTCTTAATAATTGAAAGTTGATTTTTAATGCCAGCTGGGTCCTTCACAAATTAAAGCCGTTGGTTCCTGTTCTTCTCTTTTCCTCTACTTTTGCGCCCTAGTAGCTAGTAAAGTATAGCTAGTGCTCTACTAAAGCTTGTGTTGTGTCTTTCATTTGCTTTCCAACACATGTTCTCTCTCCCACCACTCCCTGGGCCCACGTGCATTATAACCCGCCATCATTTGCACACACCCATCGCAGAACGTTCCTACACCCAACTCTTCCAAGTAGAAGCAATCAATCCAATTTTATTTGTATCTTCAGTACGAATTTATACATTCAGCGCTGCACCTTTTTTACGCCTTCTTTTAGCTCTTTCAACTGAGAAATTTATTTTTTATTTTATTTATTTTATCAGGGATTGTATTGGTCCGGAATTTTTGTTTAACATTCTTGCTAAGAATTTAAACATTTCTATTCGTATTTAATGCAATTGAGAAAATTAGATCGCCTTCAATTTCTAGTTTTAAAAAATGAGGGTTGAAAAAAAAACAAATATTAATGCTACTCTTTTGCCAAATATTTTCATCTAATAATGTGTAAGATGGAAGGTTAAGATTGCTTTGATGTAAGCTTGAACACTGCCAAAACTATGTAACCGTTAGAAGTTTACCAGTGAAGCAACATTATACACTAAAAGTAAAGGGAATGATAAGATACCATAATATCCATTTATGTTGATGATATAATGCCTAATATACTAAAGTCATAAATTGGGTCAATTTGGAATGAGGAAATTTCAAGCCTCAATCTTTTTTTTTTTTTGACAAACGATATTATTTACATTAAGGGGGTATGGGAGTAAACTAAGTCTCACAATACTATAGCAATAATATGGTTCAAATTCGTCTTTGACAAGAATCGAACCTAAGAATTATCACTTACAAATCTAGAAGAATATCACTAGACAATAGCACTAAATGGCTCCTCAATCCAATATTTTTATGATTTCATGTAATATGACATGCTTATTTATATAGAATATGAACTAAAATCATTCTGATTCTTTAGTTTCTTGCGTTTACCGAAAAATATCCACATAAACAAAAGAAACAAGAAGCACTTCGAAGAAACAAGTTGACTCGTTTTACACACCATCTAAAATATTATGGTGATGACGAAAAATTCACAACCGAAAACTCAATAAACAAAGCGAAAATGAAATAAACTCTTGTATAACAGTTTAGACCACTTCATTTTCATCACTGTATCTTCGTTGCCGGCTAAAACTATTGGCATCCAAATGTTGGAACTTGTGAGGGACCATTGTCCCACATCGCACGTCAATATTCACCAATCCCTCTTTATAATTGAGTTCATTCACCGTCCCTGAAAGAAATTGGGTTGAAGCCATAAACCTTACACCATGGATTTGGGTATGTATTAAATGTCAAAGATGGGTTGTATCCTGCAATATAGAGAAACATATATCAACTCGCGCAATGCAAACGTCTGTGAACTACTACGTCAATGGTCATTGTTGTGATTTTATTTACAACATTTTTTTTTTCGAAAAAATTATGTTGCCGCTGGCCTTAGTTGATTTTTAATGCCAGCTGGGTCCTTCACAAATAAAACAAACGCCTAACAATGGTCGATATGTTGGCGTTGGGATAATTTAAAAAAAAATTATTATGATGGGAACACGGGTAATGCATTATGTGCTTTTATATGAAGAGGTATTCATCAATTTTCCCCTTGAACTTGTGACTATTGGCCAATTTCCCCCCTCAACTTTAATTTTGGCAAATTTCCCCCTTCAACTCTCATAATTAGTCAATTTCCCCCCTCAACTTTAATTTGGCCAATTTCCCTCTCAACTCTCATAATTAGTCAATTTGCACCGTACTGTTAAATTTTTAATTTGATCATAATTAAACAAGTGTGTGTAAGAAACTAAATAAGATGTATGTTAATCATTTTCCTATGTCTTTATCCTATTACAAATAGATTAAAATTTAGAATTTTACAATTTATCATAGATAGTATTATTAGTCATAATAAATCAGTATGGAGTAATTTTATTGATTTTTTACTATACAAAATGGATAACGAAAAGGATTGATGTGTACATTTTTGTATGTGAATACAATTTTCTTTATAAAAGTGAAAGCTAAGTTCAAGTAAATTGCTGCACTTTAGTGCAAAAATGGCTAGTCAATTCATAATTTTTGACTCCTTATTAAAAATAACTCATTTTATTGAAATATGTCTGATTTATGAATTTAGGATTATTATTTCTTCTTCTACATGCTTTAAACCCGATTCATAACTTTTTCTTATAATCAACTCATATCACATACTAATTGTATTATATTTTTGTACATTTTACCCTATATTATGCAGGTGAGTTTATGTTAATTTTAGTACTTTGTTAGAAGTTATTAGAAAGATTGAAAGAAAAGAAAAAAGAATAGATGGAAAATTAAAAAAAATTAACAGTAGGGTGCAAATTGACTAATTATGAGAGTTGAGGGGGGAAATTGGTCAAATTAAAGTTGAGAGGGGAAATTGACTAATTATGAGAGTTGAGGGGGAAAATTGGCCAAAATTAAAGTTGATGGGAGAAATTGGTCAATGGTCACAAGTTTATGAGGGAATTGATGAATACCTCTTATATAAATTGTGGAAAATTTTATTTTTTAAATTATTAATTTTTTAACATACATATTTTACTATTTATATAATGACATATGGTATATCATTTTGTATGCCAATTTCATTAAAAATTCTTTCGATAATATGGTCAATATGTTACAGGTGGCCTTAATAATTGAAAGTTGATTTTTAATGACAGCTGGGTCCTTCAGAAATTATAGCCGTTGATTCCTGCCCTTCTCTTTTCCTCTACTTGTGTGCCCTAGTAGCTAGTAATGTAGTGCTTTTACTAAAGCTTGTGTTGTGTCTTTTCTTTTGATTTCCAACACATGTTCTCTCTCCCACCACTCCCTGGGCCCACGCGCTATTATAACTCGCCATCATTTGTACACTCAGCGCTGAACGTTTCTGCACCCAACACTTCCAAATAGAAGCAACCAGTCCAATTTTATTGGATCAGAATCCTCTCTTGAGCAAATGGTGGAGATTTTCATAACCAGGTTCATCGGGCTGTTTAAATTTTATCCAACAGTTACAAATAGATGACCATTCTAAAAATTATAATAATTGTAGTTATTGAATAAAATTTAAACGGTCCGATGAGCCTAATCAAGAGGATCCTCACCATTTGCTCAAGAAAAGATTCTGATCCAATTTTATTTGTATCTTCAGTACGAATTTATACACCCAACGATGCACGTTTCTGACGCATTGTTTTAGCTTTCTTTCAGCTGATAAGATACCATAATGTCCATTTACGTTAATGATATAATGCTAATAGACTAAAGGAAGTCATAAATTGGGGTCCATTTGGAATGAGGAAATTTCAAACCTCAATCCATTATTATTATTATTATTTGAAAAACGATATTATTTACATTAAAGGGATTGGGGAGTAGACTAAGTCTCACAATAGACTATCAATAATGTGATTCAAATTTGTCTTTAGCAAGAATCGAGCCTAAAACCTATCACTTACAAATCTAAAGGAATATCACTAGATTGTAGTACTAAATAACTCACCAGTCCAATATTTTTATGATTTCATATAACATGACAGGCTTATTTATATAGAATAAGAATTGGAACCATTCTGATTCTTGAGTTTCATGCATTTACTGAAAAAAATCCACATAAACAAAAGAAACAAGTACTTCAAAGAAACAAATTGACTCCTTTTACACACCATTTAACATATTATGATGGTGATGAAAAATTCACAACCAAAAACTCAGTAAACAAAGCGAAAATGAAAAAAACTCTTGTATAACAGTTTAGACCACTTCATTTTGATCACCGTATCTTCGTTACCGGATAAAACTATTGGCATTTAAATGTTGGAACTTGTGAGGGACCATTGTCCCACATCGCACATCAATATCCACCAATCCCTCTTTATAACTGAGTTCATTCACCTTACCTGAAGGAAATTGGGTTTTAGATCCAGAGAATTCGGACCCCTGCTCAGGAAAGGATTCAAATCCTTAAAAATCAACTTTCAACTATTAAGGCCAGATGTAACATTTTGGCCATATTATCACAACGCAAAACCATATTGACCATTATTAATAGAAAATTTTTATTATGAAGAAAATACGGGTAATACACGTGTTTTGCTTTTAAGATATTATGAGCACTATGTTACAGATGGCCTTAATGATTGAAAGATGATTTTTAATGTCAGCTGGGTCCTTCACAAATAAAACAAAGACCTAATAATGGTTAATATGATTTAGCATTGTGATAATATGGTCAATATGTTACAGCTGGCCTTAATAATTGAAAGTTGATTTTTAATGCCAGCTGGGTCCTTCACATATAAAACAAAGACCTAATAATCGTCAATATGGCCTTCTCAAAAACAAAAACAAAAAATTAATAATGGTTAATATGATTTTGCGATGGGATAATATGTAATTTTTTTTATTGTAATGGGAACACAGATGATGGTACATCATATATTTTTTATATAAATAAAAGAAAATTTTATTTTTTAAATTATTAAATTTTTAACATATATATTCTATTATTTATATAATAATTCGTGATATATCATTTTATATGTTGATTAAACTGAAAAATCTCTCGATAATATGGTGAATATGTTACAGCTGGCCTTAATAATTGAAAGTCGATTTTTAATGCTAGCTGGGTCCTTCACAAATTATAGGTTCCTGACCTTCTCTTTTCCTCTACTTTTGTGCCCTAGTAGCTAGTGCTATACTAAAGCTTGTGTTGTGTCTTTCTTTTGATTTCCAACACATGTTCTCTCTCCTGCCACTCCATGGGCCCACGCGCTATTATAACCCGCCATCATTTGTACACCCACCGCTGAACATTTCTAGACCCAACACTTCCAAATAAGAAGACAACCCTCTCCGGATATTCTTTGTGGGATTTAAGAGATCTTTAAATTCTATACGTATATTGTTCATCGTGCGGTCAGTTTTTATTAGATATTGTTCATGTTTAATATTAAACGCATATATTTAAAATAATTTTTGACCGTACGATGAACGATGAATGTATAAAATTCGAGAATCGCTAGGATCCCCACAAAAAGGACGCATAGGAGATCCTCTTGCTTCCAAATAGAAGCAACCAGTCCAATTTTATTTGTATCTTGAGTACAAATTTATACACCCAGCGCTCCACGTTTCTAATGCCTTCTCTCAGCTTTCTTTCACCTGAGAAAATTAGATCTCCTTCAATTTCTAGTTTCAAAAAATGAGAGGGTTGAGAAAAAAAAAACAAATAATAATCGAGAGTTTTAATAAAATACTTCTGGTACTATTTATTTTTAACAAAAAATCACATTTTTACTTTTCTTTGATACTATTCATCTCATAAGGTGTAAAATGAAAGGCTAAGATTGCTTTGATGTAAGCTTGAACACTGCTAAAACTATGTAGGCTTTGATGTAAGCTTGAACACTGCTAAAACTATGTAGGAACTATGCTAGTAGACTAAAGGAAAGTCATAAATTGGGGTTCATTTGGAATGAGGAAATTTCAAAGCTCAATCTATTATTAGTATTATTAATTTTTTATTGATATTATTTACATTAAGGGTGTGTGGGAGTAAATTAAGCATCACAATACTCTAATGTGATTCAAATTCGTCTTTGGCAAGAATCGAACCTAAGAATTATCACGTACAAATCTAGAAGAATATCATTAGACAGCAGCACTAAATGGCTCCTCAATCCAATATTTTTATGATTTCATATAATATGACATGCTTATTTATATATAATAGGAACTAGAACCATTCTGATTCTTAAGTTTCTTGCGTTTATTGAAAAATATCCACATAAACAAAAGAAACAAGAAGCACTTCAAAGAAACAAATTGACTCGTTTTACACACCATCTAAAATATTATGGTGGTGACGGAAAATTCACAACCGAAAACTCAGTAAACAAAGCGAAAATGAAATAAACTCTTGTATAACAATTTAGACCACTTCAATTTGATCACTGTATATTCGTTCCCGGCTAAAACTATAGGCATCTAAATGCTAGAACTCATCTAAATGCTAGAACTTGTGAGGGACCATTGTCCCACATCGCCCATCAATATTCACCAATCCCTCTTTATAACTGAGTTCATTCACCTTGCCTACAAGAAAATGGGCTAAACCCATGGACTTTGAGCCTTGAACTTGGGATGGATTTAGATATGTATTAAATGTCAAAGATTGGGTTGTATCCTACAATATAGAGACAAATATCAATTTGTGCAATGTAGACGTTCGTGAACTACTACGTCAGTGACCATTGTTGTGATTTTATTTACAACTTTTTTTTTTTTTTTTTTTTTTGTGGAAAAATTATTTACAACTTCATTAGTTATTCATATTGTGGTTAATTATATATAGTGGAATTATATTTCAATATAAACTGTGAAATTATTATACATTATATCTTGTTATTTGATTGGTTCTAACACTAAACTCCCTCCCGAGAAGTAAAAGAGTGAACCTTCAGGGTCACATTTCATAGCCTTGTTTATTAGCAAGTTCAACACACGGATTTCCTCATTTATCATGCAATTCAAGAGCTTAAGATCTTTGACTACTCAGCTTTATACCTTTCGCGCCCGAAGAGACGATAGAACAATGACAACGGCCAGTGCCAAAAGATGATCAACCAATTATCCCGTTTGGGTTTAGGTTCTGGGGTTGCTCCGAAAATTCCCTTGTAGATTTCTTTTTGTTTCTGATAAACAGCCTTGTCGTGTTCAGCAAGCAGACGGAACTCTCTTGCAATAGCTTTGTCTTGCGGTGCAAATTTGCGCGCCTTTAGAAAGTCTTCCGGCGCAGCACCTGTCTGCCCAAGCTCTGCTCTGGCTTTTCCTCGCCTAAATAGTTAAATATCTGCCGACTCCAAGCGAATCAGAAAAATCAATTAATAGACATTAGTTGCATTGACAATTTATGGGTATTCATGAAAAAGGTAAAATCACCCGACTCCATACGATGCAGAAAAATCAATTATTAGACGTTAGTTGCATCGACAAGTTTAAGTTATAACAGCCATATAGTTTGAACAACAGGATGAAGCGTGGGTAGTAACATAATAAAGAGATCATGAGTCGCGTAGGACCTAAAATTCGACTATTGAATGAAGAATGGTGCCTGTGAGCCTACAAACTTTTCGCCGGTCCATACTAAGAGCATTTTCAGTTTCTACGGCAATCCAAAATAGCAGGTTAAAGTGAATGAAGATTCAAACTTGGTGGGATGCAGTTATACTCCCAAATAAGCCTACAAACCCAACTTTCTAGTATCTAATGATGAATAGCACAACCGCTGAACACATGAAGTTAGATGACTTTCTTGTGATAGCAGCATACTTACAATACTGCATTGTCCAATGGCTTCTTCATAACGCTTGAGCTTTATAAAAGACGCTGCCATGTTAAGGTGGCATGGATTTTTAACAGCCAAAGCCAAGTCCCTGTACTTCCCAAAAACCTGGAACATGAAGTCGTCACCCATATATGCTATAGCCTGAGAAAACCAACCAGAATCATGTCAGAAAGGAAATATAAAAATGCTCATCGGCCATAAATAAAATATGTAAGACTTACAAGTGCGTAACCATTTCATACAGTTGCATTGCCTCCTCTAGTTTTTCATCTTTAAATAAAGCATTTCCATCCATCTTTCTTCTATCTGCTGCTCCAATCCTTTCATCCACAGTCATGTCACTACGAGCTTTCCCCTATGAAAGGCAGAACCCAAAAATATACATATTACTATATTACTGAAGCAAAACCCTGGAAGAGAAATTCTGGAACTGCCATTGGTAACTACTTGGGAAGACATTTGACAGCAAGTGACCAACTTACTTCTTTGGTTTCATCAAATCCAAAAAGCTCAACTTCATATGATATATCTGCCACTGGTGGAACATTTGGAAAAGAAATGCTCTTTTCTCTGTTGCAGTAACAAAAATATACTACTAATAAGAAGTTCATTGCATTTAATACCACCGCATAATGATTAAATGCTTATGAACCCAAATCATATCAAATGATAAGTTAACTACAGAGAATAAAAGCAATAAGGAAATCACAGAACTAACTGCAGACTGAACAAGGAACATGCCAGAATTCTTCTGCATATATTTTGTATATATCACAAGTACCAGACAACTCGGCAAGGGCTAATACCTTTTCCTAAAATCATTTCAAGTTGTCGTTGTTCATCCCATGTGTCCTCAAACTTGTGTCTTGTGCTTTCAGTCCATGCCCTGTAGTGCACTATCACACATATGCCAATCACTCAGTGATTGAAAAAATCAGAGTAAAACTTCACTGCAAGACCTTTCTACATGTATCTTAGGCATCCCTTTTATAAAATTTAATGCACGCACAAATAATTCTCCTACACGCATACACAACTCTGTGAACATGGATGTTGTGTGTGTCTGTTTGCAAGTCACAAGCTCATTCATGTCTTACTCCCGTACTAACAAACACATATACACATAACAATTATTGGATTTTCAACTAATGTACACAGCACAGCACTACCAAAAAGGAAACCACCGGACACTTACAGAAGCATGTTGAATACTTGGATGGTATTTGACCATGACCTTCCTTGATGATTTGCTTTGTGACTTTCTCGTGAAGGATTTCCGCCTTGGAATCAACTTTTGGGGGGGTCATTAGCATCTTGAGAAGGTTCTCCACGAATGAAGGTAGCGTATTCAGTTACTGTTTCATTTTCTTTCACCATCTTGACCTACAAACAAGATGAACAGATGAGTAGTAGTCTATAATGTCATGGCCCTTTCCGAGGCTCACACGGATTGTAATACCCTATAGGAATTTATAGTTCCCCATAATATATGATTATTTGGAAATGTTATTCACTCGTACGCAGAGGGGGAACGACAACCTTCTTCTTTCCCTTGCTGCCATCCCCACTTATACAACATGAGTTTTGGAACACAGGATTCTGAGTTACTCTACATAAAAGCATGGAGGAATGATGGATCGGTGTGCTGGAAGCAGTAGTCAAAATAATCCAGCTATAGCGTTCCTTCTGGATATACAAATTATTTCCAAAATCTTATCAATTCGTAAATAAAAACAATAAGTTTCCGGCTTGACCTAAAGATGAATTGTTCTTGAAGAAACGAAGTAGAAAAGAGTAAGAAAACATCATCATGTATTCATTCTGTCCAACTCGATCACTCGAAACCCCACTTATGAGGTTAATTTGGCATATATTTGAAGCTAAAAAGCTACTAAGAGTCTAAGATTTGACATATATTTGCTTTTACAGAAACCAAGTGTAGCTGAAAGATTGAATGAGTATAAGTTAAGGCCAAAAGTATTAGTAAACATACCAAGTGGTGGACTTTGCTGCTCAGCCTGCCCCAGATCCCAGAAACATCCTCCATTACTTCTAACTTGTATAATCCGACGAGTCTTCTCAAAATTCGGCAAATACCCAAATCAAAGGCGCAACATTTAATGCAAATGCATTCGAATTGCAAACCAAAAATTAGGAAGGGTTTCGTTTTCCTTGGAATTTTCCCTGGAAACAAACAGAACAAGGAAAATAGAAAAAGGAAAAAGCGGGAGCGACTTGTATGATGAGAGATACAGAGGGGAAGAGAAGATTAGCTGTGCCCAGAAAGCCTTTGCCCACGCTCTTCCTACACTGTCCTTGTGACACCTGTCTTTTTACTTAACAGAGAATATTAGCTGTTTTGAACCCGGGGCTATTTGTTACCCTAAAACCACTTAATGTACAATTGTATATTTTTATAATTAAAATCGTTTAATTTTTTAAATTTTATTAAAAGAATTTTTATAAGAAGTTATTACGAATCGTAAATTGTTTATGCATCTAAATAGATGCAATAAATTAAAAAAAAAACTAATGAAAAAAGACTTGAAAATTTTGAGCTTTAACGATAAGGACAAAATAAAGAGTAAAGTGAATAGTACCATGATTGACTTTTTAGTGTAAAAATGTGGTTTTTCGTTAAAGTGAACAGTACCGAAAGCTTTTCATTAAAGTTTCCATATAAATAAAGGAAAATTAATGAAAAGGGCTTGAAAACTTTGAGTTTTAATGATAATGACAAAATAAAGGGTAAAGTGAATAGTACCATGATTGACTTTTTAATGTAAAAATGTGGTTTTTTGTTAAAGTGAACAGTACCGGGTGTTTTTCGTTAAAGTTCCCTATAAATAAATGGTGTGAGTATTAAGGAACAATTTATGATGATTGTCTATTCATTTAACACATTTCCACATAAAGGGAGGCATCATATGTTCAATGGGGGCAGCTGTCTCCACTCAACTCTTTTTGTCATGAAAAATGCTCTAACTAATATGTATATTCAGAAATAAAGTCATAGTCTAAACACTCAACTCAAAATACTCTCTTGCGTTATATACTTTTCTTATCCTCTCACCCTTCTGATCATGTAATTTTTCCATTAGCTAATAATTTACAATTTTACTATACTAACACCAATTATCCAACATTAAGTTGTTAGACAATAAGTTGTAACCACTAGAATAATATTCGATGTGTTGTAAAGTAAGAAATCTTATCTAGAATAGTTTGAGAGTGATGTAAAGTATTGTTGATTGTGATATAAAGGAGATTCCTCCTTATATTATGTAAGGGACAAAAGAGAACGATGCCTCTTGTCTCCAGATAGTTTTAGGTGAGGTTCGGAAAAGTTCCTCCTAGGCCTTTAGATTTGTGTGTATTCTATGTAAGAACGCATACTTAAATGAAAGGGTAAAGTACAAAAAACTACCTCAACTATTGGTGTCATGACACTTTCATACCTCATCTTTTAAAATTGACAATGTCATACCTGATCTATAGAATTTGGTCCAATGTTATACATTCCATTACTTGGTCGTTTACTTTTCAGTTAAATGCTGACATGACTTGATTCGGGACCCATTTTCTATTAAAAATTATTAAAAACTATAAAAAATTATTTAATATTTTTTTAAAATAATAAAGAAAAGTAAAAAAAAAAAATCCCTTTGTTCGTCCCTTCCCCCTCTCTCTCTCTCCCCATCTTCATCTTCATCTTCATCTTGATTGAGGTGTGGAAGCGCCAGGTCGATACGAGGCGATGATACCATGTTAAGATTGCAGCAATAGTTTTAACGAAGACGATTAAGAAACTTAGAGTTGTAGAGAGAGAGAGAGAAGAAGAAAGACTTTCTTGTATATTTCTTTGTTATTAATGTTTACATTTCTTACACCTTAGTTATATATCTATTGCTCACTGCATAAGCTAGTATCTTAACAAACTAACCACAGATTCTAACAGATTCTAACATTCTTATAACTTCACTTGGATCTTGTGACACTTGTCATTATCTAGGCCCTTGAATTCTTTTCACTTGGATTCTCATCTTTGTGTTACTTAATCTTCAACAAAAAAAAAATATTGAAAACCCATCAAACCCCCCCCCCACCCCGAAGAAGAAAAATATGAAGAGGGAAAAAGAAAACAAAAAAAATGCAACCCAACCCAGTTTGCGCACCCCTCCCTGCAACCTAGAAAGAAGAATAAAGAGGAAGAAGAAAAAAAAAAAACCCAACCCAACCCAACCCAGTTGTCTCATCTTCCAAATCGGGAATCCCCTCTCTCTCCCTCACCTCTTTCGAGTCCGGACTGCTCGTCGTGGACCCTTACCCGTATCTAGCCTTCGGATAGTAACCTGGGTAACCACTATTATCAAAAGTATCAAACACATTCAGGAAATCCCAAGTCGAGACCCTTGGAGGTGAAGGCGGTGCAAGTGGAGGACCGGCTGATGGTGGTGGGCTTGGCTGCCGTCGATTGTACGGATTCTCACTATTCACCGGTGACCCCATCGGGTACCCCAAAAACCCACCACCACCATACGACTGAAAACCTGAATAACACGGATAGGGATCTGGATAAGGACCATTTTCGGTCGGATATCTCTATGGCTCTTCATAATACACAGTCTGCATCGGAGTCTCCGTCCTTCTCATATAATACACATGTAAATTCGAAGGGTAACGATAGGAAGAAGAAGAGTGTACCTTTTGCTCCGGGTTGTCCTTGATGTTAATGTGATCCGACGATGAGTCAAACTCGGATTCTGAGTCAGACCCAGACGAGAAATGTATGTGAGCGTCATCAATGTCGTCCGCTTTCAGCGAATCAGCGGAAACATAGTGAAAAAAAAAATCAACTTCAAAAAAAAAAAAAAATTGGAAACCCAACATCCCCCCCCCACCCTACCTCGAAGAAGACGAAGGAAAAAAAATGCAACCCAACCCAGTTCGCGCCCCCTCCCTGCAACCCAGAAAGAAGAAGAAGGAGAAGAAAAAAAAAAATCCAAAGTGAACCTAGTTCATCCCCCTGCCAACCCCAAATTCACCACTCTCATCCATTCTCCACATCCTCTCTGCGCACCCATCTTCAAACCGACGGGATCTGGGTTTTTTTTTCTAGGTTGCAGGAGGGAGAAGAAGGGGGGATGGAAGACAAACTGAGGGTAGGTGCGGGGGAAGACAAATTGAATATATTTTTTTTTTTGTTGGGGGTTGCAGGTGGGGGGAATAAGATGAAGATGGGGAGAAAAGAGAAGAGGGGGGGGAGGGGGAAGGACGAACTGAGGGTTGTTTGTTTTTTTATTTTTTTTTTATACTTTTTTTATTATTTTAATATTTAAATAATTTTTTTTTTAGTTTTTAATAATATTTTAATGATTTTTTAATAGAAAGTGGGCTTCGAAAGCCACGTCTGCATTTAACTGAAAAGTAAACGGCCAAGTAACGAAAGATATAACATTGGACCAAATTCTAAAGATGAGGTATGATATTGTCAATTTTAAAAGATGAGGTATGAAAGTGTCGTGACACCAATAGTTAAGGTAGTTTTTTGTACTTTACCCTAAATGAAAAATTAGTTCTTTGTATGAACTTCTCTTGTTGAGTAAATATCCTTGCTTGAGTCATTCTTAATTTGTAACGATCCTAATTAGAGTAAAGCCTTTAGTTTCTCTAGGTTCAAGCACAACACGAGTCTGAGCACCATCTGAGAACTCAACAAGGGACACTTGAGAGTGGGGTGTGAACCCATGTTCTCCAAACAACAAAAATACCACAATTTCGTCATGCTCCAACTTCATCATTTTTGAACCAAAGGAGAAAGCTAAGGGCAGCAAGGAGATTGCATATACCGGCCTCAATCCTTTTGACAGAGAGCAACTGATAAGGGTGAAGCCTGGATTTAGGGTGAAGAATTCCTAATCTTGTGGCCAACGTGGTAGACAAGTAGGATGCACTGCAGGATTTATGGGGTGTAGCTAGGGATAGGCAACGGTTATGGTAGGCGGGTAACCGCGGTTATTTACCTATAACCGTTTATGCTCATACCCGCATAACCGTTTATCCGTTGGGTAATTGCCTAAACGGTTATACCCATACCCATAACCGCATACCCATTTAACTGTAACTGTTCAATACCCGTTTAACCATTTACCATTTTTAACCCGTTTATCTTTTTTTTTTTTACCATTACCCTTTTTTCACCCGTCTACATGCTTTTTAACAACTTGAAAATAAAAAAAAGAATGTCATAATTTTCTTTTTTTGTTGACAATTAAACACCGTTATAGGTACATTCATCATACATTCCCGTATTTTAAAATTTTAAGTCCTTATACCATTCCAATAATTGAAATAATAGTTTACGGACAATATTTTTAACTGTTACTAATAAAGGTAAATATAATATTTGCTAAGTATTATTGGGTTACAAAAGTTGTTTAGGAGACATTTCTGTTAATTTTACGGTTACCCGCAAGGAATTTAAATTAATTTGGTGAATTCCTTGATGATGAGAATCATCATTCCTGTAGCAATGTTCTTGAGAGAATGACCGATGAATTCCTTGCTAATTTATTGGGTGCCAAGTATTATTGGATCGAGAACATGGTTTGTGTTAGTTTTACATATATAAAATAAATGGGTAAACGGTTATCTGTTTATAATCGCGGTTAATATCCATAACCGTCCATTTAAATTTCACGGGTAAACGGTTATACGCATAACTATTTATTTATCTAAACAGTTACCTATAACCGTAACCGTTTAATTTAAATGGATGGGTAACCGTAGTTAGTAGTTACCCATAACCAATGGGTATTTGCGCTGCAGAACCAAGAATTGAGGGTGCACCTTGAAATGGTTCTCTTGGAACTTAAAACAAATCATCAACTTTATAGCTGTAGTTAAAGCATCTCCCGTATCCCATACAGGCCAAAGGTTAAGGTTACTAGTGAACAGCAGTGAGAAATCAACATGTAGATCAATTGTCAAGGCACCAAAATACTGTCGTCTTATTGCAGCAGTTAGGATAGTTGCATCCTGTCCTGCCAGCATAGTTTCAAAGCTAACTCCCCATTTAGCACCACCTTGGGCAATCTCAACTAGATAGGAATTTCCCTTCAAAGATGTTCTAACTGAAGTCTTGATCGATTGAAAATGACAACAAACAACTAGACTTGAACCCAGATTCTTATGCCTCATTAATGCCCATATGATCATGTCTTCTTCTGCCATTGTCAAAACCCAGCACGCAGCTATCAAGAAGACCTCCCATATAATACCAAAAAAGCCATCAGACCACGGAGAGGCGTGCTGCATTTTTCGTCCATGAAGCATTTGGCTGCCAATTGTGTTTGTAAACAGGTACTCCAGAGAATATGCGAGGAGATACAATAATTGTGCTGCCAAGTATAAACTATATCGCACAAGTGTTGCAATCATAGACAACTAGACAAACCGATGTCATAGTATCAATCATATGTCTAGATAAAGTAAAAGTGGAAATTGCTTTAGTTAAGCCACTCATGAAAGTGGAGAAATTACCATTGGTCATCAGAGTTAGAATATTGTTCCAAATTCTAGAACAAATCATGGAACCTCTATCAGTAAATCTAGAAGTCTATAGTGCAGTCTATTGCAGCTTGTCAATTGTGTCAAAATTATCCAAATGGATTCCCTAGTCCTTACTGTCCAAATTAAAACCTAACGCATTCAAAATATGTATGTGCTGACAGATTTCCCCAAGCAGTATGTCAAAAAGCGATATATGAATAGAAATTGTTGTGTTGTATATATCCAAAAAATTGCGAAGCACTAAAAACTGCTAGAATCAGTTGGGAATTAGTGGACTAAATGAATCCGAAGGAGTTACGGATGCCATTGTCCTGTAAATCCTTGGAAGAAAGTAAATGTCTATTTTGTTGAGCAATCTCCATTAGCTCCGCTTTTGCAATAAATATCTGTTTTAAGCTCAAAACGTACTGAACAACGGAAGTATTAGCCAAAGAAAAATGCAATTGTAGCCAATCCAACTGCTGGAAGTATCAGGTTGTGGTTATCCCCAAAAAATAACCGCTGAATATGACAACAAAGGAACCTTCCTTGGAATACCGCTCTCGGTCCACTTCAGTGATTTCGCTCCCTTCTAAAAAAATATTCCCACTTTAGTGCTTTCCTAATCATCCTTACAAAAGTATCCGCAAAACACAAACTTGGTCATCCAAAAGTGCCAGTCAACAAGAAGGTAATGGGAGAACCCAAAATGGTCTTGATATCATGCTGAACATTTTCAGTTAGGAAAGAATTATTGAGGAACCCCCAATCAGGAAAATGAAGTGATATAAGGTAGGGTAAACCTTCTTGTTCACAATACAAACAGATTCGAATGCATAAGTAAACACATCCATGGAGCAACGTTCCTCAATTTCAACAAGCAGAAAGTCAGGAACCGATTTAGTAATCTCCATCCGATGGTGCAAATCAAGTAAAAGGTCAGGCCTATATTTCTGCCCAATTTCTCTCTGCTGCATTTTGTCATACACATCTTGGGCTAATATGTTTCTTCTACTTCCTGAGGATTTAAACACACAATCATTTCCAAGGCCACATGATGTCTCAATCATTAAGATATCTTAATTTGACTTTAACTAGGATTTTCTTTTCGGAGACAAGTAATATCTTTATTAGACCTAAGCCTATCCTACCGGACTACCCTCAATGGAATTCGGACATTACGATTATCCTTTCCATGTGTCATGGACCTAAAAAATCATGGTCTTACATCACTCTCGAGACTTAAATGAGTGAACCTTCAGAACATCTCCAATAAAAATAGTTAATAGGGCTATAGGTCAAGTTTTAGCCTTCAATAGAGAGTTGGGCCAAAAAAAATTAGGACCCACTAGGCCGGCCGAATGATAGCCGAAAGACTATCGGGCTAGGTATGTTAGGCCTGCCGAGCCTCCAATTGTGGAGCCTAGCACCAACGCCTTTCTGGGTTTCTTGACAGCTGAGTGGACACATGCACCTCAAAAACCCATAAGGAAAATCATGCTTTTCGGTTTAGACAAAAACATGGCCTGATTTGACCATATTTTACTTAATCAGAACACATGATTTGGAAAACACCCATATTGTAGGTATTCTAATTGAAAAAGATGCGGAGCCCTTAGAAATACATTATGTTTGCAGATTGTAAATCAGGACCCATTTTTAAAAACATGAATGTTTACTATCTCGACTCATTTTAATCCATTTTCTCACATTATATCCACCTTAAAAATTATGTTTTGATAACCTTATTTTCATATGATATAAGTAGTAAATAAATTTAAAGAGTGAAATTAAAACTAATAAATTAGTAAGACCAACTTCCATGGTGGGCTAAAAGCCAAATTACCCCTTAAACCCAACTCAACCCAAGCTAAAACATTGGGCTAAAAGCCAAATGTCAAAGCTAGGCCAAATACCCCCCCCATGCGAGTGGATTCGCTGGAACTTGGGCTAGTCTCGGCCCGCCCACACGCCAACGCGCCACACGCGGTGGGCTTGCAAGTGTTTCTCCACAGGGTGGGCCCCGCTATCAGCTCGTGTGTCGGCCACCAAATCCAACCCAACATGTTTATTTAACATCCAACGACTGGGCTTTTTGGACCGTTGGTTGATCCAACGGTCCAGATTCAATTTTTTTTTTAAATATGTTTGTGAACACAGAAAATTCCTGAAACGAAAGAGACAAGAACAACGTGCACAAACAAATATTATGTATTTGATGATTTTGGGTTACAATCTCTCTCTATTTTGATCCTCTGATTCGATCTCCGTAAGGTGTTGATTTGTGGATGTGCGATTGATCCAAGGGCCGTCGAGGCTTGATCTTGGATGAACGAGGATGAACGGATCTTCAAGGGGTTTTGGGCTTGATCTTGAAGAATGGTGATTGACGGATCTTCAAGGGCTTTTGGGCTTGATCTTGAAGAACAGTGATGAACGGATTTCCGAGGGCTTTTGGGCTTGAACTCGAAGAACAGTGACGAACGGATCTTCGAGAGCTTTTGGGCTTGAACGGATCTTCGAGGGCTTTTGGGCTTGATCTCGAAGAACAGTGATGAACGATGAACGCTTTCTTCAAGGGCCGTCGGGGCTTGGGCTTGATGAACAGCGGATTTGTTGATGTAGTCGATCCAAAGGGGCCGTTGGGGCTTGATCCTTGAGGATGAACAGTTGATGAACGATGGTGCTTTCTTGGTTGATCCAAGGGCCGTTGGGGCTTGATCTTGGAAGAACGATGAACGAAGAACGAAGAACACTTTCTTCAAGAGCCGTCGGGGCTTGATCTTGAATTGGTGGATGATTGTTGATCCAAAGGGCCGTTGGGGCTTGATCTTAGGATGAACGATGAACAAAGAACGAAGAACGAAGAGAGCTTTCTTGATTCTTCGGGAACCTGGATGCTTGAGAGCTTCGGAGTTTCAGAGCTTCAGAGCTTCAAGAATTTCGCCTAATGATTTTGGTTCCTCCCTAAATGAATGAAATGGGCTTGTATTTATAGAATTTTCCAAGGCCTAATTTTGAATATAATATCCCATGAAATAAGTCATTTCTGCCAGATGTTGACACGTGTCATGTTTGATGACTTTTCCAACTCATTTCGATTTTTCGTCGAGTCACACGCTACGTGTAAAGTTTATGTAATACATGAGCGTTGAAACTTTGATTTATCGGTCAACATTTATTTACCGAAATTTCGATGTCTACAAATGCCCCCACTTCAAGGCGCGTCATATACATGTGCTTGTCACGTGTAGGAGATGCGTTTTGAAGTCCCTTACTGTAGATGTCGATCCAAGGGCCATCGAGGCTTGATCTTGAATTAGGCTGGAGATTTCTTCAAGGGCCGTTGAGGCTTGATCTTGAATTGGGCTGGAAATTTCTTCAAGGGCCGTTGAGGCTTGTTCTTGAACTTTGTTTGAAATTTCTTCAAGGGCCGTCGAGGCTTGATCTTGAAGGTTGAAATTGGACCACAAGGAGCTTTATGTGGTAGATGATCTTTGGCTTTGGTAGTGGATGGATCGGCACGTATTTTGTTGCGCTTGTTGACTTTCCACAGCTTTGATCTTGAACTGGGTTGGAGGATTTTCTGGTTTCCTCCAATTGTTTGACTTTCCACAGGCTTATTCTTGAACTGGGTTTGATTCAAGGGTGGTGGACGCTTGATCTTGAATCGGACTTGTGATTTCCTCAAGGGCCGTCGAGGCTTGATCTTGAACTTTGGCTGGAAGCTTCTTCAAGGGCTGTTGATGCTTGATCTCGAAGGTTGATTCGAACATATGGCAAACAGGCACGAGGTAAAGGTGACGGCCTGTTTCTTTGTTCAATCTTTCTAATTCACACCTGAGCAGTTTGGTCAACGGTATGATCTTCAAGATTGATGGGCTCTTCTTCCAGTTGGTGACTTGATCTTTAAGGATTCGATTCAAGGGTGGTGAATCGGGACGTGCAGCCCACAACGCCTAGCGAGTTGACCCAAGAATTTGAGGGTCAAAACGAGTCATCCACCAGAGTGATTGCAACCCTGATGATATGAGATACTTTTGCTTTTGAAGAAGTAGCGGATGAATCGGCACATGCTTTGTTGTGCTTGTCTCTACATGCTTCAATGTATCATTTTCCCTTGCCTTATCTATTCTTCTGGCAGAATGTGGCATCTTCTCGAGTTCCTCAACTCGGACTCCTTCTGCTGAGTTGACTGTGCAGGCTGCATTCTTCTCTGCTTGTTTCTTTTGCACGTTGTCTCCACATGCTTCAAGGTATCATTTTCACTTGCCTTATCTGTTCTCTAGGCAGATGTGGCAGCTTCTTTGGAAGTACAGTAGCAGTGGAAGACGAGTACTCGAGAGCAGTGCTAGGTAGGCAATCAGGGAAGGGTTTCAAGCAGTCGGTTCCTTACCCGAGTTTGAGTGGAGGTTCCGGCATACTGCTTTCTTTATCCTTGTCTTTGCAGGTAATAACAAGGACGAAGGAAAGGACAGGGAGAAAACATGATATGAGATACTCTTGCTTTCTACCCTGGTGATATGAGATACTTTTGCTTTGGTGTCATTTGTTTGCAGAGGTACCCCAAGGGATGAGAAAAACAGAGTGACTCGAGAGGGTTTGTTGGAAAGGCATTCTCAGAGATGAAGAAGTGCTGAGAGGGTTTGCCTTTGCAATGGATGGCGAAGGTAGACGTTTATAGGAATGATTCTTCACAACCGAAACTGTTCCTTTACCCCTGTCGGCAGCCGGTGGATGGATGAACAGTACAAGTTACGCGCTTTCTGACAAAGCTGCCCGTAATTTCCGCAAAGCTGACAGTGCGCGTGACGAATGACGACAAAACTGGAAAAGCTGCTCGCCTCGTGATTCCTGACCGCTCCGTCTTTTGAGAGAGGCGCCCGACTTTTGAGAACGGCGTCCGTCTTTTGAGAAAGGAACCCGGCTCTTTGATTTGTGAGATTTGCCTCTTCGACTTCTGAGGAGCGCCTCTTTGATTTCTTCTTTTTATAGAGGCGCTAATTTTTGTTCCACAACACACTTGAGCTCCCTCCTGTAAACACTCCATCCGAGTATTTTTTTAATCTTGATCAGTTCGACCTCTTCTTTTTCTTCACATCTTCAAATATGTCTTGCCCTTCTGACCGTCGTCTTAACTTGAATGTCGGGGAAGATAGTGACATATCTTCTCCAAGCAACATTTGGCAGCCGTCCTTCATATCTCCCAATGGTCCTCTTACAGTTGGGGATTCCATGATGATGAATGATACAACCGCTTCGGTGGTGGCCAGAAATCTTCTCACTCCTAGAGACATTAGGATACTTTCCAGGCGGTCCGACGAGCTGGCTGTTCAGGACTCTCTGGCCTACAGCGTCCGATGTGCAGGCTCAGTTTCAAACATGGGCCAACGCCTTCTTGCTCGATCTCGTCAGGTTGAGTCGTTGATGGCTGAGGTGGCCAGTATTCGGCAAGAGGTCAGAGTGCTTAGGCACGAGAATAAAGAGTTGCACATGCTCGCAACTAATTACTCAACAAGCATGAAGAGGAAGCTTGACCATCTGCAGGAGTCCGAAGTTCGGATTCAGAGTGATCATCAGAGGTTTGTGGCGTTACTCCAGCGGCAACTTCTGCCTTCGTCCTCTGATGCTTCACCAAGTGTTGAAGCTCTGGATAATCAATCTCTTGTGCTTCGTCTTTCTGGAGCTCCGCCGAGTGATGAGGCGCCACCTGATCATCCTTGAAGATCCCCTCCTGTAAATTTTATTTGACTTTTTTTTTTTTTTTTTTTTTTTTAGGTATGTATAATGCAAATTTATGTAAACTTTCCAGAAAAATAAATAAAATGGACTTCTATTTCTCTCAATGCATTTGTGTTTTTTTTTTTTTTTTTTTTTCATATGGTGCCATCCGCACCATTCCTAAACCCCTTTTTTATTTATTTATTTATTTAATATTTTTATTTATTTATTTATTATTATATATATATATTCTTTTCAAAACCTTTGCCTTTCGGTGGTGCCGTGCCACCAAGATTCCCACTTTCTTTTCTTTATTTGTTTTTTTTTTTTTTTTTTTAATATATATATATATATATATATTTTTTTGTTTTCTTTCTTTTTTTTTTGCACATGGTGCCAGACGCACCATGAAACCCCTTTTTTTTTTTTAATTCCTTATTTCTTCCTTTTTTCTTTTTCACGTGGTGCTGATCCACCACTCTTTTTTCTTTTTTTTTTAATTATTATTTTTTTTTTCTTTCGTGCTGGATGCACCACATACATATATATACATATATTTTTTTTATACACACACATATAAACACGCACACAAAGCATCATACCCCTTAAAAAATTCTAATCTATTTTTTTTTCTTTTGCCTTTGGTGCTGGCAACCACTTGGAAAACTTTTTATTTTTTTATTTTTTTTTTTATTTTTTTTATTTTTTAATTTTATATATATATATAGGGATAGAGGGCTTGCAGAGATCATCGACGGAGATGGACGGAGAAAGGGAGCCGGAGGTGTGGAGCTGGAGAACTTGGGCAGCAGCCATGGAAGAAGACGAATGAGTGGAGTTCGCGGTGCATGCAGGAAGTCTCGGTGAAGCATCACCGTGCAAGGCAGGCAACAAAGTCCACCCTGTTGCGGTTGAAGAAAGAGGCGATGTGCTGCGACCCTATCGGGAAGTTCATCCATCCGGCCAGAGATTCCCTCCTCTTCGTACCAGACTTGGCAACCTTGAGGCTCATGTTCAGACACCTCTTGAATCAACATTGCAGGATGCCCATCCAATGACGCCGTGGCTAAGTCACTCGCCGAGTTGAGTTTCAGCGAGTTCTTAAGTGACGAGATGACCTCAGACCCGTTCCGGCTTAGCCTCTGCAACTTCTTCTGCACTGCAGATGACTTCTTGACTCCAGCGCCGGGCAAGACCGTTGCGGCAAAGACAGCAAGCATGGTTGCTGCTGCGATTGGTGGATGCGTTGACGGGCAGCGGAAAAGGGCGAAGACAGTGGTGACGGCGTTGTGACGACGAAAGCGCTGTGCAGCAACCTTCGCGTCCGTTCGGTTTCTTCTGGAAGACTGACGGAGACGACGGTTGAAAGTGGTGGTTGCGGCTTGTGCATCCGTCACTGCTGTTGCTGGTAATCAGATACTGGAGCTTGGCCTCCATAACTTGGTGGCTGCTGAGCATATCTCTGATCATAACCATGGATGGCGACGGAAGGTGTCTGATTGTAGTTGTAGTTAGGATTTTTGGGGAGCTGACCCCAGCTGAGGTGGTTTTCCATAGTGATGGTATCCACTACTGTCTTGAGGCGGCTGAGACGTGGTTACTTGGTTTGATTGATCCCAACCTGCTACATGCGTAGGATAATTGCCGTAGTATGAGGCAGGGGGGGCATAACTTCCTAGTTGTGCATACCCATAATGGGGCTGGGTTGGCGATATGGCTGCTCCTCCTTGAGTCGAAGACGCTTTGATTCGGCGTCGCTTACGAGTCGGGCGGCGATTTCCTGAGCTTTCTGCTTGGCCAGTAGGATGCTGATGCTGCTGTCTTCCAGCTTCCGCTTCTCGCCAGTGGCAGCTTCTTGGTATTGGTCTTGGTCTTCTTTCATGGCGGAATCGCTCTGTGACTCAGTGAGCGACTCGTCGACCAATTAGAAAGAGAGGGGGCAGCGATGAAAGGAGGAAAAGAATTGGGAGATCTTGTGGGCGACGAAGCTGGATTTGCCGATGCTGGAGAAAAATATAGTGGCGCCAGTGAAGTTGTTTCTCCCAGAGTTGCAGCACCTGGTCCTTTACTTCCATTCTTGTATGGAGAGGTTGCTGAGTACGGGTGCGAGGAAGGAGGACGTCATTGGGCTCACAATTTTGGGCCTTGGTGAGAAGGCGACTTGGGTTTAGGAGCTGAATGAGGATAGGCCATGGGATTTGTCTGGACCATTGTTGGTGCTGGAGCTTGGTGTTAGGTCGTGACATACATATATATATATATTTTTTTTATTTTTTATTTTTTGATACATAAAACATATGTATATATATATATATTTTTTTTTTCTCTTTTTTTTTATACAAAGAAATTGTAATAGCATCAAACTTTTAATAAAATCTTTATTCCTTATTTTGGTGTGACTGAACTCGAAATTGAGAACTCGAGCTGCCTACGTACCCTTCCAAAGAAAGAGATCAAGTCAAAACGTAGTTCAAATACATTTTTTTTTTCTTGGAATTTTCTTTTTGTGCCGTTTGCAGTTTTAACTCCTGCAGGCAATGAGCTTTTGTGTCTTGCAGTTTAGGCTCTTACAGACAAGGAGCTTTGGTTCGTGCAGTTTAGGCTCGTGCGAACAAGGAGCAATGTTGGTTCGTCAAGCGATCTGGGAGAGTCGTTCCTCGTAATCTTTATAGCAAGGAGCCTTGACTGAGTGATTGAAGAAGTCTTCAGGAAAGAAGTCGCGCATCGTGATGGGGATGGGCGATCTATGTGTCGAAATTTCATCATCTTCAACACGTTCACGTTGTTTTGAAGGTTGACAAGAGCTGTTTTGCCCCCTTTCCGATTGGCGGACTTGTGGAGGAGACGTATGATTCTTGTGCAATTTCTTAGGAGTGACTTGAGTCCATCCTTCAATTTTGCTTGTCTTGGAGGATGCCCCCAGCGGTTGAGGTAAAAACCTTGAGTTGAAAGAGCCAGAAGTGATGGTGGTATAGTTTGACTTCACCACATCGTCAAGATCTAGCTCGATGATTCCTTTCTGAGCCAGTTTTATGATGAGATCTTTCAGCACGAAGCACTTTTTTGTCGGATGACTGATGAAGCGGTGGAATTTACAGTATCTTGGACTGTCGGTACGATTCATCTCTTCCGGCTGTCTGCACTCAGGCAAACTGATCACCTTCTTGTCCAACAGGTCATCCAGCATGGCAACCACATCAGAGTCGGGGAATGGATAAGTTTTCTCCTCAAGCTCCTTCAAAGTGCGTCTACGCATCTCTTGATCACGAAAAGTTTCGGTTTGAATCGCCTTGCCTCGTGTAGGGATTTTGACGAGAGCTGTGTTGACCGTCATTGCTTCTTTGGTGGGTTTCCACGCAGTCTTCTCCAACTTTGGCCCAAGAACTTTGTCGTTCTTGTAGTCGGCGATTGGTTCTTTCTTCCCATGATGGACGATGCTCAACTCCATGTCATGGGCGCGAGTGGCCAATTCCTCGAATGTCTGTGGTTTAATACCTTGAAGGATGTATTGCAAACCCCATTGCATGCCTTGGATGCACATCTCGATTGAAGAGGTTTCCGAGAGCCTGTCTTTACAGTCGAGGCTTAGAGTGCGCCATCTGTTGATGTAGTCAATGACTGGCTCGTCCTTCCACTGCTTTGTGCTTGTTAGCTCTAGCATGCTCACAGTGCGGCGGGTGTTGTAGAAGCGATTGAGGAATTCCCGCTCTAATTGCTCCCAGCTGTTGATGGACTCAGGCTCTAGGTCCGTGTACCACTCAAAGGCGTTTCCTTTCAGCGAGCGCACAAACTGCTTGGCGAGGTAATCCCTTTCGGTTCTTGCGTTGTTGCAAGTTTCAACGAAGTGGGCAACGTGCTGTTTCGGGTTTCCCTTTCCATCAAATTGCATGAACTTTGGCGGTTGATAACCCCTTGGCATCTTCAGGGCATCAATCTTCTTGGAGTAGGGCTTCGAGTAGAACAAGGAGGTATGTGAGCTCCCTTCGTACTGTGCCTTGATGGTGTTGGTGATCATCTCCTGCAGCTGCTGGATAGAAAGAGATCCCATGAGTGCCGCTGCTTGGTCTGGCTCCGGCTTCGCATCGTTTTTCTCCACCTGAGGCTCATCTTCTTCGTCATCTCTTCTCTTTAGTGGATCATTCTCTGGGTCGGGTTTATCGCCGTCCTGCGCTTCTAGTCGATTGACGAGTGTAGCGATTTGCAAGTCTTTTTCTTCCACAGTCCGTGTTAGCCTTGCAATCGCTTCATTCATTTGAGCCAGTTGTTCTTCGATGGAGGTGACGCCAATGGTCATGACTTGTGCAACCAATGGACACAGTTTTTCTTCAGACGTCCAGGGTGCGGACGAAGAATGTCGTTGGCTGCTTTGGGATGTCATCTTGTGTGCCTCAGCAGCATGCTTCGGTGCCCCCAGCGAGGTCGGGTTGATGATGGACTCGCGCCTTTGATGCTCCCATTGCTCCTTTAGTGGCACCATCTTTGAAGTGGCATGTTGAAGAGCGGTTGTGGCGCCAATAGATGCTCCGTTCATGGCGGAAGTGCTCAGGCTTCTCTCCTTTGTGAGAACGGCTTGTCCTTTGCTTGATGCCATTGATTTTGGAGGTGTGCTTGAATTTCTTGAACGGAGAAAGAGATGAGAGGTAGAGAAAGTCCCACTGGGCGTGCCAATTTGTGAACACATAAAATTCCTGAAACGAAAGAGACAAGAACAACGTGCACAAACAAATATTATGTATTTGATGATTTTGGGTTACAATCTCTCTCTATTTTGATCCTCTGATTCGATCTCCGTAAGGTGTTGATTTGTGGGATGTGCGATTGATCCAAGGGCCGTCGAGGCTTGATCTTGGATGAACGAGGATGAACGGATCTTCAAGGGGTTTTGGGCTTGATCTTGAAGAATGGTGATTGACGGATCTTCAAGGGCTTTTGGGCTTGATCTTGAAGAACAGTGATGAACGGATTTCCGAGGGCTTTTGGGCTTGAACTCGAAGAACAGTGACGAACGGATCTTCGAGAGCTTTTGGGCTTGAACGGATCTTCGAGGGCTTTTGGGCTTGATCTCGAAGAACAGTGATGAACGATGAACGCTTTCTTCAAGGGCCGTCGGGGCTTGGGCTTGATGAACAGCGGATGAGCGGATTTGTTGATGTAGTCGATCCAAAGGGGCCGTTGGGGCTTGATCATTGAGGATGAACAGTTGATGAACGATGGTGCTTTCTTGGTTGATCCAAGGGTTGTTGGGGCTTGATCTTGGAAGAACGAAGAACACTTTCTTCAAGAGCCGTCGGGGCTTGATCTTGAATTGGTGGATGATTGTTGATCCAAAGGGCCGTTGGGGCTTGATCTTAGGATGAACGATGAACAAAGAACGAAGAACGAAGAGAGCTTTCTTGATTCTTCGGGAACCTGGATGCTTGAGAGCTTCGGAGTTTCAGAGCTTCAGAGCTTCAAGAATTTCGCCTAATGATTTTGGTTCCTCCCTAAATGAATGAAATGGGCTTGTATTTATAGAATTTTCAAAGGCCTAATTTTGAATATAATATCCCAGATGAAATAAGTCATTTCTGCCAGATGTTGACACGTGTCATGTTTGATGACTTTTCCAACTCATTTCGATTTTTCGTCGAGTCACACGCTACGTGTAAAGTTTATGTAATACATGAGCGTTGAAACTTTGATTTATCGGTCAACATTTATTTACCGAAATTTCGATGTCTACAATGTTATTTTAAAATACATTGAATTCAACGACTGAGATCGAATATAATCAAATCTAACGATAAAAAAAAAAAGATCTAATGGCCCAAATTTAAATCCAACGGCTAAAATAATTAAAAAAATTATTTAACTCAAAATTCACCCAAAAACTCTATAAATACCTATGTATTTGTTCAAACATTCACACAAAACTCAATTTTCTTGTACAATTCTTCCAATTTATCTTTCTATTTCCAAATTGTTCCACATGGCAAGAGAGCATATTAGAGGTCGTAATTGGACTTGTGAGGAAGATGTTGCTTTATGCTTGGCATGGGTTTTGTGGAAAATTTAGTGATTTTTCAATATTTATCGGAATTTAAATATTTTTAGATTAAAATGTTCATAAAATTAATTTACGATAGTCTACATCTTTGATTTAAAAAAAAATTAATTTAAGAAAAAAAATAACCTAAGTTAATTCTTTAATAATCCCGGGTTTAAATTTTATGCTAGAAGGGTTGAAGCAGAAAAGCTGTTTCTGGGCTAAAAGCTAAATTTTCCAGACTAAAAAATTTGGCTTTTAGCCCAACCATTGAAGATGGTCTAAGGAGCTATATTTAGTCATTTCGATTGAAGATGATATATGAATATGACATAACTCTGTTCATTAAAAAATATTTTCTTTATAACTCTAAACGGTACTATACATAACCCTTTTAGTTGAAGATGGACCTTATGGTCAGAATTCATAGTCTTGTTTGTTAGCAAGTTCAGTACACGAATTTCCTCATTTATCATACAATTCAAGAGCTTAAGATCTTTCGACAGAAAAAACGTGGAAAAAAAAAATTAAGATCTTTGACTACTCAGCTTTACGCCTTTCGCGTCTGAAAAGCGTAACTATCTTGCAATAGCATTCTCCTGAGGTGCAAATTTGCGCGCCTTTAGAAAGTCTTCCCGCGCAGCATCTGTCTAGGTCCCTGTTTGGTTTCGGAGAAAATCACAAGCTCAAATTTTCTCGCACATTTTCTCAATTTTTGTGTTGGAATTGATAGGTTGTGGTGAAGGAGGTTATCGAGAAGGTTCTGGCTGGGCTGATACGGCCTCATTTCGTTGTGGCTAATCTTGGAAGTGGGTTTGGATTGTATGACATTTCCAAGTTTGTTTGTGTTCTTGCTCATATAAACCCCTTAATCTTAATTAGTATATCTGAGCACGGTGAGTTTTTTGTATGATTTTTTTTTATTTTTGGGGTTTGTGGGTTTTAGAGATTTTTCGGTGAATGGATTGATTTTTGTATGATTTTTGATAGTGGGTTTTGATGCCGAACCTATTCGGTGATCAATCTGAAGAGGAAGAGGAAGAAGGCAATTCCGAGCACGAGTCCAATCCCCAGCCCAATTCTGTATGATCCTCTAATTTCAAGTTTCCTTTCTATTCTGATTCCAAAAGCATGCTTGGGAATGATTAGGGTTTCAAATTTTGCTTTAATCTTAGCCGAAGGAACATATAGGTTGTGGTGTTGTCATTGCGGTGGATGATTTGGAAGAAAGTATGTATCTTGGGATTTTTTTTGCTTGCAGTTGTTTAGGCCTAGACTGAAGAAAGTTTTGTGGAATGAGATACTTATGATTAGTCAATTTTACTAAAGCATTTCAGGTGTGATCCTTGTTGTCATATCCTTGAAATACTCAATTTTGACATTTAGTAATCTGTTTCGGTTTTGATGTCTTTAAGTTCATGGGTTGGTTCAATGTTGGATTTGAATTTTACCCTTCAAGAGTTGCTTATGTGAACCTTTTGACTGTTTGCATTGCAGGACTATAACAACAAAGTGGCGCAATTATGAGCAGGAAAGAGTAGCAAGAGCAACCTTATTTCAAGACTCCGGAGTCAGTGGATGGATGGGAAGTTTGTCAGGGGACTTACTTTCTGGATGTGGTTGCTTCTAAGTATGATGGAGGAATGGATGCCAAGTTCAAATTCACTTTCACCGGAGATGCTGTTTTCTCTGGTACAAGAGACTAAAGTAGGGTTTTGAGGTTCTAAAAGGAAATGAACTATTATTTCTTGTACTCTATTTCTTGCTGCGTTGTAGGATATGTTTTCACCAGAGGAGGGTATTGAACTGTCAAAAAAGCTTTCAGTTCCTTTGGGTCGGACCCTTGACTGGTATGCCATATTTGCATTCTCAAATGGAGCTACTAAGCTAAAAGCAGCTTTCCAAAATGAAATTCATGGAATCCTTCTTATTATTAATTACTTGGAATTTGAACACAAAATGAATTCATTTGATAGAAAATCATTGGCAACAGAAATTACCTGATGAATTTGCCGTGCAGCTACGACATTCCAGCTACAGTTCGTGAATTGAGAAGCAAGCTGTGCAAGTTCAGTTGCATTCTGTTTACTTAATTTTCTGTGTTTTTTCTTTTGCTGTTTGGATTTAGGACCTAAAACATTTTTCTTGTGCAAAATTTGTAGGTGGATGGTGCTATCTGGGCTGTTGAAAGTGCCACATTGAAAGCTGAGATGGTTTTAGAATTGCCTGTGTACAAAGGATTATCATGGCAGCGAGATCATGTCGCTCTGGGAAGCTATTTTGACGGCCCCCGTTGTTGGAGGTCAGTCTCTTCCTCTGCTTCCACTCCACTCCATTCATTTTATTTTTTATATTTTATCATAAAAAATGAAAAATCGCTCGGGTTTCTGATTTTCCAGTACCATTATGTATACTTTTTACTTTTGGACATGGGTTCTGATTTTCCAGTTCAGTGGAATAACCGCCGCCACCAAAATCACATCTCAAAGTCTTCGAATTTCAACCCGCACATGCACTCAAACAGGTAGCAAATCGCCTTGACATCTCTCTCTCTCTCTAAATATGGGCTGTTTTGTTGTTTTGGATCTAATTTTTTTTTTATATTTTGTTTCTGGGTTCTTTTAAAAATATGGATTTAGTGTCTGTGGATATGTCAGATTAAGTAGACCTTCTTCTATATATCATTGTGCAGGAGCGGAAGAGCTTAACGATGGTAAGTTGTCGCTGAAGGACAATATGAGAATCAACTATATACCATGCCAATCATCTTTCATTTGTTCATCATAGTGCTATAAAGTAGGGTGTGTCTGTTTGTTTTGGGTTTTTTGGTGGTTTTTTTGTGATTTTCTGTGTTGTTTTTGGTGTAACAGATCTAAAAAATGTGTAGGGGCATGTATGACGGAATGTGAAAATTGGGGTTTGTCGGTTTGGGTGTTGTCACCAACGATCCCGCTTCCGACAACTCTCTTATCCAATCCGTCTGTTCCTCACTCTCGCCGTATCTCATCATTTTCCTAAATTTCTGTTTGTTTCCCGATAAAATGATTGAAAAGCAAAGAAAAGAAAAATGAGCTTAAATTTCTTTTCAATTAAAATTGGTTCGTTTTTGCTTGATTAAATGCTGTTTTCGTTCCTGCTCTTCTGTTTATGTGCATATTAGTGCCTTAGCTTAGAGTTTGCAGGTTCCAGGGGCAAAATTCTTCCATGGAGTTGGCATTCCTGGCGATGCTAAGGACTTACTCAACCATATCGTTTTCAACAATAGATGCTGATTGTTTTCTTTAACACTAGGGCCTTTTAACTTAAGGGCCCACTTGACAACCATATCGTTTTTTTGTTTTTGCAGAGTTTGTAATAAATTTTTCTTTGACTGATCTGTTGATAAGTATGTTTTTTGTAGATACCAGAGAACTACATGGAAGATCTCTGTGTGAATATCAAGGTCCGTACTTTTCCCTTTTAGTTCTTGGCAATACTAGCATCTTCAGACTTCAGCTTTTTAAAAATAAACATATTAACATATTATAAGTATGAGCTGGTGTGGGTTAATAATGAACTTAGATATGCGGGATAGAATATGGAAAAGAAAACTTAAGAAACCAATAGATTTTGATTGCAGATTAAGAAAATTTAAGAGACCGGTTCAATTGGGTAGCTGAAAAAAAGGAAAGAAAAGAAGAATATTAGTAAACATTCGGTACGTTTTCAGAATTTGTTTTGAATTGCTAAGGAAATCGAGGAAAAGAAAACAAAGAAACTAAGAGTTGTATGAGTTGTTTATTGAGAGAGGACATAGAAAAAACAACAAATATTTTTGTTTTGGTAATGGTTGTCATGAATTTCCTTTGGACTAAACAAAACATGATCAGTTTATTTGCTTTACTGAGAATATAGCGTTTATTGTGATTAATTTCGGGTTTGGGAGCAAATATTGGTGTCCTGAGCCGTATCTAGAGTAGATTTGGAGTTCATTCGGTTACTCCAGTGCATTGACAATTAATAGACGTAATTCCTTTTGCCATTGTTTGTGTATAATTATGCGGCTTATATGTTATAACGTGAAAAAGGTTGTTTCGCTTGCAATGCACCAACATATATTAAAAAGAAATATTTAAAGAGGGCTGGAACCCAGTCGAAGCTGGGGGGCTAGGCCCTCACGCCCATATTATATTACTTGAATGAAAAATATACAACGGGGGAGACATAGTTCCAAAACCCCTAAGATCAAAAGCAAAATGATATACAACCACTCTCAGTGGTCAACATTCACATATTGAACCAAAAGGTTGACGCCCCATTCACTGCATATAAGACTACATAATTGAAAAAAAAAAACAAAATTGAATATTTCATAGTTCATATTGAGTTAGGCAAGTGTAAATTGAAACAAGTTAGAAAACACACCTTAATCAATGTAAATGTGTGGGATGTGAGCAATCTTAGGCCAGTCCTCACCTGTTTCTTTCTTGCATCATCTTAACATGGGGCACCCAGAAATTCCCAATATATTTAAACATGGGGTCCACGAATCCCTTCTGGTAGTGAAGTTAGATTAGGACAATTCCTGATAATCAATCGAGAAAGACGGGGAAAAGAAGGCAACGACAGAATTTCCGTTGATGAAGAAGAAGCAGTGTTATGAGTGTGGGCCCTCCACCATCCCTTCAAAACAGGGCAATTGTATACCTTGAGTGTCTCTAGGGAGGGAAAGAATGAGATCCTCATCATCTCATCACTCATACTATTACTGCTCTCTTTCTCTGATATGTACTCCAACTTCTCCAACCCTTCAAGTGAAAGAACCTTAAGGGAAGACAAAAGATCCAAGGGTGGAAGATGTTGGCATCTCTCACAGTTATCCAATCTGAGATTAACAATATTTATGAGAGAAGAAAACCAACTCGCAAACCTCACACCCTTATAATTCCACACGGACAAGTGCTTTAGATTAGAATGGGGTTGCAATACTTCCATTGACTTTATAATATCCTCCTCATCAACTGCGCTTACATCTTCTTCTCTACGTTTCCAGGCTAAACCCAACGAATGGAGATGCTGTTTGTCCTTGAGAGGTGTACCAACATTTGATTCTGACACCACATGCCTCAAATTCGTTATGACTAAGTCTCCCCTTAATTCGTCAAGGGTCCCCAGCTCAGCAAGACCAGCACTACCGCCCCTCCCCAAACAATTGCTTTCGCTCAAAACAAATCTATTCAATGTACGAACACCTTTCAATTCACCAATTCCACGTGCCATTCCACTCAATCCACCACAATATTCCAAGATGAGATGCCTTAAGTTGATCATTTTTTTAATGTCTCTAGGCAATTCCACAAGCATATAACACCAAGTGAGATCTAGTGTTTCCAAATTCGAAAGTCCAACTATCCAATCTGGAAGTCTCTTGATGCCATAATTACGACTAAGATCAAGATATCTCAAATGTTTCATTTTTCTAAGACAATTAGGTAATGTTGTAATTCCTAATTCATTGAGACTCAACATCCGTAATGACTTAAAATTTGAAACAATTGTAGAATAAAATGCATTACCTGAGAAACTTTGGTAACCACCCCTGCCTTGTTGCTGAAGAAAAAGAAAAGTCTGTATCTTGTTTGCTTTTAGCAAAGACATTGGCACTTCCCATTTCGACAAATCAATATCAAAATTGAAAGATACATGACGAAGCTTTTCATGAAAATTCTTTCGGTTCAAATCAACTACGGCACTTCCGGCCCCCGACACTAAGATTGCAAGTTCATTCATGAGATCGTGCATTTTACAACTTTCTATTATACCAAACTCATCTATTTTTTCTTCTTGAAAAAACGATCTGCACAACAATTCCCTGTAATATTTATATGCAACATCCTCCAAACCCTCGTTTTCATCGAATGACTTAATGAACCCTTGCGCCACCCAAAGTCTAATCAATCTTTGTACAGATATCTTATAATCAGGTGGGAACAAGCTACAATAAGCAAAACAATGCTTCAAATGAGATGGGAGCACATCGTAACTCAATTTAAGTGTTGGTAAAATATCATCTTCTTCTTGATGTATTTTTGAAAGTTTCTTTTCTTTGAAATTCAACCAATCTGTTTCGTCATCATTGGTGAACAACATCCCACCTATCGTCCTTATAGCGAGTGGAACTCCCTGACATTTTCTTGCAACCTCTATCCCAACTTCCTTAATTTTTGAATTCTCTGGCTCCATTCCATCTTTATAAGCCATTTGCTTAAATAAAGACCAACTTTGCTCTTCATTCAACCCCTTTAAGGTGTATGGTTTAGCTGTGTCTGATATCGTTGCAACGGTTTTACTACGAGTGGTTATTAGTATTCTACTACCTTCTCCACCACCCATTAACAAGTTCTTCAAGCTAAGCCACTTCTTTCGATCCTCATTCCACACATCATCCAACACAAGTAAGCACTTCTTCCCGTCTACTTTATTTCTAAGATCATTTTGCAACTGCTCTATCCCATGATGCTCGGATTGAAGGATTTTCTTAACAACTATATCCAACTCAAATACATTAGAGACACATGTCCATATTTTCAACTCAAAATGATTTTGAATCACCTCATCGTTGAATATGAGTTGGGCAAGTGCAGTTTTCCCCAATCCTCCAAATCCAACTATGGAAATGGTTGACACATTCTCAGTTGAGATGGGATCCAACAAAAGTCGGATAAGTGCCTTTTTATCTTCATCTCTCCCTATAATATTTTCCTTAGGGACAAACGAGTGACCGACCCTCTCTCTCAATATAAATCTTGTATCTTCACGATTATCGTTTAATCCATTGGGTCTACGGGATGAAACCTCACTAAGCCTCTTGTTAATATCTCTTATCTTATGACTCATCTCTAACCCAAAAACAAGTTGATTTGAGCTAGAACAGAAAAGGCGCACCTGTAAGAATTTGAGTAGACACAATCATTATTTCGGTAGAACTGTATTATTAAGTTAAATAGAGTTTTGTAACAGTAAGTTATATAGAACATTCAAAACAATAATTTAGAAGACTTATTGCAGTTAATTATGAGTTGTTGAGAGACTTATTGTGCTCCTAATAGGTTAATATCAATAGGCTTACGTGACTATAAAAATGTTCTACAAGGTGCAACCTCTCGAATCCTCTTGTTAATATATTTTATCTAATGATTCATCTTTCGTCAGAAAGCAGTTGATTTGAGCTAAAGAAAAAGAGGCATACCTTCTTTGACAGCTTAGTATTGCCATGTATAACTAGTCTTCGCTGAACTTCGGTATTAAACTCATCCATCACATCATCGGCTTCATAAACTGCGTCTTCTACGCTTTCGAGCCATAGTTTGACTTCACTGTTGTTGGCTTGCTTTTGCTCAGCGTCTAGAAGAACAGCTTGGAATCTGACAACTGTCTCCTTAAGCTTATTGAGATCATCTTGGACACCCCAAATCGATCCAATCTTTTGGAAAGCATGGTTGCCAAGCCTTACAATGATCCGTTCTACAATATTAAAGAGAACTCCTTCTGCCATTTCTTGTATTCAGAACCAGCAAAAACCCACGTGAAGTGAATTAAAATATAAAGTTGTAACTAAGAAATTGATTTTGCATAATGAAAGATGCTCCTCCTGCTAGTCTTTACATGCCCATCTCTTCCAACCACTGACACAACATTCAATGTATAAAATAAAAACAAAGACCTAAGAATGGTCAATATGTTACAGCTGGCCTTAATAATTGAAAGTTGATTTTTAATGCCAGCCGGGTCCTTCACAAATAGCTAGTGCTCTGCTTGTGTTGTGTCGTTTTTCATTTGATTTCCAATACATGTTCTCTCTTCCACACCCCCTGGGCCCGCTATTATAACCGGTCATCATTTGTACACCCACCGCTGTACCTTTCTACACCCAGCACTTCCAAATCGAAGCAATCAGTCTAATTTTATTTGTATCTTCAGTGCGAATTTATACACCCAGCGCTGCACGTTTCTGACACCTTCTTTCAGCTGAGAAAATTAGATGTCCTTCAATTTCTAGTTTCAAAAATTGAGGGTTGAGGAAAAAAACAAATAATAATAATGCAACTATTTTGTTAAATGTCTTATCTCATAAGATGTAAGATGAAAGGTTAAGATTGATTTGATGTAAGTTTGAATATTGTTAAAACTATGTAACTGTCAGAAGATTATCAGTGAAGCAACATTATACACTAAGGTCACGTTTGACAAACCGTATAACCAACCAGATAGGATAAATAGTATGGACCCAAGTGTTTAGTGTAATTTTACATTAAATAGTACCCGAATTAATTAAACTGGACCACATCCTTATATGGTGCACCTACTAAATTATCCAACCCAAAACCTTTGTATTATAAGGGATGGTTATGTATCGCTGTGTTTTGAAAAAAAACTGTTTTTACGGTGCTGTGAGAATAAGTAGCTGTGAAATAAAGCAGCTGAATGTTTGGTAAACTTTTTTGTAAAAGTGTTTTTGGAAAAGAAAAAAAACGGTATTATAATGTTTGGTAAACTTTTATGTAAAATAGTTGTTACTGTGTGAAATGACAAAAAATTGTATAATACTAGATGTGTCATTAATTTAATTTTCTTAACAAATAAAGGTGAATTACTAAATATACTTTATTTTAAAAATAATTTTTTTTATAAACTTTATCTTAAACATATAATCCAACGTTTAACAAGAAATCATAATTCAACATTCAACATATAATTCAACATTTATGCTGCTTCACGTTTTTAGTTTTTTTTCAAAGCTCATTTTTGTTGCTTCACGTTTGCAGCTTTTTTTCCATCCAAAATTGTGAAAATAAGCTATTTTTAAGTGTTTACCAAATACCTTTTTGAGCTCAACTTTTTTTTATATCCACTTTTCATAAAAGCACATAAGTACCAAACCAATACTTAATTAGTAGGAAAATCACATTGTGTTCTCCCGTTCTCTCATGTTGCGTCCCTTTCTCTCGCATCGTGCACAAGACTAATTCCCATTGCCGTCGTTCAGCTGTCATCTTCGTCAAGATTTCTTCTTCTTCTTTCTGTTCCACTTTAAATTTTTGGTGAAGTTACAATTCCTTTCCAAATTAAGGTTTTGAACCCTAGAATTTAAATTATGTGAAATTAATTTGGGTTGGAATATGAAGCTTCTTGGCTCAATTTATGCGGTTGCGACCATCCACCACGATGTAAATTCAATTAATCAATTTTCTTGAGAGGATCCGAAACCCGACGACCTGCAAGTCGCCTTTTTGCTGGAATCTGGAGCGGAATCTCACAATTTGCGCTTTATTCTGCACCTTCATGGTGCCTTGATTTGCCACGAATCCACACCCATAACTTTTCTGGGTTGTGTGCAGAAGATCGAAAATGGATCATCTCTGGATGTCTTCCTCCTAATCCACTAAATCAATCAATTTGGGCATTTAAAATTTGATCTAACGGCTAAAAACAGGAGGCTCTATTAAAAATTATAATTTTAGCCGTTGTATCAAATTTCAAGAGTCCAAATTGATGAATTTAATGGATTAGGAGGCAATGATCCGGAGAATATCCCTTTCCAGAAGAAGATCAATGACAACGGATTGTTTGCAGAAGATTAACTACAAAGAAAGGGAAGTGCCCCTTTTTGGATTATTCTATCGATTTTTTTTCTTCCTTTCTTTTCATTTTATTTACAATTTTTGACATTATCTTTCATAAAATATAATACATAACAGCATAGTCAGTTTTTAATTCGATTTTACATCAAACATCCGATTAATTTAATCAGTATTATTTAATGTACAAATTATCTTATTCGAGTGAAATAGTTAATACAGTTCTAGTTACCAAATAAGACCTAAAAGTAAAGTGGACGATGAGATATCATAATGTCCATTTATGTTGATGATATAATGCTAATAGACTAAAAAAGTCATAAATTGAGGTTAATTTGGAATGAGGAAATAAAAACAAAGACCCAATAATGGTCAATATGTTACAGCTGGCCGTAATAATTGAAAGTTGATTTTTAATGCCAGCTGGTCCTTCACAAATTATAGCCGTTGGTTTCTGTCCTCTTTTCCTCTACGTTTGTTCCCTAGTAGCTAGTGCTCTACTAAAGCTTGTGTTGTGTCTTTCATTTGATTTCCAACACATGTTCTCTCTCCCACCACTCCCTGGGCCCACGCGCTATTATAACCCGTCATCATTTGTACACCCATTGCTGGACGTCTCCACACCCAGCGTAAATGTCTATTAATATAATGCTAATAGACTAAAGAAAGTCATAAATTGGGGTCCATTTGGAATGATGAAATTTCAAACCTCAATCCATTATTATTATTATTAGAAAAAATGATATTATTTACATTAAGAGGGTGGAGAAGTAGATTAAGTCTCATAATAGACTATCAATAATGTGGTTCAAATTTGTTTTTGACGATAATCGAACGTAAAAACTATCACTTACAAATCTAGAAGAAAATAACAAGATTGTAATATTAAATGGCTCATCAATCCAATATTTTTATGATTTCATATAGTATGACATGCTTAGTTATATAGAATAGGAACTAGAATCTTTCTGATTCTTGAGTTTCATGCCTTTACTGAAAAATATCCACATAAACAAAAGAAACAAAAAGAACTTCAAAGAAACAAATTGACTCGTTTTACGCACTAACATATTATGGTGGTGACAAAAAATTCACAACTGAAAACTCAGTAAACAAAGCGAAAACCCAAGTGAAGTGAAGGAGGCATTGGCATCCCTTGAGACCCCAATAAGTTTGTAAATTTATCCTTTTGAAAAATTTTCCGACCCTTATAACTGCGATGAAATATTGAGCATTGGAATATTATATATCAATAGCAACAGATGAAATTATAGAAAATCCATAATTTTTCATTAGTTAATTCCAAGGGCATTGAACATAATTTTCCATTGTGCGTTTGTTGCACCGGACTATCTCGGACTGGACTAGCTGAAAGGACTAAGCTGGACTGGCTTAGACTAAACTTAGTTGGACTAACTTAGTGAAGCATTTGGTGCAGTGTCAGACTAAAAAGCAGGATAATGAAAACAATATTGTCACCAGTTTGATGTTTGCTTAGACTAGGACTACATTATTATTCTATTTTAATTGCTTTTTTTTATTAAAGATATTATTAAAATTAAAAATATTGGATGAGAGTGAGACTCAATAAAAATACAAAAACCAAATTTTCTTGCCAACGAAAGAAACATACATGATTCAAGAGTAGCATTGTTCCAAACATGAATATAACAAAGTGTTCTCCCAACAATTGACAAGGTTCAGGATGATTTTCTTAATTATTCACCTTTGGTTTAAAGTTGTAGATTAAAGTTAAAGGTGTTGGTTTATACTTGTATTTGAGTAGAACGAAAATTGATGTCTGACAAGTTCAGTTTTTTACTCAATTTTAAAATAATTACTTCAAATTGCTATTGTATGTATAAGCCAGAAAGTAGTAAATCCTTTACAAGTAACAAGGTACCAGATGTTCATTCAGCCAGTAACAAGGTACCAGGTGTCGGTTTTGCTTTACTTTTTTTTAATTGAATACACCCAATCACAAAATGAATGTTTTATTTCGATGGTAATAGACTCGAGTTTGTATGACTAGTAAGGGTTTGGTTTGGCGTCCGGTTTCGTGTCCTGGGTTTGCAACTAGTTTGTGCAATCTTGTTACTTGTTTTGTTCCTAATTTGTTTGGGTTTTACATTCCACATTAAGAACAAAACCGTCGAGAAAAGGACAAGTTCACCGAATAATGCTCCTGCCAATGCTTGCATACTAATTGATCTTTATCACTCTTTTTACATTTTTATTCATTACATATAACTGAAATATTTTAGTAATAAGTCACTTGGTTAACAAGTACTTTAAATTTTCTAGTTTTTATGAAACCTGATGATAGAGCTCCTGCGTGACATAGTCAAGGGTCACTACAATAATCGAGCTTGGTAAATCTTCAATTTCATCGGATTTTACCTCCCACATCCGAACATGTAACTTCTTACGAGATAACAGGGAAAGTAGCTGCTTGCTACCTCACAATAGCTAAGAATACAGCTGATAAACACGAATTCCATACCATAGCTCTTACATTTTCTACAAGTCGGCAGCACAAAAGTAGTAAATCCTTTAAAAGTAACAAGGTACCAGATGTTCATTCAGCCAGAAAGATGCAGAAAACAGCTAGGACGTTAACATCTCTCCAGGAGGTTCCCATGAACAAACCAGATGTCTACGTACGACTTATCTACAGACTTGGATGAAAAATATCCAAATCTTAGAATCTCATATTCCATTCAGGGTAACCACAACTTTCCGTGCTGTAGAATAGTCACGATGCTCACACAACCATATTCCCTGAAGCAGCATCAATACAAGGAAAAAAATAAACAATATTCCATAAGCTATAACACACCGGAAATTTTGATTTATTAGAGAGCCAAACAATGATGCAATGGAAACAGAATGTGATGTTTATAAAAAAGGAAAAAACAGAGTAATTGTTAGCCGAAGAGTGTAATTCCATAGCGCCATTCATTGCCTCACTCACATGCCCCTTAGAAATTAAAAGGGTTGATGAAATCTTTAAAAAAGGCCTATGCATATCTTATCTATCATTCTGTTCTCATGAGTTCATACTCCATGCTCAGCTTACATACTCAAATACAAGAAATTTACACCTAGTCAAGATGCTTACAGTAAGGTCTGTAAAACATTCCATCATGTACTAACGCCTTTGAGCACCGGCATTCAAAACATGTGTCTTTTAACTTACATGTTCTGCCTACATAAAAGAATACTTCTAGCCTTTACTGACACTTCAACGGTAGTAGGGAAGAAGGTTCAGAATGTAAGTGTTCTCATAAAAACTTCTTTTGCAGCTAGTAATTTCTTAAGTAGTGCTCTGCGGTTTACCTTCCCTTAACATGATGCATTTCTTTCTCCAGAATTTACTTTAAGTTCTATTCCTACAAAGAATAATTAGGCGTCATCCAAGAAATTTATTAAGCAGAGCATAGGTGAAAATCTTTCCAAGCATAAACCCTAATTTCAAGGTTGAGAGATTCAAGCCCTTTACAAGTAGAAAACTTAGAAAAGTTGAATAATGGTTTTCACTTTTACATACCTGCCAAGTTCCCATGTTGAGTTTTCCATTTGTAATTGGAACCCTGCATGAGAACAAGGAACATGTAAATGCCAACGAGGCCGTAAATTCCTCACAGCACATGTAAACAGTTTCAAACAAGCTAGTAAGGTATCCTTACGTCAGTGTGCAGCCAAACATTGATGATTTAATATGTGCTGGCATGTCATCTGGGCCTGTAAAACTCAAATAACTTAAATTCTGAGCTACTAGGCACCACAGTAGCTAGCAGTCAAATGACAGTGCATATAATGCAAACTCAAAGACGTAGCCAACCAAGTTATAGCCTTGTAGAAATTGGGTTAAAATATAGAAAAGCAAAGTATTCTTCGAAAGAAGAGACGAAGGCCGTGAATGAAACAATGAAATGGAATCGAATACTAACCTTCAAGGGTATGCTTCCATGGTGCAGAGGTCCCCTGAAAATAAATGAAGACGAGAACATCATATAATGCTTGCTAGTGCTACTGGTACATAAGATGTGAATCATGTGATCATAATACACAGGAAAGGAAACAAAACAAAAGTAAGTAACCTCAGGAACAATGGTATTGAGGAATGTCTCTGCATCGTGACGAACATCAGAGTCATAATTCTCATTGATAGTAAGAGAAGCACTTGTGTGCTGCACTGAAATATTACCCACAAATAAATATACACAGATGTTATATATTCATTCAAAACAAGCAAAAACAAGTATTGAAAGAAAACAGTATTAGGCAGGCAAACTTACAGAAGAGATGGGCAAGGCCACACTTGAATTCTGACAAGTCCTCCCCAATTTCCTTCACTATCTGAAATTTCAAATAGAAATTAAATTTCTAAGAGACCTAAACACATGTTTCACACATGTTTCACCGTGAATCCAACTCAATTGATTTCAAATCAGGGGTTAGGGTTAGGGTTTGATGGATGGATCAACTCAAGAATCAAAATTCAAAAGAGTAGGTACCTTAGGGGTGACGAGATGACAACCCCTCTTGAGGGGAGGCAGAGTTATCGTCTTCTGGACCCATTTAGGACCACCGGCGGCTGCCATTGGAAGTGAATCGACAGCGGTGCCTCTGCCTCTTCTACTTGGACTCAGACTCGCACTGACTGAGCATTGCATTTGCATTTTCAATGACAAAGCGATAAATCCTTGAAAATTTCTCAAACCCAAAACAACTAAATCAAATAAATCTCAGTAATATCACGATCTGCAAAACAAATCGAAGATTTGAAGTTTACCAGGCAAGATGAGCAGATGAGGGCAAGCAGGATGTAGATGAGGGCAAGCAGGACGCAGAGATGAGGGTGAGGATGACGAGGATGAGGGAGCAGGGCAAGCAGGGAGCGATGGCGACGACTCTCTCTCGCAGGATGACCGAGGTTCTCTCTCGCAGAAGGCCTTACGAGTCCGGCCGAATTTGGCGTTCTTGGCAAAGAACTCCTAGCGAAGTCATTAATCTGAGCGAGTCCTACGACTCTTATCTAATCCCATTAAACCTAATCCTTATGCAAACCAAACATGAGACTACACTATCTAATCCTATTTCACCTCCTTAGGAGGGACTGGACTGGACTACAGTCCCATGTTTGATAGGTGTTGGGACTAAGTTAAGTGGGACTAAAGGGGACTCGTGTGGACTACGGGGCTCGCTAGGTAGTCTTAGCGAGACCCCCCAAATACCACCGGATTGCTAAGATTGTTGCTCTGCTCGACTCCTCAGCGCTTTGCTCGACTGCTCACCCTGCTCGACAACCTCATCGGACCATCCCAGGACCACCGCCGTGTCCTTGTAAATCACGGCTTCCTCTGTAACTTTCTCTTCGTAGTTGCTCCGCGCGTCGTCTCTCCCTGCTTCGCCGCTCTCATTTCCTTCTTCCTCACTGCCTCGCACATTAAAAAATCCAAAACATCCAACCCCAGAATTCGAAACAAAAAACAGAAAAAAATTTACAAAATCGTTGTTCCTCTGAAACCCAGTCGCTCCATCAGTTGTACATCAGTCATTCCAGCACCTCCAAAATCCAAATCGCGCCATGGGCTCTGTTGATTGTATGATTTGTTCGTTTTGCTTGGCTGTGAGAGGATGAGCTTTCATCGACGGCGACTGGGATGAGCACCAATACTTTTTGCTCTAAGAGGGAGAAAGAGGAAAAAGAGGAAACTGGGAGTGTTGAGAGCATCGGAGGAGGAGAAATCGAAGAGGAATACCTGGTGGACAAGCCCGACGATCCCATGTACAAAAACCAGAAAAACGAAGCTCGATTCTTCGTTTTGCAGAATTTTTTGGGCAATTAATCAGAAAAAAGAGGAAAGGGACGGAGAGAATGAGGAAGAAAATGATGGAGGCTTCCAGAGAGAGGGAGAGTATTATTAGAAGAAAAAAGATAGAATTAATTAATATAATATTATTAGATATGAATTAAAAAATATAAAATATTGTAGTTTGTTATTATCCTTCTTTTTAGTCCGACACTGCACCAAACGCTTCACTAAGTCAGTTCAGCTTAGTCTAGTCTAAGCCAGTCCAGCTTAGTCCCTGAAGCTAATCCAGTCCGAGATAGTCCGGTGCAACAAACGCACTAAAGACCAAAAGTGCTGAATTAGGTTGTTTTTTTTTTTTTTTTTTTTTTTTTGCTTGTAGTTTTGGTTGAGGCAATGGTTGTTTATTTGATCAAACTTATAGGGATGTGATATCCACACATCTCGTTTTACTTCTTACACACCTTTTTAATTTTCGACCGTCAGATCGGATGAATTGAAAAAGATCAATGAACAAAAATTATCAAGGGATGTGTGGATAGCACACCCCAACTTATATTATGTGGTTTAGTTAGTTCGTCTTGCCCAGTTTTATCCAAATACAGAGCTCACACTTCTTGAAGATGAACTTAAAAATTATATCTTTGACATGCGTTTGCATAATGAAATTTTTGTGTTGAAAGAAATTAGTAGTCTTGCACAAAAGTTGGTGGATACCAATGTCTTAAAAATCGATATTATCGGCGATATTTCGTCGATAATATCGTTTTTTTGACCGGCCGATATTTTTTTGAGTAAAATTAAAATATCTTTAAAATACTGCGATAATATCGCTAATATCGCGATATTATCGATATTAGCGATATTATCTCGATATTCGTCGTCGTCACCGCCGCCGGGAGGTGAGAAAGGGAGGAGGAAACCACAGGTGGTGGATACAAGCTGAACAACAGCAAAATCACGTCCCCCAGGGTGTAGAGAGATCGTAAAAAGGCCCCAAGCAACTTGGCGGAGTTGCAGAGAAGAGATGGGGGGGAGGTGGTGATGGTGCTCGGCGGAGTTGCAGAGAAGAGATGGGGGGAGAACCGGAGAAGGATCGAGTTCGAGAGACTGAGGGAGAAGAAGAAGGATGGAGAGACTGAGGGAAGGATCCAGATTGAGATCAAGATTCGAGAGAGACTGAGGTGATGACGTGACCCAGCATATTGGACGGACTACGGAGAGACCGGACCGAGGGAGAGAAGGAGACGGAGAGACCGAGGGAGAGACGGAGACGGAAGGCTCTGTGTTCTCTGCTTGTTGCGTGTGCGTGTGAAGGAGACAGAGAGACCGAGGTAGAGAATGAGAGTGATGCGGGCAAGAGAGAGAGAGAGACACACGGGTAGATGATAGAAATTTGTGTGGTGTGGGTGCGTTTAGGGAAGAGAGAAAGATGAGTGGATGTCCCGTGCTTTTGTTTTCAACGGTAAAGCAACTCGTAAGTAATACATTCATCTTTTTAATGCCGCCATTTAACAAAAAAAAATGTTTTCAACTTTTTTTCGAACTGCATTATTATTCGAATTTGATATTGGGGGTGAGGTGCCATATTTATTAGACCGTCAGTTTTGATATTGGGGGTGAGGTCACCTTCCATGGTTGATATATGTACACCATGCAATTTCTTCCATGGCATAAGTCTTTGAGAAGTAATAAAATACTAATATAATTGTGTTTTTTTTTTTTGGAAACTAATATAATTTTGTCTTTAAATCATCAAGGGGATTCGAACCCTTCCCATTTTACTCCTTCAACACATTGACCACTATATCACTTATGTTTTTGTGAAAATATGCTAAAATATACCTACTCTACACATAAAGCTGATGAAGATAGTGAAATTTTGAACCTCATAGGAACTCTATGTGGTACTAAGTCACTCATGTATCTTACCATACAATGTATAAAGTGTAAAATATTGTACTAATTCATTATATATAAATGATTATGGTGTGTTTAGACTTCTTTCATTAATTACTACATATTTTCTACACTCACAATGTTTGTCAGCTCGCTATATAATCAACTTGATAATGTTAAATCCATCATGCAATGCATTTCCTTCCAATTTTTTGTGATAAACTAATAGATAATTGACTAAATAAACATCATGCAAAGTTTCAATAAAAATTTCCAAGTTTTTCTTACAATTTCCGTGGTTTCCATGTAATTTTTATCGATATCGATATTATCCCGATATTTCCATCGATATTTCCGTGTTTTCGGACTACCGATATTTCCGATATTACCGATATTTAATACCTTGGTGGATACAAAGAGGGATAGACAATATCCCTTGGTGTACTTGCTAATGAAATTAACAAAAATTTTACCGGTTGCGACTGCTTCTGTTGAAAGAGCTTTTTCAATGATGAATATTGTGAATCATCCACATCGTAATAGACATGTGATGAATGATAGTTTGGTTGTATACATTAAGAATGATGTATTTGATTTTATTGATAATTTTGTTGTGATACAACGTTTCCAAAATATGAGAACACGTTGTGGGTAATCGTAAATGAAAGTAGATCGATTTTTTGACCCCATCATCATAAATTCTTAACTCCGCCACTGCTAACAGTTTAGACCACTAAATTTGATACTGTATCTTCGTTCCCGGCTAAAACTATTGGCATCTAAATGTTGGAACTTGTGAGGGACCATTATCCCACATCCCCCATAAACATGAACCAATCCCTCTACATAAGTGAGTTCCCTCACTTATTGTTTGAAAGGAATTGGTGTCGGTGAGCCTACAAACTTTTCGCTGGTCCATACTAAGAGCATTTTCATTTTCTACGGCAAAATCCAAAATAGCAGGTTAAAGTGAATGAAGATTCAAACTTGTTGGGATGCAGTTATACTCCCAAATAAGCCTACAAACCCAACTTTCTAGTATCTAATGATGAATAGCACAACCGCTGAACACGTGAAATTAGATGACTTTCTTGTGATAGCAGCATACTTACAATATTGCATTGCCCAATGGCTTCTACATAACGCTTGAGCTTTATAAAAGACGCTGCCATGTTAAGGTGGCATGGATTTTCAACAGCCAATGCCATGTCCCTGTGCTTCCCAATCAACTGGAACATGAAGTTGTCACCCATATATGCTATAGCCTGAGAAAACCCACCAGAATCATGTCAGAAAGGAAATATAAAAATACTCATCAGCCATAAATAAAATATGTAAGAATTACAAGTGCGTGACCATTTCATACTGTTGCATTGCCTCCTCTAGTTTTTCCTCTTTAAATAAAGCATTTCCATCCATCTTTCTTCTATCTGCTGCTCCAATCATTTCCTCCACAGTCATGTCACTACGAGCTTTCCCCTATGAAAGGCAGAACCCATAAATATACATGTTACTGTATTACCGAAGCTAATCCCTGGTAAAGAGATTCTGAAACTTCCATTGGTAACTACTTGGGAAGACATTTGAAAGCGAGCAACTTACTTCTTTGGTTTCATCAAATCCAATAAGCTCAACTTCATATGATATATCTGCCACCGGTGGAACATTCGGAAAAGACAAGCTCCCTTCTTTCCCAAACCCTAACTCCCAGCCTACATGTAATAGGGCACTCTCTCCAGACTTCATGCTGGACACCCCAACAGCCCAGCCAGCCAGTCATTTCTTTTTTCTTTGTTGCAGTACCAAAAATATGCTGATAATAATATGTCCATCGCATTTAATACCACTAGATAATGCTTAAATGCTTATGGACCCAAATCATCTGAAATGACAAGTTAATTACAGAGAATAAAAGCAATGAAGAAATCACAAAACTAATTGCAGACTGAACAAGGAACATGCCAGAATTCTTCTACATATATTTTTTATATATCATAAGTACCAGACAACTCGGCAAGTCTAATACCTTTTCCTAAAATCATTTCAAGTGGTCGTTGTTCATCCCATGTGTCCTCAAACTTGTGTCCTGTGCTTTCAGTTCATGCCCTATAGTGCACTGTCACCCGTATGCCAATCACTCAGTGATTGAAAAAATCAGAGTAAAACTTCACTGCAAGACCTTTCTACATGTATCTTAGGCATCCCTTTTATAAAATTTAATGCATGCACAAATAATTCTCCCATATATGCATACACAACTCTGTGAACATGGATGTTGTGTGTGTCTGTTTGCAAGTCACAAGCTCATTCATTTCTTACTCCCCTACTAACAAATACATATACACATAACAATTATTGGATTTTCAACTAATGTACACAGGACAGCACTACCAAAAAGGAAACCACTAGAAACTTGCAGAAGCATGTTGAATACTTGGATGGTATTTGACAACGACCTTCCTTAATGATTTGCTTTATGACTTTCTCGTGAAGGATTTCCGCCTTGGAATCAACTTTTGGGGGGTCATTAGCATCGTGAGAAGGTTCTCCATGAACGAAGGTAGCATATTCAATTACTGTTTCATTTTCTTTCATTTTCTTGTCATGGCCCTTTCCGAGGCTCACGCGGATTGTAATACCCTATGGAATTATAGTGCCCCATAATATATGATTATTTGGAAATGGAATTATATAGCTGCCATCCCCACTTATACTACCTGAGTTTTGGAGCACAGGATTCTGAGTTACTCTACATAAAAGCACGGAGGAATGATGGATCGGTGTGCTGGAAGCAGTATTCAAAATAATCCAACTATAGCATTCCTTCTCGATATACAAATTATTTCCAAAATCTTATCAATTCGTAAATAAAAACAATAAGTTTCCGGCCTGACCTAAAGATGAATTGTTCTTGAAGAAACTAAATAGAAAAGAGTAAGAAAACATCATCATGTATTCATTCAGTCCAGCTCGATCGCTCGAAAACCCACTTATGAGGTTAATTTGGCATATATTTGAAGCTAAAAAGCTACTAAGAGTCTAAGATTTGACATATATTTGCTTTTACAGAAACCAAGTGTAGCTGAAAGATTGAATGAGTGTAAGTTAAGGCCAAAAGTATGACTGAACAGACCAAGTGGTGGACTTTGCTGCTCAGCCTGCTCCAGATCCCAGAAACATCCTCCATTACTTCAAACTTGTATAATCCAATGAGTCCTCTCAAAATTCGGCAAATACCCAAATCAAAAGGGCAAAATTTAAGGCAATTGCATTCGAATTCCAAACCAAAAATTAGAAAGGGTTTCGTTTTCCTTGGAATTTTCCCGGGAAACAAACAAAACACGGAAAATAGAAAAAAGAAAAAGCGGGAGTGACTTGTATGATGAGATGCAGATGGGAAGAGAAGATTAGCTGTGCCCAGAAAGCCTTTGCCCACACTCTTCCTAAACTGTCCTTGTGACACCTGTCTTTTTACTTAACAGGGAAGATTAGCTGTTTTGAACCCGGGGCTATTTATTATCCTAAAACCACTTAATGTACAATTGTATATTTTTATAATTAAAATAATTTAATTTTTTAAATTTTATTAAAAGAATTTTTATAAGAAGTTATTTCGAATCGTAAATTGTTTATGCATCTAAATAAATGCAATAAATAAAATGAAAACTAATAAAAAATGTTGAAAACTTTGAGTTTTAACGATAAGAACAAAATAAAAGGTAAAGTGAATAATACCATGATTGACTTTTTAGTGTAAAAATGTGATTTTTCGTTAAAGTGAACAGTATCAGAAATTTTTCGTTAAAGTTCCCATATAGATAAATGGTGTGAGTATTAAGGAACAATTTATGATGATTGTATATTCATTAACACATTTCCACATAAAGGGAGGCATCATATGCCCAATGGGGGCAGCTGTCTCTACTCAACTCTTTTTGTCATGAAAAATGCTCTAACTAATATGTATATTCAGAAATAAAGTCATAGTCTAAACACTCAACTCAAAATACTCTCTCGCGTTATATACTTTTCTTATCCTTTCACCCTTCTGATCATGTAATTTTTCCATTAGCTAATAATTTACAATTTTACTATACTAACACCAATTATCCAACATTAAGTTGTTAGACAATAAGTTGTCACCACTAGAATAATATTCGATGTGTTGTAAAGTAAGAAATCTTATCTATAATAGTTTGAGAGTGATGTAAAGTATTGTTGATTGTGATGTAAAGGAGATTCCTCCTTATATTATGTAACGGACAAAAGAGAACGATGCCTCTTGTCTCCAGATAGTTTTAGGTGAGGTTCGGAAAAGTTCCTCCTAGGCCTTTATTCTATGTAAGAACGCATACTTAAATGAAAAATTAGTTCTTTGTATGAACTTCTCTTGTTGAGTAAATATCCTTGCTTGAGTCATTCTTAATTTGTAACGATCCTAATTAGAGTAAAGCCTTTAGTTTCTCTAGGTTCAAGCACAACACGAGCCTGAGCACCATCTGAGAACTCAACAAGGGACACTTGAGAATGGGGTGCGAACCCATGTTCTCCAAACAATAAAAATACCACAATTTCTTTTTTTTTTTTTGGTACAGAGGATGGCAAAGCCAGACAAGCAAACCAAAACAAAAAAACTAGGCAAGAACAGCCCTAGGAAGGGCCCTGCCAATAGAATCAGAAACTAGAAAATTAGTAGCAGTGGTAGGAGGAGAAACAAAAACATGAAGGCCAAGGGATAACCCATGACCCAAGTCAGCCATGTGATCAGCTGATGCATTCTTTTGATGAAGTTGGAGCAAGACGAAATTGTGGTATATACCGGCCTCAATCCTTTTGACAGAGAGCACCTGATAAGGGTGAAGCCTGGATTTATGCCTCATTAATGCCCATATGATCAAAAAATAACCGCTATATATGACAACAAGGGAACCTTCCTCGGAATACCGCTCTCGGTCCACTTCAGTGATTTCGCTCCCTTCTAAAAAAATATTCCCACTTTAGTGCTTTCCTAATCATCCTTACAAAAGTATCCACAAAACACAAACTTGGTCATCCAAAAGTGCCAGTCAACAAGAAGGTAATGGGAGAACCCAAAATGGTCTCGATATCATGCTGAACATTTCCAGTCAGGAAAGAATTATTGAGGAACCCCCAATCAGGAAAATGAAGTGATATAAGGTAGGGTAAACCTTCTTGTTCACAATACAAACAGATTCGAATGCATAAGTAAACACATCTTTGGTGCAACGTTCCTCAATTTCAACAAGCAGAAAGTCAGGAACCGATTTAGGAATCTCCATCCGATGGTGCAAATCAAGTAAAAGGTCAGGCCTATATTTCTGGCCAATTTCTCTCTGCTGCATTTTGTCATACACATCTTGGGCTAATATTTTTCTTCTACTTCCTGAGGATTTAAACACACAATCATTTCCAAGGCCACATGATGTCTCATCATTAAGATATCTTAATTTGATTTTACTAGGATTTTCTTTTCGGAAACAAGTAATATCTTTATTAGACCTAAGCCTATCCTACCGGACTACCTTCCATGGAATTCGGACATTACGATTATCCTTTCCATGTGTCATGGATCTAAAAAATCATGGTCTTACATCACTCTCGAGACTTAAATGAGTGAACCTTCAGGACATCTCCAATGAAAATAGTTATAGGGCTATAGGTCAAGTTTTAGCCTTCAATAGAGAGTTGGGCCAAAAAAAAATTAGGACCCACTAGGCCGGCCGAATGATAGCCGAAAGACTATCGGGCTAGGTATGTTGGGCCTGCCGAGCCTCCAATTGTGGAGCCTAGCACCAACGCCCTTCTGGGTTTCTTGACAACTGAGTGGACACATGCACCTCAAAAACCCATAAGGAAAATCATGCTTTTCGGTTTAGACAAAAACATGGCCTGATTAGACCATATTTTACTTAATCAGAACACATGATTTGGAAAACACCCATATTGTAGGTATTCTAATTGAAAAAGATGCGGAGCCCTTAGAAATACATTATGTTTGCAGATTGTAAATCAGACCCATTTTTAAAAACATGAATGTTTACTATCTCGACTCATTTTAATCCATTTTCTCACATTATATCCACCTTAAAATTTATGTTTTGATAACCTTATTTTCATATGATATAAGTAGTAAATAAATTTAAAGAGTGAAATTAAAACTAATAAATTAGTAAGACCAACTCCCATGGTGGGCTAAAAGCCAAATTACCCCTCAAACCCAACTCAACCCAAGCTAAAACATTGGGCTAAAAGCCAAATGTCAAAGCTAGGCCAAATACCCCCCCCATGCGAGTGGATTCGCTGGAACTTGGGCTAGTCTCGGCCCGCCCACACGCCAACGCGCCACACGCGGTGGGCTTGCAAGTGTTTCTCCACAGGGTGGGCCCCGCTATCAGCCCGTGTGTCGGCCACCAAATCCAACCCAACGGGTTTATTTAACATCCAACGACTGGGCTTTTTGGACCGTTACTGACATCGAATATAATCAAATCTAACGATAAAAAAAGAAGATCTAATGGCCCAAATTTAAACCCAACGGCTAAAATAATTAAAAAAAATTATTTAACTCAAAATTCACCGAAAAACTCTATAAATACCTATGTATTTGTTCAAACATTCACACAAAACTCAATTTTCTTGTACAATTCTTCCAATTTATCTTTCTATTTCCAAATTGTTCCACATGGCAAGAGAGCATATTAGAGGTCGTAATTGGACTTGTGAGGAAGATGTTGCTTTATGCTTGTCATGGGTTTTGTGGAAAATTTAGTGATTTTTCAATATTTATCGGAATTTAAATATTTTTAGATTAAAATGTTCAGAAAATTAATTTACGATAGTCTACATCTTTGATTTTTAAAAAATTAATTTAAGAAAAAAGATAACCTAAGTTAATTCTTTAATAATCCTGGGTTTAAATTTTATGCCAGAAGGGTTGGAGCAGAAAAACTGTTTCTGGGCTAAAAGCTAAATTTTCCAGGCTAAAAAATTTGGCTTTTAGCCCAACCATTGGAAATGATCTAAGGAGCTATATTTAGTCATTTCGATTGAAGATGATATATGAATATGATCTAACTCTGTTCATTAAAAAATAATTTCTTTATAACTCTAAACGGAACTGTACATAACCCTTTTAGTTGGAGATGGACCTTAAGGTCAGAAATCATAGTCTTGTTTGTTAGCAAGTTCAATACACGAATTTCCTCATTTATCATACAATTCAAGAGCTTAAGATCTTTCGACAGAAAAAACGTGGAAAAAAAAAATTAAGATCTTTGACTACTCAGCTTTACGCCTTTCGCGTCTGAAAAGCGTAACTATCTTGCAATAGCATTTTCCTGAGGTGCAAATTTGCGCGCCTTTAGAAAGTCTTCCCGCGCAGCATCTGTCTAGGTCCCTGTTTGGTTTCGGAGAAAATCACAAGCTCAAATTTTCTCGCACATTTTCTCAATTTTTGTGTTGGAATTGATAGGTTGCGGTGAAGGAGGTTATCGAGAAGGTTCTGGCTGGGCTGATACGGCCTCATTTCGTTGTGGCTAATCTTGGAAGTGGGTTTGGATTGTATGACATTTCCAAGTTTGTTTGTGTTCTTGCTCATATAAACCCCTTAATCTTAATTAGTATATCTGAGCACGGTGAGTTTTTTGTATGAATTTTTTTTTTTTTTGGGGTTTGTGGGTTTTAGAGATTTTTCGGTGAATGGATTGATTTTTGTATGATTTTTGATAGTGGGTTTTGATGCTGAACCTATTCCTTGATCAATCTGAAGAGGAAAGAGGAAGAAGGCAATTCCGAGCACGGGTCCAATCCCCAGCCCAATTCTGTATGATCCTCTAATTTCAAGTTTCCTTTCTATTCTGATTCCAAAAGCATGTTTGGGAATGATTAGGGTTTCAATTTTTGCTTTAATCTTAGCCGAAGGAACATATAGGTTGTGGTGTTGTCATTGCGGTGGATGATTTGGAAGAAAGTATGTATCTTGGGATTTTTTTGCTTGCAGTTGTTTAGGCCTAGACTGAAGAAAGTTTTGTGGAATGAGATACTTATGATTAGTCAATTTTACTAAAGCATTTCAGGTGTGATCCTTGTTGTCATATCCTTGAAATACTCAATTTTGACATTTAGTAATCTGTTTCGGTTTTGATGTCTTTAAGTTCATGGGTTGGTTCAATGTTGGATTTGAATTTTACCCTTCAAGAGTTGCTTATGTGAACCTTTTGACTGTTTGCATTGCAGGACTATAACAACAAAGTGGCGCAATTATGAGCAGGAAAGAGTAGCAAGAGCAACCTTACAATTGTAAAGTTCAAGACTCCGGAGTCAGTGGATGGATGGGAAGTTTGTCAGGGGACTTACTTTCTGGATGTGGTTGCTATAAAGTAGGGTGTGTCTGTTTGTTTTTGGGTTTTTTTTGTGATTTTCTGTGTTGTTTTTGGTGTAACAGATCTAAAAAATGTGTAGGGGCATGTATGACTGAATGTGAAAATTGGGGTTTGTCGGTTTGGGTGTTGTCGCCAACGATCCCGCTTCCGACAACTCTCTTATCCAATCCGTCTGTTCCTCACTCTCTCCGTATCTCATCATTTTCCTAAATTTCTGTTTGTTTCCCAATAAAATGATTGAAAAGCAAAGAAAAGAAAAATGAGCTTAAATTTCTTTTCAATTAAAATTGGTTCTCTTTTGCTTGATTAAATGCCGTTTTCGTTCCTGCTCTTCTGTTGCAATGCAATTTCCTTCTGGGGTTTGTATTATATGCATATTAATGCCTTAGCTTAGAGTTTGCAGGTTCCAGGGGCAAAATTCTTCCATGGAGTTGGGCATTCCTGGCGATGCTAAAGACTTACTCAACCATATCGTTTTCAACAATAGATGCTGATTGTTTTCTTTAACACTAGGGCCTTTTAACTTAAGGGCCCACTTGACAACCATATCGTTTTTTTGTTTTTGCAGAGTTTGTAATAATTTTTCTTTGACTGATCTGTTGATAAGTATGTTTTTGTAGATACCAGAGAACTACATGGAAGATCTCTGTGTGAATATCAAGGTCCGTACTTTTCCCTTCTAGTTCTTGGCAACACTAGCATCTTCAGACTTCAGCTTTTTAAAAATAAACATATTATAAGTATGAGCTGGTGTGGGTTATTAATGGATAGAATATGGAAAAGAAAACTTAAGAAACCAATAGATTTTGATTGCAGATTAAGAAAATTTAAGAGACCGGTTCAATTGGGTAGCTGAAAAAAAGGAAAGAAAAGAAGAATATTAGTAAACATTCGGTACGTTTTCAGAATTTGTTTTGAATTGCTAAGGAAATCGAGGAAAAGAAAACAAAGAAACTAAGAGTTGTATGAGTTGTTTATTGAGAGAGGACATAGAAAAAACAACAAATATTTTTGTTTTTGTAATGGTTGTCATGAATTTCCTTTGGACTAAACAAAACATGATCAGTTTATTTGCTTTACTGAGAATATAGCGTTTATTGTGATTAATTTCGGGTTTGGGAGCAAATATTGGTGTCCTGAGCCGTATCTAGAGTAGATTTGGAGTTCATTCGGTTACTCCAGTGCATTGACAATTAATAGACGTAATTCCTTTTGCCATTTTTTGTGTATAATTATGCGGCTTATATGTTATAATGTGAAAAAGGTTGTTTCGCTTCCAATGCACCAACATATATTAAAAAGAAATATTTAAAGAGGGCTGGAACCCAGTCGAAGCTGGGGGGCTAGGCCCTCACGCCCATATTATATTACTTGAATGAAAAATATACAACGGGGGAGACATAGTTCCAAAATCCCTAAGATCAAAAGCAAAATGATATACAACCACTCTAAGTGGTCAACATTCACATATTGAACCAAAAGGTTGACGCCCCATTCACTGCATATAAGACTACATAATTGAAAAAAAAAATTGAATATTTCATAGTTCATATTGAGTTAGGCAAGTGTAAATTGAAACAAGCTAGAAAACGCACCTTAATCCCAAATGGTAATGTGTGGGATGTGAGCAATCTTAGGCCAGTCCTCACCTGTTTCTTTCTTGCACCTTGCGCTTAACATGGGGCAACCAAAAATGAACAATGTAGAAAGACGGGGAAAAGAAGGCAACGACAGATTTTCCGTTGATGAAGAAGAAGAAGAAGCACTGTTATGAGTGTGCGCCCTCCACCATCCCTTCAGAACAGGGCAATGTTGGATGCGGAGGTACTCGAGGGAGGGAAAGAATGAGATCCTCATCATCTCATCACTCATACTATTACTGCTCTCTTTCTCTGATAGTAATATGTACTCCAACTTCTCCAATCCTTTAAGTTCCAGATTAACAATATTAATGAGAGAAGAAAACCAACTCGCAAACCTCACACCACCATAAAAGTTTACGGACAAGTACTTTAGATTAGAATGGGGTTGCAATACTTCCATTGACTTTATAATATCCTCCTCATCAACTGCGCTTACATCTTCTCCCTCTTTCCACTCTAAATACAACGAACGGAGATGCTGTTTGTCCTTGAGAGGTGTACCAACATTTGATTCTGACACCACATGCCTCAAATTCCTTATCGCTAACTCTCCCCTTAATTCCTTAAGGCTTCCCAGCTCAGCAAGACCAGCACTACCGCCCCTCCCCAAACAATTGCTTTCGCTCAAAACAAATCTATTCAATGTACGAACACCTTTCAATTCACCAATTCCACGTGGCATTCCACTCAATCCCCAACACCTTTCCAAGATGAGATGCCTTAAGTTGATCATTTTTTTAATGTCTCTAGGCAATTCCACGAGACTCCAACACCGACTGAGATCTAGTGTTTCCAAATTCGAAAGTCCAACTATCCAATCTGGAAGTCTCTTGATGCCATAATTACGACTAAGATCAAGATATCTCAAATGTTTCATTTTTCTAAGACAATTAGGTAATCTTTTAATTCCTAGTGCATTGAGACTCAACATCCGTAATGACTTAAAATTTGAAACAATTGTAGAATAAAATGCATCACCTGAGAAACTTTGGTAACCACCCCCGCCTTGTTGCTGAAGAAAAAGAAAAGTTCGTATCTTGTTTGCTTTTAGCAAAGACGTTGGCACTTCCCTCCTATACAAATCAATATTAAAATTGAAAGATACATGATGAAGCTTTTCATGAAAGTTCTTTCGGTCCAGATCAACTACGGTGCTTCCGACCCCCGACACTAAGATTGCAAGTTCATTCATGAGATCGTGCATTTTACAACTTTCTATTATACCAAACTCATCTATTTTTTCTTCTTGAAAAAACGATCTGCACAACAATTCCCTGTAATATTCATACGCAACATCCTCCAAACCCTCATTTTCATCGGATGACTTAATGAACCCTTGCGCCACCCAAAATCTAATCAATTTCTGTATAGAGATCTCATAATCAGGCGGGAACAAACTACAGTAAGCAAAACAATGCTTCAAATGTGATGGGAGCACATCGTAACTCAATTTAAGTGTTGGTAAAATATCATCTTTTTCTTGATTTATTTTTGAAAGTTTCTTTTCTTTGAAATTCAACCATTCTGTTTCGTGATCTTTGGTGCGCAACATCCCACCTATTGTCCTTATAGCAAGTGGAACTCCATGACATTTTCTTGCAACCTCCGCCCCAATTGCCTTAATTGTTGAATTATCTGGCTCCTTTCCATCTTTAAAAGCCATTTCCTTAAATAAAGACCAACTTTGCTCTTCATTCAACCCCTTTAAGGTGTATGGTTTAGCTGTGTCTGATATCATCGCAACGGTTTTACTACGAGTGGTTATTAGTATTCTACTACCTTCTCCACCACCCATTAACAAGTTCTTCAAGCTAAGCCACTTCTTTCGATCCTCATTCCACAAGTCATCCAACACAAGTAGGTACTTCTTCCCACCTACTTTTTTTCTAAGATCATTTTGCAACTGCTCTATCCCATTATGCTCAGATTGAAGGATTTTCTTAACAACTATATCCAACTCAAATACATTAGAGACACATGTCCATATTTTCAACTCAAAATGGTTTTGAATCACCTCATCATTGAATATGAGTTGGGCAAGTGCAGTTTTCCCCAATCCTCCAAATCCAACTATGGAAATGGCTGACACATTCTCAGTTGGGATGGGATCCAACAAAAGTTGGATAATTGCCTTTTTATCTTCATCTCTCCCTATAATACTTTCCTTAGGGACAAATGAGTGAGTGACCCTCTCTCTCATTACAAATTGTGTATCTACACAATTATCGTTTAAGCCACTGGGTCTACGGGATGAAACCTCACTAAGCCTCTTGTTAATATCTCTTATCTTATGACTCATCTCTAACCCAAAAACAAGTTGATTTGAGCTAGAAAAGAAAAGGCGCACCTGTAAGAATTTGAGTAGACACAATCATTATTTCGGTAGAACTGTATTAATAAGTTAAATAGAGTTTTGTAATAGTAAGTTATATGGAACATTCAAAACAATAATTTAGAAGACTTATTGCAGTTAATTATGAGTTGTTGAGAGACTTATTGTTCTCCTAATAGGTTAATATCAATAGGCTAATGTGACTATGAAAAGGTTCTACAAGATGCAACCTCTCTAAGCTTTTGTTAACATCTTGTCCCTTATGACCTATCTTTAGCCCAAAAACAAGTTGATTTGAGCTAGAAAAGAAAAGGTGCACCTATAAGAATTTGAGTAGACATAATCATTATTTTGATAGAACTGTATTAATTAAGTTAATAGAGTTTTGTAACGATAAGTTATATGAAACATTCAAAACAATAATATAGAAGACTTATTGCAGTTAATTATGAGTTATTGAGAGACCTAGTGTATTCCTAATAGGTGGATATCACTAGGCTTATGTGAATATGAAAAGGTTGTACGAGATGCAACCTCACCAAGCTTCTCATTAATATCTTTTATCTTATCACCCATCTTAAGCCCAAAAACAAGTTGATTTGAGCTAGAGAAGAAGAGGCGTACCTTCTTTGACAACTTAGTATTTCCAGGCACCATTTGTCTCCGCTGAACTTCAGCATTAAACTCATCTAGCACATCATCAGCTTCATAAATTGCGTCTTCTACGCTTTGGAGCCACAGTTTGACTTCATTGTTGGCCTGCTTTTGCTCAGCGTCAAGAAGAACAGCTTGGAATCCGGCAACTGTATGTCGGAGCTTGTTGAACTCATCTTGGACACCACAAAACAATCTAATCTCTTGGAAAGCAAGGGAGCCAAGCCTTCCAATGATCCCTTCGGCAATGTTGAAGAGAACTCCTTCCGCCATTTCTTGTATTCAGGACAAGAAAAAACACAAGCAAATGAAGTGAATTAAAGTAGAAGTTTGTAAACGAGAAAATGGTTTTGCGTAGTGAACTCCTGCTCGTCTTTATACATGCCATTCCACTTTAATTAAAGAATAACTTGAATGGTTAACACACTCATTCCCATTCCACTTTAATTAAAGAAAAACTTGAATGGTTAACACATTCTATCCCTTTTCCACAAGTTCTGAATGGTTAACATATTCTATCCTTTTCCACAAGGTAAGGCAATTATGTTCGACAAAGGAAGTAAAAAATTGGAGTCCATTTGGAAGAGGAAATTTCAAACCTCAATCCAATATTTTTATGATTTCATATAATATGGCATGCTTATTTATACAAAATTAAATTAAAATCATTCCGATTCTTCAATTTCATGCGCTTACTAAAACATGATATGCTGTATTTATAGAGAATTAAATGGAGCCCATGCATTATGCCCGTGTAAATATAAAAAATTTAAAAAGAAAAATATATGGAAAAGTAAAAAAGTGGGTTAAAAAAAAAAAGTAGAAATGCTATGATGACATGTAAACGAGGTTTAGAAAAAACACATCATAACTTAGTTTGTAAGAAATTATATTACTGCCCCAGACTCATAATCAACATTAGAGAACCAAACCTTATAGATTATTCCCCTAGTCTTTCTGATTTATATAATAATAAGGTAAGCTCGTTGGATCCACCTCATCCTCAAAACTAAAAAAACAAAGTTTGAACTCTCTTCGTCACTTCTTCGTCTCATTTCCAGCTTCCTGCCAGTAGTTTAGGTAAGAATAGGAACAATTCCACGAGCTCACTACTAGTCTAATAGTTTTTCATAATTAACTCAATACTTATGTTTAAATCACTCCATCCACATAGACCCCTAATTTGTTAACAAAGAAACAATATTCTCCCGCCAAAGATAAACTAAAGAAACAAGAAGTACTTCGAAGAAACAAATTGACCCGTTTTACACACCATCTAAAAGATTATGGTGGTGACGGAAAATTCACAACCAAAAACTCAGTAAGCAAAGCGAAAATGAGATAAAACTCTTGTTAACAGTTCAATACTTTAATTTGATCACCGTATCTTCGTTTCCGGGTAAAATTATTGGCATCTAAACTCCCTCCTGAGACGTAAATGAGTGAACCTTCAGGGTCACATTTCATAGTCTTGTTTATTAGTAAGTTCAACACACGAATTTCCTCATTTATCATGCAATTCAAGAGCTTAAGATCTTTGACTACTCAACTTTATGCCTTTCGTGCCTGAAGAGACGATAGAACAATGACAACAGCTAGTGCCAAAAGATGATCAACCAATCCCGTTTGGGTTTAGGTTCTGGGGTTGGTCCTCCCTTGTAGATTTCTTTTTGTTTCTGATAAACAGACTTGTTGTGTTCAGCAAGCAGATGTAACTCTCTCGCAATAGCTTTGTCTTGAGGTGCAAACTTGCTTGCCTTTAGAAAGTCTTCCCATGCAGCATCTGTCTGCCCAAGCTCTGCTCTGGCCTTTCCTAGCCTAAATAGCGCTTTGACATTGTTTTCATCCTCTGCCAGTACCTGCGAACATTCATTCATCCAATTACAGTTAACACAGTTGCATTGACAATTTAAGGGTATTCATGAAAAGGTAAATATCTGCCAAATCCAAGCGAAGAGAAAAATCAGTTAATAGACGTTAGTTGCATTGACAATTTTAAGTTATAACAGCCATTTAGTTTGAACAACATGATGAAGCATGGACAGTAACATACCAAAGAGATCATAAGAGTCGCATAGGACCTAAAATTCGATTATTAACTGAAGAACGGTGCCCATGAGCCTAGAGATTTTCACAGGTCCATACTAAGAACATTTTCATTTCCTACGGCAATCCAAAATGGCAGGTTAAAGTGAATGAATATTGAAACTTTTGGGATGCAGTTATGCTCAGAATAAACCTACAAACCCAACTTTCTAGTATCTAATGATGAATAGCACAATTGCTGAACACACAAAATTAGATGACTTTCTTGTGATAGCATTATCCTTACAATACTGCATTGTCCAATGGCTTCTTCATAACGCTTGAGCTTTATAAAAGACGCTGCCATGTTAAGGTGGCATGGATTTTTAACAGCCAAAGCCATGTCCCTGTGCTTCCCAAACAACTGGAACATGAAGTTGTCACCCATATATGCTATAGCCTGAGAAAACCCACCAGAATCTTGTCAGAAAGGAAATACAAAAAAAGAGACTGGACAACTCAAAAGCTCATCAGCCATAAATAAAATATGTAAGCATTACAAGTGCGTAACCATTTCATACTGTTGCATTGCCTCCTCTAGTTTTTCCTCTTTAAATAAAGCATTTCCATCCATCTTTCTACTATCTGCTGCTCCAATCCTTTCCTCCACAGTCATGTCACTACGAGCTTTCCCCTATGAAAGGCAGAACCCAAAAATATACATGTTACTATATTACCGAAGCAAATCCCCGGAAAAGAGATTCTGAAACTTCAATTGGTAACTACTTGGGAAGACATTTGAAAGCAAGTGAGCAACTTACTTCTTTGGTTTCATCAAATCCAATAAGCTCAACTTCATATGATATATCTGCCAATGGTGGAACATTTGGAAAAGAAAAGCTCCCTTCTTTCCCATACCCCAACTCCCAGCCTACGTGTAATAGGGCACGCTCTCCAGACTTCATGCTGGACACCCCAACAGCCAAGCAAGTCATTTCTTTTTCTCTGTTGCAGTAACAAAAATACACTACTAAGAAGAAGTCCATTCCATTGAATACCCCTAGATAATGCTTAAATGCTTATGGACCCAAATAATCTGGAATGACAAGTAATTACAGAGAATAAAAGCAATAAAGAAATCACAAACTAATTGCAGACTGAACAAGGAACATGCCAGAACTCGTTTGCATATACTTTGTATATAAAAAAAGTAACAGACTACTTGGCAAGGCTAATACCTTTTCCTAAAATCATTTCAAGTGGTTGTTGTTCATCCCATGTGTCTTCAAACTTGTGTCCCGTGCTTTCAGTCCATGCCCTGTAGTGTACTATCAGACAAATGCCAATCACTCAGTGATAGAAAAAACCGGAGTAAAAATTCACTGCAAGACATTTCTACATGTATCTTAGGCATCCCTTTTATAAACTTTAATGCATTCTCAATTAATTCTCCCATATACATACACAACTTTGTGAACGTGGATGTTGTGTGTCTGTTTGCAAGTCACAAGCTCATTCATGTCTTACTCCCATCCCATACTAACAAATACATGCACACATAAACAATTCTTAGATTTTCAACTTAAACAGCACAGCACTACCAAAAAGGAAACCACTTGACACTTACAGAAGCATGTTGAATACTTGGATGGTTTTGACCATGACCTTCATTAATGAGTTGCTTTGTGACTTTTTCGTGAAGGATTTCCACCTTAGAATCAACTTTTGGGGGGCCATTAGCATATTGTGAAGGTTCCCCAAGAACGAAGGAAGCATCTTCAGTTACTGTTTCATTTTCACCATCTTGACCTACAAACAAGATGAAAAGATGAGTAGTAGTCTATATTAATATATGATCATTTGGAAATCTAACTCACTCATACGCAGAGGGGAACGACAATCTTCCCCTTTCCCCTACACATTATACAGGTACTACATAGCTGGAACACAGGATTTCTGAGTTACTCAACATAAAAGCATAGAGGAACGATGAATCAGTGTACTGGAAGCGGTTGTCATAATGTCTACCTACTGCGTTCCTTCTCGATACACAAATTATTTCCGAAATCTTATCAATAGTAAATAAAAACAATAAGTTTCTGGCTCAATAATGACCGATAGAAGAATTGTTCTTGAAGAAAACATCTCCATGTATTCATTTAGTCCAACTAAATCACTCGAAAACCCGCTTATCAGGTTAATTTGACATTTAATTGAAGCTGAAAACCTACTACGAGTCTAAGATTTGACATATAATTGCTTTTACAGAAACCGAGTGTAGCTGAAAGATTTGATTGAGGGTAAAAAGTATGACTTAATACTTGAACTGGAAATTAAGTCCAAAAGTATGAATAAACACACCAAGTAGTTAACTTTCCTGCTCAGCCGGCTCCCGAACGTCCTCCATTACCTCAAGCTTCTATAATCCAATGGGTCTTCTCAAAATTCTGCAAGTACCCAAATGAAAGACGCAAAATTTAATGCAATTGCATTCGAATTCTAAAACAAAATTTAGGAGGGGTTTCGTTTTCTTTGGACTTTTCTCGGGAAACAAACAGAAAACGGAAAATAGAAAAGGAAAAAGCGGGACTTACTTGTGTGATGAGATACAGACGAGAAGAGTGAGAGAATCTGTATTGTCTTTTGTTTTCAACGATCGAAGAAGATTCCATAGAGACAGCAAATTAATTAAGGTTGTGCTATTACATATTTATTTTTATTTCTCACACACTTTTCTCAAACTTTCATCTTTGAATCAAATGAATTAAAGAGTATCAATAGTAAAAAATTAACAAGCGTGTGAGGAACAACACTTTCTTTAATTAATTAATCTTTCGAGTTTAAATATGTTGTCCCCAAATAGCCTTAGCCCATCCACCCTCTTTTATTTGATACATTTGGACATATTCATGACTACAGTTTATTTATTTGATACAATTAGACGTAAACGAAGGCATCTGCCCCTACTCAACTCTTTTTATCATGAAAAATGCTCCAACTAAAACTATCAATTATTTGTATACTCAGAAATGAAGTCTTAGTCAAAACACTCAACTCAAAATACACTTCCACATTCCATACTTTTCTTATCCTCTCACCCTTTCGAGCTTCTCATTTTTTCATTAGCTAATAGCTTACAATTTTATTGTTCTAACACCAGTTATCAAAAATCATGTTTTTGGGCAATAAGTTGGCCCCACTAGAATAGTCTTTGATGTATTATAAAGTAAGGAATCTTATCTAAACTAGTTTGAGCGTGAAGTAAAGTATTGGTGATTGTTATATAGACAAGATTCCTCCTTGTCTTATGTAAGCATAGGACAAAAGAGGATGATGCCTCTTGTATCCAAATAGTTTTAGGTGAGGTTCGGGAGAGTTCCTCCTAACCCTATAAATGCGTGTGTGTTCTATGTAAGCAGGCGGACTTGAATGGAAATCAGTTCTTTGTATAAACTTCTCTTTGTTGAGTAAATATCCTTGTTTGAGTCTCAAACATAGTTCTCCTCAAAAGTTTGTGTATTCCTTGTTACTCAGATTCTTAGCATGTTTTGCATAGAAGAGCTGATACTCAGTCGCGCAAAGCATAGAAGAGCCATTGCCAACAGATTGGTTGAGTGAAATAGCACTTGATTCAAGGAATGGATTTTCACTCTGCAGTCCCAGATGGTTTTCGGAAACTCAGAATATGCTAAAAACACAATATGCATGCAATGCATATTGCAATAACAGAAGGATTGAATTTAAAACTTTCCCATGTAGTATGTATGTTAAAGAATATACCGTAGGAGCACCCAGCGGAACAACAGATGGAGTTTCCTTTTCCTGGCTGCAATCATTAGAAAATCTAATCAAACTTTCTTGTCTCTGCTGGGAAACTATAAACGTCGACAGCTTCTGCTGCTTCCCCATTTGAATGGCCTCACACTGGCCAGCCATTTCCATGTAAGGCATATTTGTAGCAGCTGAGACTGATAATCTTCCAACTTGATGTGTCGTCTCCAAAACCTGCACACAAATCACTTTCTTACTTAGCACTACGTTCAACTTGATATGTCCATATATTTGCGTATTTTCTGTCTGATTTCTACAAAGGACACAAGCCAGCAACAGTGTGTGAGCGGCCTCACTTACCGAGTCTAAAGGCTGATCAACGCTTATTAGGCTTAAACTTTCCACTGCAACTTTTGTGCCAGGGTCGGTTTGATTTTCAGATGCATTGGGTAAGGCATCATCCCCAATTGTGAGTAATGGGGGCTCCGCCTGCACAATAAAATCATTCTGTACACTTAATGTTTGGATATTATAAAAGAAAGGAAGTTGTTCGAGTAAATTACCTTATCAGGTTCTCCATCATCTTGTACGCCAACTTGGTCAATTTCTCTGGGTGTTTCCATGTTCAACGGAGCTCCCAATGGACATGCATCATCAGACAGAAAATCATTAAGCAACTGCTGTTTTTTTTTTTATAATTGATGAATCCTGTAGTAATAAAAGGACCGACAAAGCTAGTATCAGAATCCTAATTACAAACAACTAGACATGGTTCCGATAATTACAATGTGACAGGAAGTTTACATCTGGTGAATTTCTAAGCGTCTGCACTATCATGGTAGCAAATGATTCCCTAGATTGGCTCTCAGATTTTTCTATAGCAGAAAGTGACCTTAAAGCATCCTCATCATCTTCTTTTGACCCATAAACTTTCCTTAATTGGTCAGGACCAGAATTGACAGCTTGCAATTTGCGGTCATCAACCAACCGTAGAAATGGATCAACCTGACAGCAGGTCATCAACACATACATGTTAGTATTGAGCTAGGTTAACTTAGGAAACCTCAAGTCAAAGTAGAAATAACTAAAAAGGTCCGCCAATTTAACATTCAACGGAAATGTGGTCAGGAAACTCTGTTGCACGTACTGTTTCATTTGTAAGTGGCTTTAGCACAAGGAGCAAGAGCAACCACGTTGTAGGCTTTAGCTGAGAAGATGATCATCGATGTTGCCAAAGTAAAGAGGGATCTGCGCTTTGATGACTGCAATCCTGCAATATGAAATCCCCTAGTTAAAGATGGCATCAGAAAGTTTACAACCCAAAATGGTTTGCAGCTGTCAGTTACATTCCAGTGCAATGAATATATTCAATATAGAATTACAAATTAAAGTTAAAAATATCATACTTACTAAATAGAGGACAGACATATTTAATAGAAACTGCATCATTAAACAAAAGCTGCTTCTTACGATGCAAGTCCTTCTATACTATATATGCTTTGCTTTTATACTAAATCTCTTAAGCCACCATTTACTTGTGATTCAATCAACGAGTTGATTACCAATTTACCATACAGAAAATAAGAAGCAAAAATCTGTATGTAACTTCAGTTTGTCAAGGAGTGAAGAAACACGACATCAGCTTTACAGCCAAAACAACACAGCAACTTATCACGTATGTTTCCTGAGACTCATAATCAGGTACAAAATTCTTGACTGAAACTCACCATTACAACATGTTTCAAAGGAAAGTCTTCTATAAACTAGATCAAACAATTAAAAACTCAGTAATAGGAATACGGAGGGCAAGATTAAACTGCAATGTACCCTCCAGCTCACTCCTCTATTAGTTTACCAGTAACTGAGTTGTTTTACTGAGCCGTAAACATTAGATAACTTACCCAATTCCTAAGTCATATGTTGAGCAAGAAAATTTATGAACTATACAATCTCAACCTTGGCATTTCACTATAGAACGTGCAACGCATTTATGTGGTTAAGAACTTATGGAAAGAAACCGTATGTAAATAAAGTCAACTCGAGGGCCTACCTCCTCCAAGAGAAATGCTCCTTAGGGAAAAAGCTAGCTGAAAACTTCCGATCAGGGTCTCATTGGAGGTGTTCTACATGACATAGTGAATCCAAACAAAGTGAAAATTGGTGATCAAACCCTACTGATTCTTTATCCAAAATACTCGTAGTTTTTTCACCAGCAGAAGGTGTATCTGATGGATTCCTTCTAATACTGTAGGCTCGGCTATAGGTTGACTTGAACCGGTTCATCACGGAGTGATTACTGACTGAACCATCCTCATTACTGACAGAGTCACTTGTAGCTGATGGATGCCTTCTTGAACTAAATTTGGACTTCAATCTGTTCAACATGGATTCGTTAGGAACCTTTGCTTCTTCCACAATTACAACTTTGCCCTTCATCTCTTGACCGATGTTTTCCTGTGCGTGAGATTGATTGGTTAATTTTTCAAAGAGCGCAGCTGATGAAGAAAATACTGATACAGTTCTAGAGAGGGTCCTTCCAATATTATTTTTCTTTGTAGTAATGGGTGCAGCAGCACAAGGACGAGGGCAAACAGATGAGGGAACAAGCACGACAGAGAAAATACGGTGTGCGCCCACCCTGCTTTCATGGTCTACGCAGACCATAGCTACAAGTAACTGGTGAAATAATGCCTCAGGAAATGTCTACAGAGATTCAGACATTCAAACCACAAATGAAAAGAAAGAAAATCAGATGGAAACTAGGTAAGTTTTTGCACTAATAATTGTAGATCGAAGGAAGTGATATAGCTGATGCATTCTTGCCTTGTTTTGATATGTCAAATTAGGTATTGTCGCCACAACTTGACCAGTACGGTAAACAGTAGAAATCAAGGTTCTAGCCATAAGGGTAATGTTAGACATGTTTTCTAACATCACGGCCATCATGTCAAGAACAGGACCGGCATCTCCTACCTGCACAACATATAAGAGCAATCAAACCTACCTTGTGAGACTACTTGTTCCATCTTTAAAAGAAATGTAAGGGATGTTACCATCACCTTATGTGTCAACTGCACAAGGCACTCATCCACTGCTGCTCGAAATTTTCGGTTCCATTCAATACTTCAGCCCCCAAATTTGAATCATCAAGTGAGCAATGTATACTTTTTCGCAGGTTTCTCATCATATCACTCAGAACACCAATTATAGCAACTGATGATTGGACCTTTGCTTCTCTAGCAAGAGAGGTGGCAACATCAACAATGTCCAGCTCCATATTTGGGTTCTTATGAACATTCTTGTGATCCAGATGCTTAATTAAGATGGACAACATGAAGTGCCTGTTCTGCCCTGCAAGAAGCAGTTTACAGGTCATCAAAATATCAGTTGTACGAGTGCAACTAATTTCATCACAAAAGAAGACTAGTCAAGTTCCCAGAGGCAACAAGTTCTAAGCAATTTGAAGAAAAATTAATTACCACAATTTTCAATTATTAACTGCATATTCATCAAGACAGACAGTGTGAGCCCATGTTTAGGAGACCAGAGATCTCCATTATCAAAATAGCAGAACAAAGACTCTAATACACGCCGTATGGTTGTAGCTTCCTTGGCTAACTTAGCAATCTTGTGCAGGCAAACCTTTGACCAGAATCTGGGGTTATTCATGTTGTCTCTGTAAACAAAAACAAGAAGAAGAAATAATACCTTAGCTACTACGACAAAATGAAATAGCTCAAATGATACATAACGATAGTTAGTTAGTTAGTACTGTGCCAAGAAAAACTACCCTGATACATGGACTTCGCCTATTTCACTCCCTAGCAGCCTCAAGGACGAAATTTTTGTCATGGGTTCTAGTGAAGGCGAAACTTCTTCTGGACTCCCTATCTGAGTGTCTTGTTTTTCTGACTTATTCTTTGGACCTCCATAATTTTCCAAGACAACTGAAATAACCTGATTTACAAAAGGAAAATAAAAGGTTGTCGGAAGATAATGATTTGCGGCTTGAAAAATATGAAAATTGGACTACACCGTAAATGCCATTAGAAGTTATGAACCCAGCCATGAAAAAAGACAGAAAGAAAAAGAATCTGTAAACAATAGTTGATGTCAAAAGGTGTTCTTATGCGTATTTTTTTCTTCCCACAGCTACAAGCTGATGATGATACTTATTTAAAATCTGTCTGAGTCTATGAACATAAATAAGCACATTTTTAGTTAGATAAAATAGCAAAAAGGTAATTATATTAGAAACAATCATATAAGAATTAGACATAGCAGTAAATGGTGCCAAATAAACTTACGCTATCGAATTCTGATGAAATTTGAGAGAATTCACCCATGAACCAAACCTGCATACAAAACACACTTGTGAGGGTGCATATGGGAGAATTTGCAACTCATACAAGATTATGATTTACAAGATCTAGTGCCGCTCCACATGAATCACTAGTTACCATTCTCACCTACGCATAAATATTCTAATAAACCTTTCGCACTAAGTAACAATGTGAAATTTATGAATATCGGACTACATGATACTAAATTGAATATCACATGCGAAACAAGTAGCAGTGCATGAAGTAATGACCAAATTGAAATGAGGAGGAATTACCATTGATGATAGAGCTTGAATCCCAGCAGAACGCAAACGCTTATCTGTCCCATCCTCCCTTGTTTCTTGAGCTAAGAGACAAAGTTTTGGAATCATGCCATCCAAGTTAAACATATATGTACCATCCTTCTGCACAACCAAAACAGCTACATGTGATTAAAAACTTCCATAGGAGAGAAAAGGCTACAGCTTCAGAAGCAAGTCATACCCAATTACCAAAAACAAACAACAATCTGAAAGAGAAAGAACAGACCGACAACTCCCACCTGATTATTTATAAACTCTATAAGAGTCTGGCATCCTAAAAGACGTAATTCATCGTGTCGTGTTTGATCAAGTAGAATTTGTACAATGCCAAGCACGCTACTTGCAAATAATGGCCTGCCATATATAAACAGATCACAACTTGGACATGAAAACCAATAATATCTGCACATCTATGCATGAGCTAAATAACAACTGCAGAGGATAGTCTTGTAATTTCTTTTCAACAAGTCATTCAATATCTTAATGGACAAGCATTCAAGAAAACTTTTACCAGAAAAATAGATGAAAAAACTACAAGATACAAAACGGTCTACAATTAGACCCAAGAAATTTACTTCAAATAGGTGGCATGATGAGTCTGACAACACAATGAGTTAACAGATACATATTGCTGTTTACAATTCTATAAAGAAAATCTAAAGAATCTCATTGATATATGCCTCCTTCCATCTTATATGGAATCACTTCTTTGATATTATTCTTAGATAATTCTAACCAATTATGATAGTGTCTGAATTTGTCTGTGTTCGTGTTAGACTCGTGCTCTCTTAGCCGGAAATAAAATATGTATACCTATATGCCAATATATGACTGTATGTATCTATGATCTATGCCATATGAGAAAACTAATGGAATGAATCTCAAATTTCGGCATCAGCGAATACTTCATCAATAAATAAACAAATAAAGGTCAGTTTGGATTCCATAGCTCGGTGAAAATTTGCAGTCCTCAAATCCTTGTAACACCGTTGCTCCAGAGTAGTTGTGATCTGAATTATAAATTTTGAAATTATATCAACGTGACAAAAGAATACACAAATGAAAAGTAAAATAAAATCTATATAACCTGAAAGGTCAAGAAAATGAATAGACATTATTTATTAACAGATAAACAATCAACGATAGACCAGACGAAAATTAAAAGATAAGGAACCATTTAAACATAAGTAATCCCATCTGTTTAGCACATTTCAAAGTTAAATGTTATTACTTTCCATAATTAAGTTCGTACGCACATTTAACTATCATTCTTCATCATCTTAGCCAAAACATAAGTGGTATTGTGTTTCAATTAATCTCAGATTTTGGCACTACACTTATGCCTCTTACAAATTGACCTATCCCCAGTTACTTTATCCAGTTCAGTTTGGTGTAGTACTTAATAATAACCGCCCTTATAAACAACGGTCCCTCCTCCTGGAGGGGTCCTCCAAACCAAAAGAAAACTTCCACATCAATGGTACTGTGACTAAATTCCACAAATCAACTTAAATCAGCAGCTGCATATGCGTGGATACACCAATTTCGACATTACATGATCGCTTAAGTTCATGTCAGCAAGGTGAACCATATTTTATACAATGAGCAGAGGTAGCACCTTTGGGACACGAAGAGGAGTTTTTGAAGCATATTCACATAGTTTACTGATCTTGCGCTCATTTGGTTCTTCATCCTGCCAGAATAGGAAAGAATGTTCCGATAACACAACTGAAGGAACAAACATAAAATAAAAACTTTGCATACAAACCAGTTGTGCTCAAAACCTAATTAAACAAAAAGACCGAATACAAAATTGTGAGGAATTCATTTTAAAGGAGGAAAAAAAGGGGAAATGTAAACACCAAATTGTGAACAATTTTTGGATAACACTCTGGTAACGCGGTAAGAACCGTAAATTTGACAATGTAACTTACAGAAGGCTTCATCATATTATCTGACTCACTATATAGTGAATAATAAAGAGAAAATTGCTCGTTTCTTGCGACACAAGTTACCAATTTTTCACAAGATCCTCGAAACCCAATAACCAAAACGCCCCACATTGGTTCAGTATACAATTTACATAGTTCTTTTTTCTTTTTTTCTTGCACCATAAGCTTAATCTTCAATTAGACGTTAATTAAAACAACCCCAACAATAATAAAAATGTAAATCAAAGAGATCCCACCGGAGAGCGAGGAAATATCTCGGCGAGCATCTGCTTGTACCGTTTGACGGGATGCCGTGATCTCGCACGCAATGCCGGACAGAAGAAACACAGACTTTCACAAACGGGGAACACTTGCCTTGAAATCACACCCATCTTTTTTTTTTCTTCAGCCACACTTCTCAATTTTCTCAAATCATCTACAACAACATATACGTACAATGTACGTTGTGCAAAAAAAATCAATTCCGATGAGATGGGAATTCGTGTGTTTTTTTTTTCTTCTTTTTTTGTTTTTGGTCTGAAAAAGGGAAAGGGAATCGGAATTGTGGAATGGGGAAGAAGGTGGTAGTGGCGGTGGTGGTGGTGGTGGTGGTTGGGGATGTTCCTCCGGGGATGGGACGGTGGAGATGGTTCGAGGGAGAAGAGGAACGGATCACCGAGGTTCAGCACCGGAGGAGGAAAATGTGTTGAAAAGGAAAGGACAATAAATAAGTAAATAAATAAATTACAGTCACTCTCTCTCTCCCCCTCTGTCGTAGAAATATTTTTGGCGCACACTCTCTTTCGATTTTGTTTTACGTGTACGTAATTACTGTATTGAGTTTGAATTTCCCACTAATTTGAATTACTTTAAAGAAAAAATATCATTTGAAAGAGGGAGGCCAAAAACAAAGAATTATGATGGAAGCTTCTAGGGTTTCATTTCTAATCCGTAATCAGATTGAAAAGAATTGAATTAAGAAGAAATTGGATTGAGAAGGAAACATAATTAGATTACTGTTAAAGTTGTTTACCAAATCGGAATACAAATGATATTGGTTCCATATATATTGTTTACTAGTTCACTGGAATTGGAATTAAAACTAGCTTGATTACTAAAATATCCTTGTTGAAAATAATTTATTTTTATAAGATAATTATTGAAAATTAAGTTTATCTATATAAAATTAAATTTATCTTTACAAACTTTATCTTTTCTCCCTCCCATCCTCTCATCCCCATCTTTTCTTCACCAACTTCCAGAGCACTCCCAGTCTCCCACTCCTCTTCGTTTAAACAGTGGTAAATTTCTTGTAGCAAGAGTCACACTTGAGGCAGCAAGAGAGACAACAATTAGTAGAGGAGCAAGCCCGAGCATCCACCCTTACATCTATAAAGCAAGAATTGGAGGAAAAGCTTGCAGCTATGTCTAGAAAGGCTTCAGGTACCAAAACCATCCAAATGTACATTTCTACACCATAAAGAATTTCAGAAAATCTCCTTTCAGATGTTCAAGTTATAAAATGGAGAGGAGTTTAGGCCTTGTTGCCTTTTTCTTTCCTAGCTCGCATAGCCCTTCCGACCACCCATCATACTCACAGGTCCTCCATGCTCCCCCAATCCTCCATATCATCTTCTTCCCCAGCCCCCACAATCTCCCATATTCATAGATACACCCACTGCCTCCCATATTCACGTCCTCCCACCACACCTGCCACCTCCCAATTTGGGTGGATTTGTATAAGACGAATTCAAAGGGTAATTTAGGAACAAAAGTCTGATTCCTGGAGGACACCAATTCAAGGAATTCAATTACCACCTATTGCTAGAGAATCCGACTCCGGGAAATTCCAAAGTGTGATTCCGGAATTCATCTGAGCCCCACACGATTTTTTATTCCTCTCATGTTAGTAAACACTGGTGTAATCCGTAATCAGAATTCAAATCCGTTTCTTGACTCCCATTACCCTTACGTAAACGCGCCAGTGTAGTGTTATTTCACCTAATAGTAATAATATTGAGAAATGTTGTAATTTTGAATTATACCTCTCTGGTTATTTTTAAAGAAAAGATTACGATGGATTTGACGTCCATGGAGACCTTGAGCGGATGGAGGCAGTTGGCAAAGAGAGGGAGGAACCTAACTTTGGAGAGGTCCAGATCCAGTTTGGAAGATCCGAAAGGGCGATTTTCGAGACGTTGAGCTCTAGGCAAGCCTTGTGGGTGAACAAACTCATCAAAGGGGTTATTGGGCGCCAATCGGATCGGGTTGAGGAGAACTGGATATCGGTGGAGAAAAACGAGAAGAAAGTGAGGAGAGAGAGGAGGGGAGGGGGAATTGGCAAGGGGGGACGATGGTGGCTCTCGGCGTTTGTGAAAACATAGAGCAGAGAGAGACGTGAGGGAGTTAATTAGTTCATGTGCCTCATGGTTATCAACGGGTCTGGCTAGTGAGGGAGTTAGCCCACATAGCATGTTTGTCCCCTTTAGTCCACTTAACTCAGTCCATGCACTTAACAAACACATGATTACATTAATAAGTAGTGCAGTCCAGTCCAGTGAAAGTTAGTGAGGCCAAACAAACGACTAATGGAATTATGAGAATGCTAAGGAGACTCTCCATGACCTTTTTGGCACCTCGTAATGTAACATCAATTTTTGTCTCAACATTATAAAACATAATACAAAAACCCATGAGGTGACAAAGAGTCCATAAAATTCTCACTTTTGGAGAAAGTTCCTTTAGCATTACTGTGGAAATTTTAATGTGGGATTGATTACTTCATTTTTATACGAATATGTTTAGGAAGTAAAGTATACAAATGTCGGGCTATAATTGTTAAATTATTTTCAATTCTTCACGCGTTCAAGCTAAATAAATAATTTTCTGTCCTATTGAGAGAAACCGGGACCGTCTTTGTATTTGTTTTGCCGTGTGAGGTTTTTTGTGAGCCAACTTCTTCTATATGGCTCTTAATTATGTACTTTATTGACGTTTTGAAGTAATGAAATTATGGTTGCTCTAAAAGGAGGGTCGGGGTCACTCAATACTACAGTCTGGTGGTATTCCTCTTCACTTGGAAGTGAGAGGTCTTAGGTTCGAATCTCGTGGATGACAATTTCGATACCAAATTAGGCTTCTCATTGTGTGGCTTAGCTGAACTCTCTCCATTTAATGTAAAAATATCAATGTACTAAAAAAAATGGGTCGCGAGGATTGAGGATGGGATGGAGGGCATTGGAAGAAAGGAGAAATAATATATACATTCTTTTATGGTAGAAAGGAGAAAGAGGTTTGGCTTGGAGCCGTGATGCCACCGCTGTCTGTGGGGATTCAAAATATTATTCTTATTATCTATTTGTACCACATTCTTAATAGTGATGCCACCGCTGTCTGTGGGGATTCAAAATATTATTCTTATTATCTATTTGTACCACATTCTTAATAGAGATTGAATTCACGTGCGTTACCGGATCCTACTCATGCGGATTGGGACTCCTACCTGCCTGCGCTGACTGGACAAAAAGCCTTCATTTGCTATCATCGACTGGGCAATTTACTTTACCTACTATTCTGTCTAGCTTTTGGGGAGCGTTGAAGCTTGGTTTTTGGGGAGTGTTGAAGCTTGCTTCTTCTCCAAAGTTTTCTTGGTATTTGAATTTAGTATGCATGTGATTTGAATTGGAATAACCATAATTATTATGGCTAGCCTATTATGAGGTTTAGTTCACCTCCCTACTTATTAGTATAAATAATATCGTATGTATTATATATATAGGATTGCAAAATGAAATTTTTGGAGTGTCAATAACAATTCATATATATATATAGGGAACATTTATTACAAAATGAAAATTTTAGAGTATCAATAATAGTTTTCATACATATATGAGTATGAGTTTAAGATTCTCCAATGTATTGGAGACTTAAAACTCATATATATGTCTCCGGCGAAGATAAAACTCAAATTTGAATTTTAATATGAGATTTGGAGACATTATAATAATTTCAATTGTTCAATCTTATTCAGCTCGTCCCCCTAAACTCTAAGTTAAGGAAATTACAAGAAAGTAGAATTTTAAAACATCATAATATATTGAAGGCCTAATTGGATAAATGATCCTCGTGGTGATAAAATAATCAAAATATAACCTCATGGTAAAAAAAAATTAAGATTTAAACCCTCGTGGTGTAGTCCTTAACAAATTTAGTCCAAAAAATATTTTTCCATTAAATACAAGCATAAAAACGTACTTTAATGTGCACGAGGTGAGGTAATCTGAAGATAGCCTCATGGTAAAATAATTTTGGACTAAGTTTATTAACGGGCTACATCATCAGGGCTTAAATCTTAATATTTTTACCACAGAGGACATTTTATCCAATTAGGCATATATTGAAATACTAACGTCTTGAAAATCGGCACTCATGCATGCGCTGATTGAATTTTTAAATTTTTCTAATTTTTATATTTAGAAAAACTCATTTGGACTGTGTTTTGTCAGTTCTCCCTCCAATCAACACTCTGTTGCGGAAAACCCTAACCCTAACCCTGACCTCTCTCTCCTCTCTTTGCCCGTCTTATGGAGATTTACAAGAAAACTTGAGTTGGATGGGAAGTTAAGTTTGCTGTGTGTGTGTATATATATATTTGGAGTACAAAGGAGCTATTATTTCATGCTGTGGATCAGACAACAAATGCCAAGATCTGGGCTCCTATTGGAAATTATTTTTCCACCAATGCCTGCCTAACAAGAGATTATGGAGTCTGTGTAAGGACGAGATGTGCTCCTCCACGGCCATAGACGACGTAGAGAGTCGATCATATGGCGATGTTATATACCACTTCTGAAGAGGTTTTCCCTGAAATATCCCAAAGACTCTTAACATTTTTTTTTGTGGATACTTCCCAAAGACTCTTAACATTATGGTACATTGCATGTGTAGTTCATGGGTTGATATTGTGCCTAACTGCCTATGTATTTTTAGTTAAGAGGTGGATGAAAAAGTAAGACAGGTGGGTAAATATAGCAGCTAGCACTCTTCTTATTGTTTAATCAATTAGGTCAAGATCCTAGTACAAATATTTGCAATGTTTTCTAGCCTTGGATCTAGTTGCATTGCATCTAATACTTTTGATTCATTCATAAGAAATTAATAAATAAAAAAAATTAATGTGAATTTTATTGCAATTAATTATTAGTATTACAAACCAATTCCCATATGGTTGTATTTTGTGCGCATTTTGCTCGCCACCCTTAAGTGGTGGTAATGCTCACTAGTCACCATCATATTGATAAACGTTGGATTAATTTAAATTTTGAGATTTATATCTATCTACACAGATTTCGAAATTTAAACTCATCTGACGATGTAAACAAAGTAGTGAGCAAAAATATTCCTTGTATTTTTTATTGCAAAGTTGTAGAATCCATTGTTTTTTTTTTCTTTCAAATTTTTGTTTTATGAAAGAATGCCTGCCTATCATTGTAAATGGCTCTCTCTCCTAGCCGTTCTCCTTCAATTTCTCCTCAAACAAAGCAACAAGCAATTAATCAGAACCACTAATTCATCCTGGCCAAGTTGGAGAGAGAATTAACTGTGCCATTGGTGCTCGTTTGCAAACTTCCAGCCCAACAAAACAAAACAAAAAATTCTCTTGCAATTGCAAACAAAAACACAAAAGATTGAGAGGAAAAGCAAGAGAAGAAAAAAATGGGCAGCAAGGAAAAGTTACGTACTTCTCAAAAAATTTCAATCGTTGGACCATGCACTCTCAAGTTAAAAGAGCTTTTTGGAAAATTAGCAAAATATGCACTGGGTTTCTTCTTAATGTATGCTCTCTGCAATGTTTCCCACTTCCTGTTAAAGCCATATTCTCAGCCTCGCATTACCTCCGACACCGTTGTAACTCTCTCTCTCTCTCTCCATGTATTCATCTTTGTTTTTTGTTTTGTTCTCATAATTTTGTTTTGGTTTTCCTCTTCATTTTTCATTTCAAAAGTTGGCAATCAATTTTTTTTCATAACGGGAAATGTTACTCGCACTCCCTATTTGTCATTATGTAATCCTTATTATACGAGTATTTTAAAATTTCCTGTGCTTCTAATAAAAGCGCTTCTAGCAAAACCGCTTATGAGCAGAAGGATTTTCAAAGGGCCATTGTGAGTGCAAACGAGTGTGAATAGCAGATGGGATCAAGCATTTTGTTATAATATTGGATCAAATAAAAACTTGTTGCCTTATTCGAGTGAGGCCTATTTCATAATCGTGTATGCCTTGTGGCGGCTCTCACGTTCTTTATTTGTTTGTAATCTAAATGCTGCATTGAAGAGTAGCAGTTTAATGTAGAGTTAATGTGAATGCAGAAAAGAAACTGCGCATCTTTCGTTACAACACGAAAGTACCATATTTCGCTACCTTACGTGGTGTTTCGTTTTGGTTCTACTCGCCACTATTATTGTGATTAAATTCTTGTTCTCTCTTATGGTATGCAGATAGGACTGCTGATCGGAAACTTAGGGTTCATACGCAACCTAGTAACGGATTCAGCCAGGAAAACGTTGAATTTTATTGTTGATTTCGGCATGATCTGCTATATGTTTGTGTTAGGCATAGAAATGGATCCATATGTACTCTTTAAAGAACCAACCAAGGATGCTAAAGTGGCCTATGGTGGTATGCTCTCCACATTCATCCTAGCCTGCGCTATAACACCGTTTCTGCAGTTTACAGATGGCGGTTTCAAGGTTGACTTCACTCTCTCCCTCTCCACCATTCTCTCTAGCACCGCCTCTCCTGTACTGACACGTCTCATAACGAGTCTCAAAATAGGCAAGTCGGACATAGGCCAGCTAGTCATTTCTGCAGGCATGCACGCTGATTTTGTATCCACCCTTCTCCTCTCAATTGGCTATGTCTTTTGGCCAGTTGATTCTGGAGGGAAAGTTGTAGAGACTTCAAAACGTGTCCGAAGATCCATTGAGATGGGTTCTGCATTGGTGATCCAGACACTTTTTGCGGGCTATGTTTCACCAATCTTCATGAACTGGGTCAACAACGAAAACCCCGAAGGCAAACCCATCAAAGGTTCACATCTAGTGCTTGCTCTTGCTTTCATGGCCTTGATCATTTCCTGCTCACCAATTTATGGATACAATCCGGCCTTGAGTGCATTTATGGCAGGAACCTTTTTACCAAAGGGGGGGAGAGTATCGAAATGGGTGATCGGCAAGATCAATTACTTGTTATCTACCATTTACTATCCAATTTTTTTCTTCTGGATGGGTTATGAAGCTGCGTTCAAGGAATTTCAACCCGGCCAGTTCGGGACATGGGCAAGGTTATTTGTACTTTTTGGTATAGCAACAGTAGGAAAAGTTGCTGGAACTGTCCTCTGCGGAAAGCTGTTGGGGTTTCACTGGCCGGAATCTATTGCACTCGGGCTTCTTCTCACTACCAAAGGCCATTTTCACATATACTTGGCCATTGCTGCAAAACAAGTTAGTCTTTCACGTCTCTATTTATTTTTCTCACCTGCCTTCTTTTTCCCTCTCAATTCTGTGAGGCATTTTTACAACTAAGGTTATTAATGATAGTTTCTAATTAAGCAAAATGCTATTTTCCCTCCTTACGGAATCAGCGAACTTACGAGTGATTCATCACCATTGGTCATATTATTTGAACCACGCTGATCTTGTTGCGTTTTGCTCTTCTGATATTGCATGCAGGCTGGGAAAACATCTACTTCAACCAGCACTGTGATGGTAATAGCTATATTTTTCACGGTTGTGCACGCCCCATCAGTTGTGGCACAAATCATCAAGCGTGCAAGGAAACGGGCACCTACTCATCGAATGTCGCTTCAGTTGCTTGACCCTTCAAGTGAACTCCGCATATTACTATGCCTTCATGGGCCTCAAAATGTTCAAACTATGATAAACTTCATTGAGATATCTAGAGGGACAGCTGACCCTGGAATTGTGGTATATGTAACAGACATGATAGAACTCACAGACGAAATTGCAGCCACACTGGTAAAAGAAGAAGGGGCGGAAACCATGACTGTGACTCACACAAGAGTGAAAGAAATGAGAGATCAAGTCACTGCTGCAGTTCAAGCATATGTAGGGGAGAGTGGAGATGGTATCACACTTAGACGATTGCTTGCACTTTCGACTTTCAGTGGCATGCCCCAGGATATTTGCATTTTGGCAGAGGACTCAATGGTAGGCCTCATCATCTTGCCATTTCACAAGGTTCAACGAGCAGATGGAACCTTGGATAACGGAAATTCTGCTTTCAGATATGTGAACCGTAAGGTAATGTATATCAGACAACTGAATATTTTTCAAACACCTACAAATTCTACAAGAACACCGTGATCAGATTTGGAACGACGGATGCATGATCAATTTAAAATTTGTGCTTGGAAGCATATGCTTGACACATTCACTGATAAAGCCTCTAGGCTCTAGGTTACATTAGGGCTTTTGGTTTCTATCTCAAAGAATTAGACGATTTAATTAGTAATATGCTAAACACAAAGTAAAGTAGTTAATATTTGTTCAATTTTCCAAGTTCTTCCACATTTCTATAGACTTATCTGTTTTAGCATACTTCTTATTTCTCAGTTAATGATATACTTTGTTATTAACAGATCCTCAAGAATGCTCCGTGCTCTGTCGGGATTCTTGTAGACAGAGGTCTTGGACTGATTGAAAAACTACCAAGAACACACGATCATTCCGTCAGCATGGCAGTCATCTTCATTGGTGGCAAAGATGATAGAGAAGCACTTGCCTATGCTGGTCGTGTAGCACGACATGCAGGTGTAAAGCTCACAGTCATAAGATTCTTGGTAGATGCTAGCTCAGAGGCCACAGTGAGACCTGGAAATTACACTGTCAGCCGTTCTGAGCAAGAAGAGGAAATGAAGCTTGACGATGAGTGTTTCGCAAGCTTCTATGAGAGACGTATAGCATGTGGACAAGTCGCTTACGTTGAGAAGCATATGGCCAATTCTGCTGAGACCTATTCTACCTTGAGGGAATTGGACGGGCAGTACGCGCTCATTATAGTGGGACGAGGGGAAAGGGTGAATTCGGTTCTGACATTTGGGATGAATGACTGGCAGCAATGTCCGGAGTTGGGGCCAATCGGGGATGTCCTTTCGGGCTCTGATTTCTCGGTCAGAACCTCAGTCTTGATCATCCAAGAAAACAGTCTAAAAGGACAACTAGACGGGCTTGAAGATGACTTCTCGATCATGTAAGTGTGTCAAACATAGCAAAAGATAGCTTAGAATTTTAGATACAAATTGTAGCAAGGAATTACCACAGATGGTTTGTGAAAAATCATAGTTTGTATAGAAACTTAGGAGGAGCTATGTGAAAAGAAGAAAAATCAAGGCAGAAAAAAAAAGAGGTTAGAAATTACTGAGGTAGTGTAAACCGTAAATCAACAAACGCATTTGTGTCTGAAGACTGCTACAGTTAAGTTTCTTATTTTCTACAATTTCCAACACCGCGCTTGGGCAATGCCGGGTAACCAGGACAGTGCGCGAATCTTTCATATGTTATACCGATTCCTAGGGAATATATGATCAGTTTCATGAAATCCTCTCTCTGTAAAATATTGAAGACCCGAAACAAAGACCCTTTGACTTAAATGGGAAGCTCAACTCGAGGTGGGTGACCAATGGAATGTAAATCCGTGGTTTCTTGTCTGCGATTACCGTTCCACGATCTCTATCTCGTTGAACCAACTTTTGGCGCCAATACAACTTAAAAAGTGTTCTACCTAAATACAATTTGGAAGAAGTTCCAAAATTGAATCCTTCTCTATGATTTTCGTATTTTTCTTATAGAAACTAGTCTAGCATTATGTTTTATTTTTTGGTCAATTGAAACATTTTATTCAAAGAAACATCCTGATTTCCTCCAAGGTAGGAAATATCCGCCAAATCTTGTTGTGAGCCTAGTTCGAATGAAGACAATCCACCAATACCTTTGCACAATATTGTTGGAAGTTTTTCAAAATAAAATAGTCTGGAACGGATGACCGGTTGCTCGAGATGAAGGCCGTGGCTCATGTTTGGAGCTTGTGACACGACCGTTGGCGATGTGGGGAGACTGGTTACTGGTGTTTGCAGGCGCAAAATGGTGCACTTTGCAAGGTTACAACCAGTCTATCTCTTCTTGTTTTTAGTTCAACTTTGGTAGTGCATAACATTGTCGAACAACATATTATATTCGGGTTTTATTGTATCCACAAGGCAATATTTGTAGATTTCTTCACACAAATTGTAAGAGCAAATATTGTCTGAAAGATCACGTTTTTTAGACGTATAAACATTATCTTTCATCTTATTTGCTATGAGGCCGTGGACGAGTCGGTCTCTATTTTCCTACGAGTCGACCAAGAGGGCTGGGCCGGCCATGATGGCTCGGTGGCGCGGTGGGGGAAGGAAGATGGAGGTGTGCTGGATGAAGGAGGTATGGATGCGGCTAGGGTTGGAGGGGGCGAGGGCTTGACGGAGGACAATTGGGATGGAGATGAGGAGGGATTTTTCAATATATTGGATACAGACAGTACGTCATATGTCATACAATTAAAAGAAAGTCTTTATTTTAAATGTTCGTCTACCTATATTATGACGTATGTGTCGTACGATAACAAATCTATCGAAAATAAGTAAGGAGGGGGGACCTATTATTCCTTTAAAAAAATTATATTTTAAAAGATTCTTTTCTTATGTGGCACATTATTAACCGCCAGATTTACCGTCGTTCCATCATCACTTGATGGGTTTGATTAAGGAATGTACGAAAGCCCAAAAGCAATTCCACATAGGGGTGGGTTCAAAAAACCGAAAACCGAAAAACACCGAACCGAAAACCGAACCGAGACCGAAAAAAACCGAACCGAAAGTGCAAAACCGGACCGAACCGAAACTGGTTCAGTTCAGTTCGGTTTCTGGGGTTCGGAAACCGGACCGAACCGGACCGAACCGAAGTGAGGAAAAACGACGTCGTTTTTCTCTTGAACGGTGTCGTTCGTTCGTCCGCGCCTGCCTTCCTTCCTTTCCTTCAATTCAATCCTTCTTCACTCTGTCTGAACTCTGAAACCCTAAACACCAAATAGAACCGAAAATCCATTCCTTTCCTATTCCCTTTCTCTTGAACGGTGTCATTCCAAATCTCTCTCACCATCTCAGCGACCTGTCTCTCATTCGCCATCGCCGTCTCAGCTCAGCGATCTTTCTCTTATCCCTCTCACTCGCCGTCGCCGTCTCACTCTCAATCTGAATCTATCACCCTTGCCTGCGACCCACGACTTCCTCTCGCCGTTTCAAGGCTCAAGTCTCGACCCACAAATTCCCTCATTTGCAAGGTTAGTCTCTCACCCCTGCGTTTTGCAGATTTTTTTTTTCAATTTCGTTGGTTCCGTCAACATATATGACCCGCTATCATATTGGCTCCAGTCTGCGGTTGTACTTAAATGGTTTGTTTGTAGGGATTGTTGAATTGATTGCGATCATTTGTCTATATCGTAAATGGTTTGTGATTTATTTCTTTAATTTTTGTTGTCTATATCGTAATGGTCTTTAACTCGTTCCATCTCCAGTGACTTAGATGTGTACGAGATGGGTTCTGCAGATGCTTTGATTTCTTTAACTCGTTCCATCTCCAGTGACTTAGATGTGTACGAGATGGGTTCCGTTTTGTAGATGCTTTGATTTCTTTAACTCGTTCCATCTAAGTCACTGGCAATGCTTTGTACGAGATGGATGCAGTTAGTTAATTCATTATTCATTAGTTACTGGCAATGCTTTGTACGAGATGGATGCAGTTAGTCACTGGCAATGCTTCGTTCCATCTCTGTCATTAGTTAATTTTTCTGAAATGGATGCAGTTAATTTTGCCATGGCATGGACTGTCTTTAGCTTATTCATTAGCTTATTCATTAGTTAATTTTGCCATGGCATGGACTGTCTTTAGCTTATTCATTAGCTTATTCATTATTCATTAGTTAATTTTGCTGGAAATTTCAATTATGCCAAGTATGTGTGCCAAAAATATAATCTGAAATGGATGCAGTTCATTATAATCACTTGGAATTTGGGCTAGCAGTTCATTATATAATCTGAAATGGATGCAGTTCATTATAATCACTTGGCAAATTTGTTTTCTTTTTCTTCTTAATTAGATGAAGTCAAGTGCATCAAAGGCCTCGAGCTCAAGCTCAAACTCAATGAGATCATCAAAAGTAGATGATGGTCATTACCTTCCTTACTTTACTAAAGAAAATCATGATAATATAAGGGAGGGGCCACCTTCGACTTATGATTGGAGTGAGGCGGGAATATTTGCATCTTTTTTGAGACCTTTCTATGAAGTCACTTTAAAAGTGTGTTGTTCTAATACTCCAACAATTCATACTACTTTTGGTGATTTGTTTAAAATCAAAAGTCTCATCCTTGAAAACAAAGATAATGAATTCTTGTCTATGATTTCCAAGTTGATGCAAGAAAAATATGACAAGTATTGGGGTTCAATTGAGGATATAAATCAATATGTTTTTGTTGCACTTGTGCTTGATCCTCGCCATAAATTGGAGAAGGTGGTTGATTATTATGAGATACTATATGGCGAGGAGGACGAGGAAAAAGTTGAAATTGCAACCAATGCGGTGAAAGATTTGTTGTTTGATCTTTTCAAGATTCATGAAGAGTTATCTTTTGATGCACAACAAAGCACAAGTAGTGGTGGTAGTTCTCAATCGGCAACTACAAGTGGAGATCCTTTATCAAGCATGACAGAGATTGAAAGAAAGTTGAAAGAGAAAAGTGAAATGAGAAAAGCAAAGAGAGCTCGTATTGTGCATAATGATTTAGATAGGTATCTTTCGGATCCTAATGAAGGGGAAGAAGAGGCAAACTTTGATATCTTGAATTGGTGGAGGGTGAATGGGCTTTCTAAGTATCCTATTTTGGCACGAGTTGCAAAAGAGATTTTAGCTATTCCCGTATCAACCATTGCTTCAGAATCCTCCTTTAGCACAAGTGGACGAATAATTGATCCATATCGTAGTTCTTTGAGTCCAAAAATGGTAGAGGCTTTGATATGTACACAAAATTGGCTTAGGTCAATTCATGTAGCATTACATCATGAGCCAACCATTGAGGAGATTGAGTTTTGTGAAGAAGTTGAGAAAGGTAATTTTACTTATTGCATTTGGTTTTATTAGACTATTTTAACTAGATGCTATGTTGCACGCTTGCTTTACATCATGTTCTTATTTTTATTTTTATTTGTATGTAGAAATGGCAATGGGAAGCTCAAAGAAAGGTGCTATGTTGCCTCCTAGGCCGCCTATGCGTTGAGCTTGAGCTTGAAGACTTAGAAGATTTTATTTGTGCAAGACATGAAGTGATGAAACCTTGAAGGTTTATTTGACTTGTGTGATGTTTAAATTTGGACTTTTTGAAGACTTAAACTTTGATGTTTAATTTGGACTTTTTGAAGACTTAAACTTGATTGATGATTGATTCTATTTCTAGTTGGACTTTAAGTTTTATGAGACTTTATACGTAGAGATGGAAACATGTCATATTTTCTATTTCTATATTATGTTGTGCTTGTTTTGCATTTTTTGGAGGAAAAAAAAAAAAAAAAAAAAAAAAAAAACCGAAAAAAAACCGAAACCGAACCGAAAAAACCGAACCGAAAAAAAACCGAACCGAAAAAAACCGAAAAAAATTTGGGCCGAACCGAACCGAACCGAAAATTCGGTTTGGTTTCGGTTTTGGCAAAAAACCGAACCGAATTAAACCGAACCCAGCCCTAATTCCACACGTACGAGACCCTCGGCCCCAATTACCATATAAACCCAAATCCTCTCTCTCTCTCCCTACTCTATATCTCTGTCATCTCTAGCTCGCTCGGTCGACCGTCGACAATCTTCGTCATCGTACTATTACCCACATACACAGTCACCCCCATCTAAAATTTCTAATTCAAAATTTTAATTAAATTTTTATAAAACAAATTTAATTTGAATATTCCAAAGTAAAAATTTTGGGCTGGGAGGGAGAGGGAGGGAGGGAAGGAGGGCGTTCCCTCAACCCATAATTTTTTCAAATCTAAAGGCTAAATCTTTCTTCTCAGCGCAATATGGCATTTCATGTCGCCTGCCCAATTACTTGGTACCAAACTCTCTCTCTTTCTTTTTTCCCTCTCCTCTCTCTTTCTTTCTCTCACTAAAACTTGTCGTTGTTTATCTCAGCCGGCGAATCTGCGACTGTGCGTTAGGGTTTCCGCGAACCCTCGCCACCGGGAATGCCAAGGCCTCGTTCCTCGAAGACGTGCTTCGAGTTCACGACTTTCTCATCGATCCCTCCGGAATTAGGGCTCGCGATGATGGCAAAACGGTCCAGGTCGCCGTTCCGAAGGTCGCCCCGCCGCCGCCGCCGCTTCCCCAGCCGGTTATGTCTTCTGCCGTCGGAGATAGTTACGCCGCTGCCGTTGTTGACGATGAGTCCGCCGCCGCCGCCTCCTCCCAGGCCAAACGTGCCGCGCTCCAGCGCAAGGCTGCTGCGGATATGGTGGCGGCTGAGGACTTTGCTCGGCGATTCGAGTCTGGTTATTTGTCGGTGAGGTTCTTGAAATTCACTGCTTTTGATTGTTTGAATTGTTTCTAGTGTAAGTGTAGGAGCTAGTTTTTGGGGTTATTGTTGTATGAATGTTTGTATCGAATCCGTGTTATGTGAATTTAGAGTGTGTAGTTGTAAAATGAATTGCAATTGCTTAATACTGACTTGTTTTTGGCTAATACTGCTTCATACTGACATTTTGAGGTTGCTCTTGAGTTAAAGTTTCCGCTTTGCCATGTCCGGGAATAAGAGGAATTGATTATTTAATAATTGGGAGTTTCCCTAAATTGTAGTTTCCATTTATTACTGCATTTATATATTTCTATATTTGCTAAGTTTGAAGGGCATTGATATGAAGATACGGATATATTTTGTTTGAAAATAGTTTTGGAACAAAATCTGTTAGAAGAAATAGGTGATTCTTGAGGTGTTACAGAGCACACTTAGGGCTTGTTGGTACCACTTAGGGCTCGTTGGTACACCTTTATACCTGGGCTTAGCTGGGATTGTCTTGAATAAGAGGTATATTCCACCTTGGGTAACGCTGGTTCTTATTCTACGAGGGGATTAAGTAAGCGGGTCCCAACTGAAAAGTTTCATTAACTGGTCTTATGCAGACCCGTGTAAAAGGAGCGGACAAAGTAAGAACTGGGTGGCCAGCACCAAAACATCCTTTCTTATTTTCTATTTTACATTTTTTTCTTAGGTCTTGTACCTGATTCTAAACCAGAAATTGGTATTCCTTCAGTAAAAAAATTTCATTGCATTTAAAATTCCTTTTATCCCAAAACCTAATCTATTCAATTTGCCTTACCTGGATTCAAAATTTTGATCTAAAACATCATCCTGCTCCCTCTCCGGGGTTGAGTTGTTCGGGTGGTCAAGCTTCTCTCTTGGGTTTTGAGGTGCGGTTGATGTCAACTTTGACATGCTTAGAATGTCTTTTGCAGTAAAATTGCTTCAATGGTACATTTTTGTGCAGATATATGTATATGTTCACCTCTTCTAGGGTTTAGAACAAAATAGGTGGATTTGGGGAGATCTTAAAGAGGGCATTAACAGTAGGACTGACCGATGAGAATTTAAGAGAGAGAAAGAAAAAGCATTTCAATGGGAAGAATGTTTTAGGATCAGATGGAAAGAAATGCTGCGAAGTAGCTTCTCTATGATAGCGGACAAAGGAGAGTGTATCTTCTCATGGCATAACCTTTACTGTCATGTCAACAAAAAAGACTTCATTCAGCGGACCTAGTAGGTACTGGAATTGAATATTCCATCATATTATTTTGAACGGCTCGTGGCTCCCATTACCTGCACCATTTTTTTGTGTTTTTTTTTTGGGACACGTGCCATTATGAATTTGCAGTTTTGCTGAACTTCAAATACATATGTTACAATTGTAATACTTTGAGCTTTTTGGGATGTTGAAATCTGATTGTATTTTTCCCGTTATATATTTATATTCTTTCTGTATTTGTTGCATTTGAATATATCAGTTCTATTTTCTTTTAACAGGACACCTCAAGAGGTGTTGTGGGTGAAGAGCAGGCTCAGTCCAATGTGAATGTTATGTGCCGGATATGCTTTTGTGGTGAAAATGAAGGAAGTGAGAGAGCAAGAAAAATGCTTCCATGCAAAACTTGTGGCAAGAAGTACCACAGGAACTGCGTAAAAGTTTGGTCTAAACACAGAGGTGAGTTACTCCTCTCTTTTTTTTCCCACCAGGCTACAGATTTTGCTTAAATTAATTGGACTTCTTTGTAGATCTATTTCATTGGAGTTCATGGACATGCCCCCTGTGCCGAATTTGTGAGGTAATGGGTGATTTGCAATATTTGTCCAATGTTGTTTCTATTCATGCTTGAAAGTCCAAATCCTCCATATTTCCTTAAAAAGAATTTAAAGGCTCTTTTTTTCTTGCTCTACAATTTTTTCATGTTTCTGTTCTATGATGCAACCCCGATCATGCTCTTTTTTCTTTCTTTTGGTCAATATTAAATGGCATATAGGACCCACATTTATTACTTGTCCAGAAAAGAGTCAAATTGGATAATTGTAGAACCTGTGTGGGAATCTTGATGTGAATCGAGAGAAAAGTAAAAATATTTGGAGTGAAAGAAGAGAATAATAACTGGAACATAAGGAAAAGAAGTGAGACTTTTCTTTCTTGTATTCTAATTAAATCATTTGGCAAAAAGCAAGACCCAATTACAGGAGTAGCCTATGTATACAGGCAGTCTAATAACTCCTGATAAAAAGGCAGATAAATTTAGCCTAGTTAATACTTTTCTGCCTTCCACTGAATTTAAGAATGTTGGATACTACTACCATTTGCAACAACATACCCACACTTGTTATTGGCATCAGATAACTTTCATAAGGACTAAGATTGTCTATAGGGGTCTTGGCCGTATGATGGTAATAGAATGTGCTCATTAATGGAATGTTCATACTAAGTGCTGTTGACTGTATCCTTTTGTTTCGTTCTTCAGGTATGCCGAAGAACTGGAGATCCAAATAAGCTTATGTTCTGCAAAAGGTGTGATGGCGCCTACCATTGTTACTGCCAACATCCTTCACACAAGGTAGGATGTGTACTGCTTAGTCCTGAGTTGTATACTGGCCTACAAAATATTCAAAATATGCTTACTTTGTTAATTCATGCCGCAGAATGTTTCTCCTGGACCTTATGTGTGTCCGAAACATACACAGTGTCACAGCTGTGGGTCAAAAGTCCCCGGAAATGGCTTGAGTGTGAGGTATTAACTATCAATATTGTATACTGTGAGTTTATTTTCTTCTATCAACGGAGGTGATAATATGATTGTTATTTTACTTCTGTAATTTTTAAACATTGTAGTATCATAAAATGTTTGTTAGGCACCATGTTAGAATTTAATATTATCTTTCTGGTAATTTGGCTTACCAGCACCCCGTTTTAGATCTCTCTAAATTATTTTATACTTTTGTACGTAGTTGTGACATCTTATTTCTAATTCTGTAGCATTTTGTGTCGTTCCCTTCTGCAATGAAAGCCATTCAAATTAAAGTTTGTTTTGTTGTGTAATTTAGTATGTTGGTCTTTTGTATTTGTTTATATATTTCATATTTTCCCTCCCTCTTTAAATAGTTTTTGCCTAAACTAGTCATTCAAATTCTATGCCATCAAGCAGAACTCTGCTAGGCTCAGTTTACTTCTTTTTTTTTAATAAGTTATTTTTTGTTTCACTATTTATTTACTTTTAAGTTATTTTTTGTTTCACTATTAATTTACTTTTTACTTTTTACTTTTACGTAGCATGTACTGGTGGACTCACTCCTTTTTGTTACATTGACAGATGGTTTCTGGGATACACTAGTTGTGATGCGTGTGGAAGATTATTTGTGAAGGGGAACTATTGTCCTGTGTGCTTGAAGGTATTAATTTGTTTCTCTAAGGGTTGATTTATCTGAGATACTTTTGTTTTATTAACTTGCATGATTTTTCTCATGACATATTTGTGGTCTTATTTTATAGGTTTATAGAGATTCAGAATCAACACCAATGGTTTGCTGTGATCTTTGCCAGCGCTGGGTGCATTGTCATTGTGATGGAATCAGGTTCATTACTTTTATAGACCCATACTAGTTTTGCTGTATTATCCTGCAGCCTGCCTTTACTTTTTCTTGGTCCCAAGTGAGTAATTTTGTACTATGGAACTTTGGGCCCGAATGTTTGGTGACAAAACGTTTCCCTAATAGAACTAGTGTTTTAGCAAAGACTAATGGAACACATCTGGAGGAAACACTTCTATTTCCAACGGTCCAACCCCGTCTTGTGACTTTATAATTGCTGAATTGTTTTTTTCATTTCCCTATGGGATTGCTTATTTCCCAAAGTGATTCATTATTTTTTCAGTGATGAGAGATATCAGCTGTATCAGTTAGATGGAAATCTCGAGTACAAATGTGCTACATGTCGTGGAGAATGCTACCAGGTTTGTTCTAATAAGATAGTATTCTGTGCTACCCTTCCTTTTGCTTTAATTTTTGTTTTTCTTAATTTTCAACTTGATTACTTCTTACTTTGGATTTCTTTTACAGGTCAAGAATAATGAGGATGCTGTGGTAGAGCTTTGGAGGAGAAAAGACGAAGCGGAGCAAGATTTAATTTTTAGCTTGAGGGTTGCTGCAGGGTTGCCAACTCAAGAAGAAATATTTTCTATTTCACCCTATTCCGATGATGAAGAAAACAGCCCTCAATTATTAAAGAATGAGTATGGGCGTCCGTTGAAATTATCTCTCAAGGGGTTAGTTGATAAGTCACAAAAAAAGACCAAGGACAGTGGGAAAAAATCTTCAAATAAAGTGTCTGCTAAGAAAAAGGAATACCAGGAGTTCTTTGTTGGTAAAACTGAAGTGATTCAGAGGTCTGGAGGACGTGATGATCCTCAGTCCTTCGGATCTAGCTTGGGCTATGACAAGAATGATGAGATGCAGCCCTACAAAAATGCAGAATTAGACTTATATTCTTCGCCTATAGCTGGAAGTATTAGCCACACCGAAGAGATTTGCTCCATCAATGAGCCAGGTATTTTGAAGCACAAGTTTGTTGATGAGGTGATGGCAAGTGATGAAGATAGGGCTTCCAAAGTCGTTCATATCAAGGGTAAGTCTCATGGTCTGGATAGTGGAGAGGATACTGGAAAGCATGCTGGCAAATCAAAGCCTGTTAAAGGGAAGAAGTTAGTGATAAATTTTGGTGCACGGAAGATAAATTTGCCCAAGTCTCCAATATCTGATGCTTCAACCTGTCAAAGAGAGCAAGATTTGTTGACTTCCAATGGTATGCCTTCTATATGACCTGTTACTTGGCTTATTCTATTTTTACTTTTAGCATTGCCATTAGAAAAAGAGTTAAAGGCAGTTTAGTTTGTTGAAGAGGATGAGTAAGTATCTCCCTTATGTTTGCGTATAACTTTTGGATGTACACAGCAATTCAGCATAATGGGATGTGTGATTCTAGGCTTACATATGGTACCATCATTGAACATTAGGTAATAATAGATTACTGCTTTTAGCCCAACTCTGGCTTGAGATTGAGAGGACTACCAATGAATGTTCCTACAGCCACCTATAACCAGCATTCATCAATTCCGCCCATTGCTGCCCCCTTCACAATCTCTCATTCAGTGTTCAGAAAGGTCGTGTCGGTTGTCAATTTGGGTTTTTAAACCCACTAATAGTGATATAGGGGTTGAAGGTAGATCCGTCTGCCTTGTTAATGTCTTGGCAATGTGTTGCTGAGATGGTGGAAATTTGGGGCATAAAGGTTTCCTACATAGACAACTGAAAACCCAGAGACATATAGGTTGACATTGACAAAAATGTATGTCAGACATACAGATTTTTTTTCTTTCTTGTTCTCTCCCCACTTGCAATATTATTTACAATATCACTTCAATTTTGAGGGCCAAAAGCCATCGTTTTTGACATAAAAAAAATATATTTTGAGGGCCGAAAACCAATAAGAGAAGTAGCTGCTTATGGTGGATGTAGCCAGGTTACTTTAATTAATAAAGATGAATAGGTTAGTAGAAAATTCTTGAAAGAAACCAATATATTTTGTGTGTGTATTGTATATATATGTAGATGTATGACTTGTGTTCCTCTTGATGGACAGCCGGTGAAGATGCCAGCCAGCAGAGAGCACCTGTTATGGTGGATAGACATGATGGTTCGGTTAATGCTAAAGGTATAAGGATTACAAGTTGCAACCCATTAGTATGGTGGAAAAGTTCGATCTCTTTTCAATTGATTAGTATTTCAGTCAAAATTGGATGTTTTCTTATGTTGTGTAATTGAAAGTTGAAACCTTCGTGATGACATTGTGCAGATAAAAGTGATTATTCTAGCCCTTTGAAAGTTCCAAAGGTTTCTGGGAGAGAAGGAAACTTTATAAAGTTGGGAAAAGTTAGGTCTGGAGCTTCTGATCATAACCCCAAATTTGCAAGAGGGGATAAGGCTGATGAATATGAAGCCATTCAACCTGAGCAGACACCTGTTTCGTTTGGAAAAGGCATTGAAGGAGGCACGACTGCAGCTGTGCCTGTAGGTGAAGTCCCGACTTTAAGAAATGACAGGGTATATTCCCGGAAGCATTCACATAGCAGGTCTAATATACGTACTGAAACCAATGATTCTTACGCTCAGACACCCGTGTCACATTCTTCGTCAAAAGATGCCAAACCTCCGTCATTGAAGTTTAAGCTCAAGAAGCCTAATATTGAAAATCAGAATTCTTCTCATCATGAGGAAGAAAAAAGTTACGTCAAGGGCCAGCGGTCAAAAAGAAAGAGACCATCACCGTTTATGGAGAAGACATCATTTGGTGAGAATGATGACAAGACACAATCAGTTCAGGATAATGTAATGGATGAGATGGATGTTAACTGGATATTGAAAAAATTGGGCAGAGATGCAATTGGAAAGCGAGTTGAAGTTCAGCAGCTATCTGACAATTCATGGTGAGTTTGTTGTTTCTGTATAGTGCATTACTCAGTTTCATAGGACCCTAAATAAGATAAAACAAAATATTACAGTTCATACTAACATATAAAAGGACTTCTTGAGTTGTAAGAGGTTTAATGCCAGCAATTTAATCATTAAGACGATTGTCGTTCATGTTTTCTGCTAAATGATTGTTTCCGAAGATGTGGTTTTCAGTATCAAGTGTTACTTTAAGGGGAGACTTTTGGTGTTATCATTTGAGTTGGTTTCTTTCCTTTTTCCCATGTTTCGTACAGGCATAAGGGAGTGGTTAGCGATGTTATTGAAGGCATGTCAACATTATCTGTTACTTTAGATGATGGCAAAGTCAAATCTCTGGAACTCGGGAAGCAAGGGGTGCGATTTGTATCTCAAAAGCATAAGAGGCCAAGAACATGAGGGCTGTACGTACACACAACTTGACGTTTGTGTTGATCTCATCTGTAGGCTTTCTTCCAGATTAAGATGGAAAGGAAGTTGTCTGCCTCTGAAAAGGCGGAAGAGATAACATGTTGTAGCATATCCATTGGCTTGTATCTGTGCTCACATTCTTTCGGACTTGAGACTGGATTGTATGTGCGGGGCTGTTCAGTTTCAGCGGTCGTGAAGAATTAGTTCTGGTGAACCGGGGTAAATTCTGAGGTAGGCAGGTTTTTTTTTTTTTTTTTCGTTGTATAGACAGCTAAGCTACCTTCTTGTATTCGAATACTCAGCCTCGAGCTATGATATTTTGGAACTCTCGGTAACAGAGAGGATAGGAATGAAGAGTTGTTTTCGTATCGGTGCAGATGTGTTTTACCATCTTTGAAAGTATGAATGCTTCCGGCATTACTTTGATGACTGAAATTTGTTCAGCAATTAGACAGCACCCCATCCTCAAGTCATTGTTCGTGCAGATCGTGGTGCCTCGTAACTGACTACGCCCGAGCAGGAGTCGATTTTGGTGGCACCATCAATTAGTTGTGAAACTGTAAATCCCACGCTTGACGAACTTGATAAGTTCTGGAAACCCGCAGGGGTGAACTGCGAAATCGAGACTACTTCGAACGAGGTTAGAATAAAGAAGATAAATGGTGGGTTGTGCTTGCTTTTCTGTGGAATGTTTCGCATCCTAAAGTTCCTTAGGAGGAGGGGCAATACAAGTTGTAAATGTCAAGTGGATAACTTTGGGTCTGTGATCCCGAACACAGGATCACAGACCCGGTACCATAACTCAGGGATCCCGAACCCTAGTTTTGCATGAGAGATCTTGAACCCTGCTACCAAGTTTGCCGGATAGCGAGTTTGATACCAGTACAAATTTTCAACAAGAAACTCCGTTCCGAAGCAGTATTCGTAATCATTTCTCAACTAAGGTATGAAGATGAAGTAATGTAACTGCGAAACTAATGTGAGAGTTATTTCCTTCGAAGACCTTTTCGACAGATTAAACTATACAGGTGGAGGCGGCAAGTCTAGCAGAAGCCAAAATCCGACGCAATCATCCCCATCCAAGTCCCCTTGGATTGCAAGGAAGTGCAAGCCTCCGCAATCCTTCTTTGCTGCTTCCCAAGCTTCGGCTTCACTTGTTGTTTCAGGAGTTTTATTGTAGGTGGCGTAAATATATCGACCAGAGATCCCGACAGAAAGAAGCAAGCGTGCCCGTGACAAATCGACTTCAATCGAGCAAACTTCCAATCCATTCATCCAAGCTGTAGCACCATATAGCAAGATGCGACAAGTTAGGAACACCACAAACTCGTACAAGACGCAATAGGAATGAGAGCGGACTTATGGAAAATGTATCACAATAAGATATTGTTATCTTGTCGATCCACTCGCCCAACCGTTCATATTAACAATCTGATAACATAAACATTTCACGCTATCTGCTTATGGGTATGTGCAAGTAAATATGCATAAGAAGAAAGAAGATGACAGTCCGAGAGAATAAACACCTGCTAGCGGTTTTGCACGCGAAGATGCAACAGCCAATCCTGGAATCAATGTCTTCTCGTCAATTTCAATCCCCAACAAATCCAAATCTAGACTTGCGCCAAACACGAGGTTCGTGTCTAAGGATGAGATTTCCTCTTGAACAGCTGAAAACAGGAGGTAGAATTAGTAAGGGCTCATGAAATGTTACTGGATGAAAAAGACAGGTCAGAGAATGTGACTTGTTTTATCTGTCGAAATGTCGCCATTAGCAAATCCTTTACCTGAAAAGGGCAGCTGAACAAAGGCCCATTTCTCGCCAACAAGATTTTCCGGAAGTTCCATTGGGAAAGGGTTATCCAATGCGAGGAGTGGCTTAGATCCTTTCTGGAAACCAGGATGGCGTGTGTATACTGTCTCGTAGCGTTCTTCCAACCACAAAAGCAGCGATAGGCACTGCAAAAAGCAATGTTTTAAGACAATAAGCAGACAGAGAGAAGCAGTTGTCCCAGAAACTCGAAGAAAAGCTTCATTGCTAACTGATGAGAGTGTTTCAAAGTCATGCAACTTCTGCATCTCTGCGGTAGCATCGCAATAGTTCAATGTTACATACTTCTGTACAGTACAACAGGTGTTTATTTCCGGTGATAGTTTACGTAACAGAAAACAACCAACCACAATTTTCCAAAACAGAAATCTTTGACTTTGTAGTGGCCCTCTAAATTCTCTAGGCTATTAGCTGAACTTTCTTAAGTTACTTGATCAGTTGTGTGGTTGAAAAACTGCTTCCTCAATCCGTATATGTTCCGAACATTAGAGAATTGATAAGAAAAACATGCTTACCCGTTTACTGGGAATCGGCTTTATACCAAGCTCGTTACATGCTTTTGTGATAATTGTCTGCATCTGTGACCTACACAGTCCAATTGAACAAATCATAAAAGTGGAACCGTTACCAAATCCCAACTGACATGCTTTCTCAAGTATCACAATCCACAGAAGCACACATTATGCGCAAAATAAACAGCTAAGTTCTGCGATTTTAACCCTCTAAATTACTATATGTTACAATTTGAGGACAATGACTTTATTTCATCAACTTCTTTCGAAATATTTCGCGCACGAGTGACCAATGTGAGGGTAAGGCACCTCATACGTGCCCCAAACATGCTATTTTCGTTCAGAAATTTGCAAAATTTAAGCCATTGTTACCGAGTTGTAACAACTAGTAAGAAAATAGTTGCGCCAACCCCATGAGCGCACCTCACCAATTGTGATTAACGTAGTTGTTGATTTGTTCGACACATATAAATGACTACATCTTTGACGGTTTAGTTGCAAAGATGATCTTTAAATGAAGATTAAGAAAATTAACGGTTATGATTACCTGAAGTAGCGGATTTTATCCGGCAGAGGGACGCCTAATTCGTCACTAATGGACACAACAGCATCCTTCAAAGTAATGCTGTTGATAACATTGTTCGGAAAATACTTTGTGAACTGCAGAGACAGCGATTCGTCACACACTACCAGCTCCCACACCTTCTTCCCCCTGATATCCAAAATAGGCCTGGAGCAGAAATCCAGCTCCCATTCCGAAATGCTCTCCGGGTCGGTTTCTGGGTCGAGGTAGCTCAGCTCCGCCGTCGGGTCATCGTCCACTTCATCTAATTCCTCCTCCTCTGCTTCTTGTGTCGTGGAAACAGAGCTTTCCGAGACTGAATTGGGTCGGAAACAGCGGAGTTTTGGCCGGGGTTTTGAGGGATTGGTGGAGAGAGGAGAAGGGATTTTGATGGGTTTTGCGCGGGAGATGAATTTGGAGATGGGTTTGTGAGAGTGAAGGGTGGGGGTTCTGATTCTGGTGGTGTTGAAGCTGAAGCTCGCCATGGAAGTAGTGAGAGTAAGGAACTGAACTGATAAAGAAGTTTGCAGGAAGAAGAAAGGCAGTTATAGCGGTTGTTTCTCCGCCACATATATTTGAAGATGATTGTGGGCCCCGTAGGGAGTTGGATGGCCCACAAATTATGGGATACCGGACACCCCAGGTTTTGGGCTTTTGGACACCTAAGTTTCTTACTTTTTTGTTTTTTGGTTTTTATTTTTTTAATTTTTGGTGGGACAATTGGTGGCAAGCCAAAGTTATTCATCTCTTCCGGGATTGAAGAGGTTATAGCAAATTTCACTCTGCTCGTGGTCACAGTCAAGCAGACTCACCAGCTCGGAGCATCAAATCTAATACCTCCCACATTTTTTTGTTTATTGGGGAGCTGTAGTTCACATTCTTACCACTGGACCACTTACAGTTAGTTCGATAATCATCAAGTGACATTGATTGTCGGCCCGAACCAAGGAACTGGGTTTTTTTTCTTATCAAACCAAGGAATTGGGTGTTAAAAGATCAAATTTCATAACAAAAAAATACTTGGCTCTTTACATGTAAAATAAATCATTCATTCTTGCAGAAAAATCACATTTTAACTTGTATTCATAAACTTTTCACTATATTTTTGCATATTTTAAATTTTCATTAACAACGAACGATTTTTATATGTAAAGAGTCCAGCAGTGTTCATGCAAAAGTGAGCTAAATGCTTTTTCATTGGGCCTAGTGTAAATTGGGCTACTTTTACCATGTCCTTAAAAATCCTTCAAGACAAGTCCAATAGATAGCAAACTTTCGTTTTCCGGTGGCTCTTTGTCTTCTCCCTCCGTCGACCAAGAATTTTGCCCTATCAAGCTATCAGCCTCCCTCCCGAGAGTCCATGGAGCCAACAAACACAACCAGCAGGAGCTTCTGAGATTCTCTGAACCGTGAGTTTAAATTCAGACCATAAGAGAAAAATGAAGTTTCCAACTTCTTCTTCTTCTTCGTATTCCTCTGTTACTCCTATTCATTCTGTTTTTCTTCGCACAAAAAACCGTGGCAAATTGTCGTTTAATCTATTTCAGGGCACTTCTTCAACAGCCACCGCATCCGCCACGACCACTTTTACTTCCTCCTCCTCTCAAACCCGTCAACTGCTCAGCAGTAGCACACCCGCCGCTGCCGCCGTCATGGTTTCTTCTCTCGCCACCCACCCTCACCACGCCCATTACCCTCCTCCTTGGTTTAGGTTCTCATCTTCCTCTCCCTCTCTCTCTACTTTTTAATTTATTTGCACATTGCATTGATGCCCATGATTTTTATGGTTTTTGCGGAACTGGGTTTTGTTGCAAATTTACAGTATTGCTCCCATGCTGGAGTGGACTGACAATCACTACAGGACGCTGGCCAGGCTCATTTCAAAGAATACGTGGCTCTACACTGAGATGCTTGCTGCTGAGACCATTGTTTACCAGAAGGATAATCTGGTAAACCATATTTATCTGCAAGTATTGCAATTTGTAGCCTCAAATTGGACTTCGTTTTGTGCAACATTAGAAAGATTTGTTGAGTTTCACTTCCGAATCTGAAAACTTTGAAATATTGGCAACGAAGAATATAATTCGGTGGAAGTTGGTTTTCTCAAGATACCATTAGGGTTCTGTTGAATTGATATAGGCATCCAATAGAAGGGATAGTTAAACGTTTAGTTGAAGTAGATGACTTTATACCGTGGGGGTTTCGGATTATTGGTTTCAATCAGTTAATACTATAGTAAAAGGGTGTTCATGGACTTCATAAAAGACAAACGATCTTGCTACTGTGTTTAGAATGCATTAGTACCTCTAATTGAGATCTCTGTGTTCCCAGAACACTTAATGCTTTTTCTCACCATATACTTATTAACTCTACCACACCGTGAGCTCATAAGAAGTCTTTAACTGAGCCAAACCTAGCCTCATTGAACCCCATTGGACTTCATTTTGTATAATATTAGAAAGAATTGTTCAGTGTCAAACCAGAATCCGAAAGCTTTGAAATAGTCTCAACCAAAAAGTAATTTGGTGGAAATTGTGAAGTTAATTTGGTGTACAACGCCATCACTGAGATTTCACCGGAATCTTTGGCTTCATGTCCCCTGCTCATCCCAGCAGGCGGTGGCCAATTTTTTGGTGATGGTTGGTGGTCGATTTTGATCGCAGGCGCTGGCCGTGGTGTTCGACACTCTTGATGGTGGTGACGGGGGTGGTCGCGATTGGAAGGTATGGGAGGAGATGACAGTGATGGTGGTTTCAAGTCGCCAGAGAGAGGGAGACGGAGTCAAGGGATGGTGAACTGGTGATGGCTGTCAAGACACTAGGGAGAAGAGTGAGTTTGAGAATGAATGAGAAAAGATCCAACGGTGGAGGTCTGATTAATCAAATTGTCCAACGGTAGACCAGTTCGGGCCAGAGCCCTGTTTCTTCTGATTTTTGGACCCGCCCCGTCAATTTCTCCACCTTAGACCCGCCCTGACCCATGGGTTCTAGGCCAACCCCTAGATTAAAGTTCTTTTATTTTTTATGTTATTCTTATTTTTTTGATAAATTTTGAACTGGCATTCAAAGTTTCATTTATTTTTGGATTTTTCTTGTACATTTGATATGTTTGGATTAAGAAAACTGATAGTGGGACTTTTATCAGGATAGATTCTTGGAATATTCCCCGGAACAACATCCTATTGTTCTTCAAATTGGCAGGAATAATTTGGAAAACCTCGCCAAAGCGACTGAGCTTGCTAACCCTTACAAATATGATGAGATCAATTTTAAGTTTGTACTCTTTATTAAGCTTTTGTCTGTTAGAATTTATCTTTCAAGTTCTCCCCGACCCCTAATCTAACCCTCTACCGTTTACCAGTTGTGGATGTCCGAGTCCAAGAGTAGCTGGGCACGGGTGCTTTGGTGCTAGTCTTATGCTTGATCCAAAGGTTTGATTCCTTTCTCATTATATTGTTATTTGCAACTTTTCCACACACACATATATATATATTTAGTTTTTTTTTTCTTTACACTGTTCTCTGATAAAGACATTTGGTCTTTACAAGGAAAGTTTGTTGCTGAGGCTATGTCAGTGATTGCTGCGCACACAGATGCACCTGTTAGCGTGAAATGTCGAATTGGTGTTGATAATCATGATTCATATAACGAGCTCTGTAAGTTTCCTTTTCCTGATTCTTCTGTTTATATAGTGAGCAAACTAGTCAATATCTGTTTGTACCATACTTGACCAATCCCGAAACTACTTAGCACCGGTCAACGTTATACCGTCAAGGATCCAGAAGAGCTTCCCTTCAACCAGGAGGCCAATCACAATGCGACACGTGTCGACATCAGAAGCCAATCACAGCGCGACACGTGTCAACATCAGAAGCCAATCACAACATGACACGTGTCAATGTCAGAACAAAACTAGAAACTCTCTTCTATAAATAGGGATCATTCTCCCACAATAATCTCTAATGTCATTTTGTACTAAACTATTCACTAGAACTCACAAAAGGAGAGATTGAACCAATGTATTTGTGTAAACCCTTCACAATTAATGAGAACTCCTCTACTCCGTGGACGTAGCCAATCTGGGTGAACCACGTATATCTTGTGTTTGCTTCTCTGTCTCTATTCATTTATATACCTATCCTCGCTAGTGACCGAAGCAACCAAGCGAAGGTCACAAAACCTGACACTTTCTGTTGTACCAAAGTCCTTGCTGATTTTGTGCATCAACATTTGGCGCCGTCTGTGGGAAAGACACTTACTCCCACTCTCTTCAGCTTTGTCAAGCTGGTTTCCACCGCTCGTACACTTTCTTTTGGCCAAGCATCTCTCTCCAACATGGGGAGCGAAAGAAGCCATAGCACACAGAATGACACCCCCATTGGACCTAGTATGAAGCAACAAAAGCAAGAAGGAAATAGAGTTACTCTTCAAGCTAAAGTCGATGAGCTAGAAGCTCAGAACAACAAGATAGTGATGAGGAACGAGGTCCTCCAAGAGCAATATGAAAAGCTTTTCGAGAGGCTTCACGAGGCTAGGCATGCTCAAACATACAAGTTTGTCGCCCCTGTCGAGGTCAACAATCATCTGAATGCCCCCCAACACGGAGGGTCACCGATATCCAACACGGACATCCCTGACAGGGATCGAGCTACCCATCAATGTGACAATCAACATGAGACTTCTCTCAACCCGGCCGCTTCAACCCGAAGCAGAAGAAGTAGAGGAAAACACCTCCTCACAGAGGGAGTGGAAGGATCAAAAGCCGTCTATCGTGATTGTCGAGACTTCCTAAAGCAACGTCGAGAGAATCCCATCCACATAAGCTCGAAGATCAATGACCCAAGAGTTTCTGAAAGACTCGGTCCTCTTCCACGATCCAGGCCAATCACCAATCTAGGGAATGGGCAACAAGTCCTAGAAGAACATGAAGGTACATGGGACTCGGAAATATTTCGACATACTCACTCTAGGAGTCAGTGTGGCGAGTCCAAGGAAAAATCACGCTATCTTGATCAAACTTTCCTACTTCCAAGAGGCGATGGGGACTTACGGAAGAAAACTTCAGTGGTGCACGACTCCACTCAGGACCCCCTTGTCCTACAGCTCCTGGATGAAGTAAACAAGTTGAAGGCTGAACGTCAAGCCGAGATACCTGACTGGAACCAACCCAGGCCTGGCCCCCTCACAAAAAGGATCCTCAACACCCCCCTCCAAGCGAAAACAAAGCAGAAGCTTGACTTACAACTCTATACTGGAAGGGAAGACCCGATTGAACACCTTAACCTCTTTGAGTCCACCATGGTATACCGTAGACACACCGACGAAGAACGGTGCCTTCTCTTCCCCTCCACCCTCTCTGGCGGAGTTTTAAACTGGTATTGCCGTCTTCCACCCGAGACGGTAGACTCATTTGAAGAGTTGAGGAAGTTGTTTGTCTCTCAACACATCTTCCAGACCGATCGCTTGCATTCCGCAGATGACTTGTACACTATTCGCCAGAAGCCGGACGAGTCATTACGAAAGTATGTTGGCCGCTTCAGCCATGAGTATTCCCGCTGCGCTGAGGCAGATGACAAAACCGCCCTCAAGGCCTTCACGGCAGGCTTACGTGACTGTTTCTTCAAGTACATGATCAATGCCAACACTTGGAAGACTTACTCTGAGGTGATGGCACAAGCTTACAACCATGCCTCCGCCGAGGCAAGGACATATCAAGGGAAACCCCCTACAGTCACCCCTTATCAGCAAGTAGGGAGTGGAGGCCAGATCCAACCGAATGAGAAGACCTCAACCTTCCAAGAAGTAGCAGCACACCCCCCTGCCTCATTTAATGCTTCGCCAAGTCAGCAAACATATCAATCCCAGGGCAAAAGGAAAGATTTTCATCCTCACCAATCTCATTTTAATAAAAAGAATAAGGGGCACTATCGCGATAACTCAGGATATCGTCACAATAACACTCATCCCCAGGCAGTCAACGCAGTGGGTTAATCGCGTGTCAAGACAGGCCCTACCCCGAGGTATGAGACATACACACCTTTGAACGCTACATGCGCGGCCATCTACCCCAGTATAGCTCACCTGATACCAAAGCCAAAGCCAAGACAGCCGGATTACAAGTCCACGAAGAACACGGGCGTGTTTTGCTGCTACCACGAATATAATGGCCATGACGGCGAGAAGTGCATCATCCTCCGTGATCATATCGAGGCTTTGGCACGTGAAGGAAAAATTGATCAGTTCATCCTTCACCCTCCAAGGGATAACCGTAACCAACGTCAGGTGAATGTGATATACTCCATAAGCGGCGGCACACCCATGTCTGAATCTTCCAATAGGGCCATGAAAAACAGTGAACGAACTTTGAGACATGGCCATCAAGTGTTTCACGTGGAAGACATCAGGGGAGGCAAGTATCAAAAACCTAACTGGGATCCAATATGTTTCTACCCTGAGGAAGAAAGAGGTATCATCTACCCTCACAACGACCCGCTGATCGTGGAGGCTCACATAGCAAATTTTGATGTGAAACGAATCCTGATAGACACAGGTGCTTCAGTCAATATCATGTTTGCTGAAGCTTTCAAGGCACTTAATGTAGCTGAACACTTGCTCGATCGCTCGATTTCTCCTCTGATAAGCTTCTCTGGCGATATCGTACAACCTTTAGGGAGTATACACTTACCCCTCACCATTGGTACAGGCCCCTACACAGCTACTATTACCACTAACTTCCTAGTGGTCAATTGCCCGACAGCATACAATGTCATCTTCGGGCGCACAGGCATCAATGATCTCAAGGCCATGGTATCCACACATATGTTGTTGATGAAGTTTCCAACCCCTTTCGGCAATGGATACATCAGGGGAGATCAACTTAGTGCTCGATCATGTTACAACACTTCAGTTAAGCAACAACACCTGCCTGTCCCTAAGGAGACCCTCTCTATACATAACCAAGTAGTAAAGACCAGTCCAGATGAAGCTAGCTCGGATCTTCATGATGGCAACAGTCAACCTGATGACCCTCGAGATGACTCCTTCACCCAGCAAGCACAACCCGCTGAAGAGTTAGAGAATGTCTCTATCTCCAAAGACCATCCAGATCGCATGGTGAAGATTGGCACCACTTTGTCACCACCCCTGCGGCTGTCGTTGATCTCATTTTTGCAAGAAAACGCCGAGGTCTTCGCTTGGTCATATAAAGATATGCCGGGCATCGCTCCCGATATCATCTGTCACCACTTGAGTATTGATCCCAAGACCAAACCAGTAAAACAGAAGCGAAGATCTTATGATGTTGAACGATACGAGGCGATGAAAGCAGAAGTTGAAAAACTCAAGGATATAGGTTTCGTCCGTGAAGTCAATTACCCAACATGGGTAGCAAATGTTGTCCTTGTTAAGGAAAGTCTCCTACTTCAAAAGGTCTTGTGGAGAATGTGTGTCGACTACACCGACCTAAACAAAGGATGCCCGAAGGATAGTTTCCCCATTCCTCTCATTGATAGACTTATAGACTCTACGGCAGGGTGTGAGCTCTTGAGCTTCATGGACGCTTATTCAGGATACAACCAAATCCTCATGAACCCCTCAGACCAAGAACACACAGCCTTTACTACTGACAGGGGACTATATTGCTACAAAGTCATGCCTTTCGGCCTAAAGAATGCAGGAGCAACTTATCAGAGACTGGTCAATTCAATGTTCGCCGAACATATTGGGAAGAGCATGGAAGTTTACGTTGATGATATGTTAGTCAAGAGCAAACATGCTGACCAACACATCACCAACCTATCTGAAACTTTCACCATTCTAAAGAGGTATCGAATGAGGTTGAACCCCAACAAATGTGCCTTCGGCGTGGGCTCTGGCAAATTCTTAGGCTTCATGATTAGCCAACGAGGCATTGAAGCTAACCCTGAAAAGATCAAAGCAATCCTCAACATGAAAGAGCCAGTAACTTCAAAAGACATCCAAAGCCTTACTGGAAAGGTGGCAGCCTTAACCAGATTCATCTCTAAGGCCACAGACAGATGTGCTCCTTTCTTCAAAGCACTCAAGGGAAATAAGAAGTACATTACATGGACGGAGGAATGTGCCGAGGCATTCAGGAACCTCAAAGAGTACATGAGTAAGGCCCCTCTGCTCTCCAAACCAGAAGTTGGTGACACTCTCATTATCTATCTATCGGTTTCGGCTTCAGCAGTCAGTTCTGATCTTATTCGAAAGGACAGTGGTGTCGAACGGCCCGTCTACTACGCTAGCAAGGCCCTACAAGATGCGGAGACACGATACTCCAACATTGAGAAATTGGCTCTAGCATTGGTCATGTCTGCTCGAAAACTTCGCCCTTATTTCCAAGCACACGCCATCATCGTGCTTACCAATCACCCTCTTCGACAGATACTCCAGAGTCCTGACACGTCTGGGCGAATGATCAAATGGGCGATAGCATTGGGTGAGTTTGACATCTCCTACCAACCAAAACCAGCCGAAAAGGGTCAAGCAGTAGCAGATTTCATCGCCGACTTCACATATCCTGTTGACATTACTTCTACACCTGAAGCAGTAACTTCACTACCATCAGAAGCTCAGAAGATAGAATCAACAACCCCAGCATGGAGTCTATATGTTGATGGCTCATCCAACCAACAGGGCTGCGGAGCAGGATTAGTCCTCACTACCCCTGACAAAGTGGCGATGGAATACGCTCTTCGTTTCAAATTCAAGGCATCGAATAACGAGGCCGAATACGAAGCCCTTCTAGCAGGCTTACGTTTGGCCAAGCACCTTGGGGTTAAACAAATTGATATCTTCAGTGACTCCCAATTAGTGGTCAACCAGGTCACGAACAACTTTGATGCTAAGGATAGCTCCATGGCGGCATATCTCGCGCAAACACGACTTTTGCTCAAACACTTCCACTACCAGATCACCCAAGTTCCTCGAGCGGCAAACAGTCATGCAGACGCTTTGGCTCGCCTCGCCTCGGCAGTGGAAGACAAGATTGGGAGAAAAATTCATGTCGAATTGTTGGCGGCACCGAGCACCATGGTCGCGGAAGTGTGCAATTTACAACAAGGAGATAGTTGGATCACCCCAATTTATAAATTCCTTGCTCATGGCACCCTCCTAAATGACAAAGTCCAAGCTAAGCAGATTCGATACAAGTCTGCCCGCTACCTGATCATTAATGACCAACTCTACAAGCGCGGTTTTACCCTGCCATACCTAAGATGCCTTACACCTGTGGAGGCGGAAATTGTCCTACGGGAAATACATGAAGGAGTCTGTGGAGATCATGCTGGGTCCCGATCCCTAGCACACAAGACTTTTCGCCAAGGATATTATTGGCCAACACTCCACCAAGATGCCATCAGATTATCTCGCTCATGTGATAAGTGTCAACGCTACGCAACTATCCCTCACTCCCCTCCCGAGCCGCTCACTCCTATGATCAGCCATTGGCCCTTCGCCCAATGGGGACTTGATTTGATCGGCCCGATGCCTGCAGGGAAGGGCGAAGTCCGCTATGCAATCGTTGCAGTTGACTACTTCACAAAATGGGCTGAAGTAGAACCCCTGACAACCATTACTGAGGCAAAAATAGAAGACTTCGTATGGAAGAACATCCTCTGCAGATTCGGCATTCCTAATGCGATAGTCACGGACAATGGGCGGCAGTTCGACAACAAGAAGTTCAGGATGTTTTGCTCTAAGTTCAACATCAACTTATGTTTTGCCTCTCCAGCCCATCCTCAATCTAATGGACAAGTCGAGGTCGTTAACAAAATAATCAAGCGCACTCTGAAAACTAGCTTGGACAAAGCCAAAGGTTGTTGGCCAGAATTCATACCCCAAGTTCTTTGGTCATACCGCACTTCATATCGGACTTCCACAGGGGAAACCCCATTCTCACTTGCTTTTGGTACAGAAGCAGTTGTCCCGGTTGAGCTTGAGCAAGCAACATACCGAACCCAGAACTACATGCAGAGTGAGAACGACAAACAACTCACCCTCAACATGGATCTAGTTGAAGAACACAGAAATCAGGCTCACCTGAGGAATGTTGCTTACAAGCAGCGCATCTCCAACTACTACGACTCAAGGGTCAAACCTCGCTCTTTCAAAGTGGGAGACTGGGTACTGAAGAAGAGATTACTCTGTGATAGAGTACCGAGTGAAGGAACACTTAGTCCTAACTGGGATGGACCGTTCGAGATCGTCGGCATCAGCCGCCCTGGCTCCTACAAGCTCAGAAGCTCCGACGGCAAGACCCTTGGCCATCCATGGAATGCTGACCACTTGAAGTACTATTACAAATAGACTCACATTGTACAAGTGTTAAGCTACAGCCGTTCGGCATCCTATGTAACAAAGACCATTTGGTATGAGTTCAATAAAGAGGTGATTTAGCCAACTCGGCCCTAAACTCTTTTACATTCTGAGCAATGAAACACTCAAGTGTTGAAGATTCAACGCAAATGTTCCCAATACAAAACAAAATCTAAGTATGTGTCAACAAGACTATACAAAGGATCTACATCATACATTCCAACACATTCATACATAAACATCATATATTCTAACACATTCATACATAAACATCATACATTTCAACACATTCATACATAAACATCATACATTCCAACACATTCATACATAAACATCATACATTCCAATACATTCATACATAAACATCATACATTCCAACACATCCATACATAAGCCAACTGTGCTTCGAAAGGGTTCAACACACTTTGTGTCATTCGACATTTACCACAATGTGCCTCGACACCTTGCCCTTATTCTCACCAACTAGGTGATGAAGGAACTCACCTTCGTGTCACCAACTAAGTGATGAAATGTACAACCCGTACTCTAATATTATTTGGAAACTTACCGCCCTTATCACCAATCAGGTGAAAAAGGAACTCATCTTCATGCCACCAACCAGGTGATGAAATGTACAACGCGTACTCTCCTTCATGCCACCAACCAGGTGATGAAATGTACAAACAATGCTCCAGAAGACGAGTGGTACAACTTGTACATGTGAACTCCTAGCATTCACAAATAATCAAAAACCCTCAAACTTTACAACTCAACTAGGGGAGCACTTATGCCTAACAAGAGCTATAGTCACCAACAAAGTCTTATTGCAAGCCAACAATGGCTTCAGTGCATGGTATACGAAGATCAAGCTCTTCAACCTTCTTGCATTTGCTTCAGACATTTCTCCTTTGTAACAATGCAAACACTACAACTCATAGAAAGCTTCACACGCTCTTGATCAAGACTGTTCGAAGCAAATTCAATTTATATGGTTCATCCAAACCTTCGACTACTACAAGATGTGGCTTGCATCACAATCTCTTGCTCAACAGTGTGGAAGCAAAATTTGTATACGTTGTCTCTCCCACATTTTCAAATTTCTAGTTTTCCAAAAAAAAAAAAAAAAAAAAAAAAAGGGAAATTGGAAATTGGGAAATTCAACAAAGCTTCATCAATGGAACACAACTACAATCTCAAAAGCTTCGCACTATCTTCTTCAAGATAGTGTGAAGCAAAATCAATTTATGGTGCCACCAAAAGCTTCATCAATGGAGGACAAATATCAATCTCAAAAGCTTTGCACTATCTTCATCAAGATAGTGTGAAGCAAAATCAATTTATGGTGCCACCAAAAGCTTCATCAATGGAGGACAAATATCAATCTCAAAAGCTTTGCACTATCTTCATCAAGATAGTGTGAAGCAAAATCAATTTATGGTGTCACCAAAAGCTTCATCAATGGAGGACAAATATCAATCTCAAAAGCTTCGCACTATCTTCATCAAGATAGTGTGAAGCAAAATCAATTTATGGTGTCACCAAAAGCTTCATCAATGGAGGACAAATATCAATCTTAAAAGCTTCGCACTATCTTCATCAAGATCGTGTGAAACAAAATCAATTTATGGTGCCACCAAAAGCTTCATCAATTGAGGACAAATATCAATCTCAAAAGCTTCGCACTATCTTCATCAAGATAGTGTGAGGCAAAATCAATTTATGGTGCCACCAAAGCTTCACCTATAAAGCTTCAACCCCAAAGTTTCAACTATAAAGCTTCAACCCCAAAACTTCACCTACAATACAAAATTTCAACACCAAAACATATAAAAGCTTCACACACTCTTCATCAAGATAGTGCGAAGCTAATTCCAGTGGAGCTGAATTTTGGACATCTTATAGTTCTTGAGCAGATGAACAACTTTCACGAAGGAAATTTTTCTATTTGAGCGACGAAAGTTAGAGTGTTGAAGCTCCAAACATGACGGTCATATTTCTCCAAGCTTCAAAGCTGCTGCGGTATTTCGAAGATCTGGAAATATTCAACCGTTAGTTTGTTCTGAATTTTTGATATGTTATGGAAGAGATGATGAGGAACAACTTCGATGAAGAAAGTATGTTGATCTGAACAAGAGAAAATGGAGTTTCGAAGCTCACAACAAGTCTGACGGGTTAACAGAAAATTGATGAACAGTTACTCATCATACTTGAATTTCTGAAGTTGTACTACTCCGATGGATCTCAAATTTGGATATGTTGTAGTTCACAAGATAAGGAACAACTTTCATGAAGACGACTTTGCAATCTGAGCTATAGAGAATGGTGTTATCTTGCATCCACTCAGGCTGATTAGTGGAAACGAAAAGCAATTCCACCAAAGAAAAGATGAAAAAGAGAGAAAAGCTACTAATTGCACTTGATATTGTCTAGTCAATAGCATGCAGCATCAAACACACAAAAGTTGGAAATATTTTTAGATAAGGCATATATGAAGGTGTGACATCAAAACAAGGCTTCGTTACTTTGACAAATTAGTAGCAAGCAAGATACCTCATTCGGCAACTCTCCTCGCCCGAAGACTTGGGGGACTCCCACCATATGCTACTGCACCTTGATACTCGGAAGTCTCACAACCACTCAGTGACTTGAATTTTTCAAGTCTCCAACCGAGAAGTTTTCCTCACTCGGGAAATTAAGGGAACACTACCTCAAACTACATGCTTCACTCACAAAGCTTCAACAATACAAGTTTCAACAAAAGAAAAAATTCAGAGAACTTTATGAAGAAGGCTTTGGTGTATTTAACACAATACGTTGAAATGAAGCAAGCTTATTTATTAATATTTCCGATAAGCTACAAATATGTACATACACATGAGTCAAAATAAACAAACAAGAGGGAGGCTTCACAAAGGTTGCTCAGGGGAAGTCTCAGCAATCGGGAGAGCCCCAGAAAGACGAAGCACCAGAGATTGATTATCCGGAGCCTCAACACTTGGTGAAGCTCCAGAGGACGAAGGCAGAAGTTGCCTCTGGAGTAACGCCACAAACCTCTGATGATCACTCTGAATCCGCACTTCGGACTCCTGCAGCTGATCAAGCTTCCTCTTCATGCTTGTTGAGTAATTAGTTGCGAGCATGTGCAACTCCTTATTCTCATGCCTAAGCACTCTGACCTCTTGCCGAAGACTAGCCACTTCAACCATCAACGACTCAACCTGACGAGATCGAGCAAGAAGGCGCTGGCCCATGTTTGATACTGAGCCTGCACATCGGACGCTGTAGGCCAGAGAGTCCTGAACAGCGAGTTCGTCGGACCGCCTGGAAAGTATTCTAGTGTCTCTAGGAGTGAGAAGATTTATGGCCACCACCGAAGCGGTTGTATCATTCATCATCATGGAATCCCCAACTGTAAGAGGACCATTTGGGGATACGAATGACGGCTGCCAAATGTTGGTTGGAGAAGATAGGTCACTATCTTCCCCGACATTCAAGTTAAGGCGACGGTCAGAAGGGCAAGACATATTCGAAGGTGTGGAGAAAAAGAAGAGGTCGGACAAATCAAGTTCTTAGAAGTGCAAGTATGGAGCTTCTACTGGTGGAGATTCAAGTATGATGTGGAACTTAATGCCAGCCTCTATAAAAATCTGCGTTCGACAGAGCTTCAGAAATCGAAGAGGCGTTTGCTTTCTCAAAAGCTGGGCTGCTCATAGACCACGAGGGCTGATCTCAAAAATCGAAGAGGCACTTCCTTTCTCAAAAGCTGGGCTGCTCAGAGACCACGAGGGCCGATCTCAGAAATCGAAGAAGCACCTGCTTTTTCAGCCTCGTCAGCAACTGTCACATGCACACTCAGCTTTGCTGAAATTACGGGTAATCTGTCGAAGATTTCTGGTGAAGTAGAAAGCACGTGAATCTTACTGTTCAATCACCACTCTCCACATGCACCATCAACTCCTCGGGTACCACATATAACTTTGTCAAAAATCTCTGACAAAGTTTAGGCACGAGAACTTCGAAGTTCCAGCTACCCTACTATTACCCACAGGGGTAAAGGAACAGCATCACTGCTTGACAACTGGAAAGTCCCTATGTGTGTCGACCTCCGTGTTTTGCGGCAAGACAGGTTGGCAAGAACGTCCAACCTTTACTCACTTTCGAGAAAAGACTCCCAACATAATTACTTTCTCAAAAACCGAAACGGCGCCACTCTCCGAATCTCGAGGGCCAGACTCCCAACGGGATTACTTTCTTGAAAACCGAATAGGCACAGCTCTCAGAACTTCGAGAACCAGATCTCCTTAGATAAAGCTTGTCTGTAATCTTCACACGCAACATCAGCTTTCCAGATACAACATACCACTTTTTCAAAGTGCTCTGACAAAGTTAAAGCACGTGAAGCTGGCAACTCCCACTACATTGCTGTGACCAAGAAGGGTAAAGGAATAGCATTACTACTTGCTATTGGGAAATCCCTATATACGTCGACCTCCCTCCTCTAAGGACAAGCAAACCTGCAAAAATGCTCAACTCTTTCTCGCATTCGAGAAGGCACCCTCAACATAACTTCTCGAAATACTCAGCTTTATTTCCCCCCGATAATACCTCAGCAAATAAGCCACACCAAGAACAAGAGTATCTCATATCATCAGGGTCGAAAGCAAGAGTATCCCATATCATGCTTTCTCCCTGTCATTGTCCTTGTCCTTGTCCACACCTGCAGGACAAGGAGAAAGAGAGCAGTCAGTCGGAACCTGAAATCAAACCTCCAATCGGGAACTGACTGCCTGAGACCTTTGCCCGGTTACTTACTTAACATTGCTCTCGAGTACTCATCCACAACTGCTGTCAAGGTCACGAATTCCACCGGTAAATACCTCATGACAGTTGATCAGATATTGGCTCTTTACACTGAAGCTGCCAAGCGTGGATGAGTCACTAGGAAGGAATGTTCTGAAGGACCATTTAAATGCAAAGGGTACACACCACTTCTGCCAGGCAAAAGATTGAAGCAGAAGGTTCAACGATGAGCTAAAACAGATCGCTACAACACGAGGAGCTTCAACAACCTTTCACTAGCACCGCCGCCGAAGAGCAAAACCTCGCCATACCACATTCATTACTTTGTCAACAGCAAGAGTATCCCATATCATCAAGGTCGATCATACTCTAGATTTGATGGACTTGTTTTGACCCTCAAATTCTTGAGTCGACTCACTAAGGCGTCGTGAACTGCACATGTTGATTCATCACCCTTGAATCAAATCCTTAAAGATCATGTCACCAACGACCCTTGAAGATATCAAAAGCCCAATTCAAGATCAAGTGTCCGCCACCTTGAATCGGATTCAGTTCAAGATTAAGTCTGTGGAAAGTCCTTTGGAGGAGACTAGAAAACCCTCCAACACAGTTCAAGAATAAGCATGTGGAAAGTTACTTCTTCAAAAGCAAAAGTATCTCATATCATCTCTTCTCCATCTGCTTCTCCTTATCCTGACAGCTGAATGAGAGACAAGGAGAAGGAGAACAATCAACCGGAAGCCGAAGTCGAACCTCCGATCCTGGGTTGCTTGCTTGGAAGCCTGACTGCTTACCTTGTCGGTTACCTCCTTCGACAGATCTCCTAGCTCGGCGACTTGAGGGACTCCTACTATAGGGTTTGTATCGCACTTGGCCAAGCCCGAAACTACAAGTAAGCTTCAGGTGAAATTGATACATTACCTTGTGCATCTCCACCGGTTGAAGACACCACCCCTGAATGGAGGAAGCGTACTTCCAGAGAAGATGTCACATCTACCTATGAGAAAGATAAGGCAAGTGAAGACGATACCACACCTCGGTACTTAGAAGTTTCGCGATTACTCAGCGGCTTGGATCTTGCAAGTCCCCAACCGAGGAGCCTCCCTCACTCGGGAACTTAGGGGAGCACTGTTTGTACCATACTTGACCAATCCCGAAACTACTTAGCACCGGTCAACGTTATACCGTCAAGGATCCAGAAGAGCTTCCCTTCAACCAGGAGGCCAATCACAATGCGACACGTGTCGACATCAGAAGCCAATCACAGCGCGACACGTGTCAACATCAGAAGCCAATCACAACATGACACGTGTCAATGTCAGAACAAAACTAGAAACTCTCTTCTATAAATAGGGATCATTCTCCCACAATAATCTCTAATGTCATTTTGTACTAAACTATTCACTAGAACTCACAAAAGGAGAGCTTGAACCAATGTATTTGTGTAAACCCTTCACAATTAATGAGAACTCCTCTACTCCGTGGACGTAGCCAATCTGGGTGAACCACGTATATCTTGTGTTTGCTTCTCTGTCTCTATTCATTTATATACCTATCCTCGCTAGTGACCGAAGCAACCAAGCGAAGGTCACAAAACCTGACACTTTCTGTTGTACCAAAGTCCTTGCTGATTTTGTGCATCAACAATATCAATATAGAAAAAAAGAAAGACATTGGAAAAGGCAGCGAATGATGAACTGAGGACACATAGTTTCTTGCATAACATAAATAGTTATGCTTGAATTTTGCATTCTGTGTTTGGCTGTACCTTTCATAGCCCTTGTTTATTGCCTTATGATTGTGTCATTATACCATGAAAACACAATGACATTCAGTGCTACAAAAAGCCAAAATCTGTACATCGTTGGAAGCCTAAATCTTGATCAGTTTGGTGATTTTGCATATTTTTCTTACCATGAATTCAAAATGATCTCTGAGTTAAAGGAAAAGGAAATTAAAAGAACAGGTTTAGACATGATTTACAGTAATCCAAATAACAAAAAGAGGACATAATTTATATTACAAGTTTCATCCGTCAGATGGAAGAATATTAAATACAAATTTAGCAGTGAAATGTAGTACCGATATAGAAGCGATGGGGTAAATGCAAGAGCTTTCTAAATTCTCCTACAACAGCAGCTGGAAAGAAGTGCCAGCTTTTTGGAAAGTTAACAGGAACCACCTTTTGTTTGTTGCGTATACTCTTTCCACATTTATGGTTTGTATGCTTGTTGAGTGATAAACATAGAGCATTATTGATTCGTCTAATGCTTAAAACTGAGTTTATCTAATTCCATATCACTGTTTTTCTGAATATGAAAGGAATATAGCTATGCTTATGTTAGTTTCTTGAGTTGCATCCTCACTTAATTGTGTCACCGCCTGTCTCATTTTTCAGGTGATTTTATTTACAAGGTTTCTTCTCAATCACCAACTAGGCATTTCATAATACATTCACGGAAGGCACTACTCAATGGAATTAGCCCAGCTGAAAATCGAAGTATTCCGCCTCTTAAGTATGCATTCTGTTATTTCGTGTTTTGTGAACTTATATTTTCTTAGTCACTTTACTTATATGCCCATCTCATAACTGCTATTCAAAAACTGCTTGGATTATATTTGTAAACATTTGAAAATGCTTGGATTATATTTGTAATTTTTTGTATATCGCATTCACAAGTAACATACTGCTTCTTATTATTGTTCATATATTACTTTATTGCAGATATGAGTACTTTTATGGCCTCTTGCATGACTTTCCAGACTTGAGATTTACAATAAATGGGGGCATAAACACCGTTGAGGAGGTGAACCTATGAACAATTGTATTGTCTTCAGAGGATATCATGTTTGCAGTTACATTTTTATTCAACTCTATCATTATTTTCTATAAAAATTTTCGTCGTCCATTGGGACATTAGTTGTAACTTGGGGTATTGTGTCCCTGCTGTCATTTCCTTACTGTTGAAAGATTGTATTCTTTGAAACTTTCTTCATTGTAATTGGTCAATACAGCATATTTGCAAAATTTAACTGTTATTTTCTTGATGTTCCAACTTTATGCATATATATGAATTGGAATTCCTGGTTTCTAATGCTTAAGGACCAAATGAAATTCTTTCGTGAAAACAAGGGCTTAAGTAGAAGACGCAAGACTTGAAAGAATGAAATTAGGGTAGCTGATTATGAAAACTCTTATGTTGAACTTTTCTGGTCTCCGAGTCTTGTTGAAGAAAAGAAAGCATTTTCCCTCAACTATATTATTTAGCTCATAACATATTGCATCATATGTAAGTCTGTCCGCTACCCTTGAACCAAATGCACGTCTTGCATGTGCCAAGTAAGAAATTTACTTGGAAGTGATAGATCAAGACTTGAATGAAGACTAACTATTAGCTTTTGTGATTCCACCATATTAAAATATCGCCAACATTTTGGTTTTTAAGGTTTGTGTTTAGTTTAGGTTTTTATTTTGTTTAGATTTAGAGGTCTGATTGTCCTCTCTGTTGCAATGTTAATTTGTGACTCCAATGTTGACTGACAACCATTGTACATATTTCAATAGACCATGGCATACTTTGGGACATGTTGATACTGTAGTTTATGGAGCACCAAGCAGTGGTGTAACTCGGCGTCAGGTCTGCAAACTTGGCTGTAAATAGGTGTATCTGCTCAGTTAACATTGAATTTTTACAGCTTATAATTATCTTTTCCCCCACCTTTAGATACTGGAGAAGTTTCAAGTGTATGGAGATACTGCTGTGGGAAAATATGGACGCAAACCAACTGTGCGAGATGTAGCAAGGGTTAGTGCTACCATCATCCTCATAATATTATGTTCCTATCTGGAAAGTTTTACACATACCCTTGTACAATTCATACTAGAACAAATAGAATATGCCAACAACCTCTTCTTGCACACACAAAAATGTCAAACTGACAATATTATGTTATTATTTTCCATATTTTCCGCACTCCGAGATGATTTTCTTTTTAAAAAGTATCAGGAAAAAAAAATTGGGAAGCTTTCAACTGATTGTCTTTTGATGTCAATTTAGCATTCAGTTTCATGGGTCTCTTCAGTCTTGTCGCATGTCATATTACATTACCAAAACGGCTTAATATATTATGTAATTTGACATGCGTTGCTTATCTGGCTCAATCCGCCTTGTTGAATTCTAGTTGTTACCTTATGGGTGGGTCTTACTCTGGGCTATCATTTCTTTTAGGTCGAAAACACTGGGATATCATTTTGGATTTGTTTAACGATGCAAAGGAATTATTGAGAAAATAAACCTAAATGCTTTTGCAGTATCATCAGTATGTGATTACCATATTATCCTGGTGTCTGTATTCTCCCCTCTTTCGCTGCTTTTTGTTGTTGAGTGGGTTACAATATCTTAAGCTAGTCTCTCGTTGAGTGAAGTTTTCTCTGACCATAATAATTTGGTGCAATTGCATCACCCTCTTTTTGTTCTGCTGCAGCCTTTGATTGGTCTTTTCCATTCGGAACCTGGGAATAGTCAATGGAAACGGAAAGCTGATGCTGCTTTCCTGCATTGCACGGTAGTATTATTGCTCCTGCTGCTGCTGCTGTTATTATCCTTGTATACTTTTTAAGTTCCACTTTTAGGACTTGAAAGTTATAATCCATCCCCAATCAATGCCCAATACATTCATTATTTTCCGATGGTTTTTTACTCTGATCTAGGGAATTATGTTATTTCTGAGTTGCTTAAGTTTCTGACATGGCTCTTGAACCTTGCAGACCATGAAAGAGTTTTTTGATGAAACGCTTGTAGCGATTCCTGACTATGTTTTGGATAAACCTATTGGGGAGCCACCATCAGGCAGTCAAGATCCTTTTGCGAACATACACAGTTTGCTGCCTCCGGCGTATGAATCAAGGGAACTAGAACTACAATATGCTTAGCGGTCTCCATTCTAACTATATACTTCTGGCGGCAAAACCTGTTGTCAAATTTTTGGAATGTAACATGACTGATCCCAGGACCCATGTAACATGCATCATACATGTCAGTGCATAGATAGTCAAAAACACATATCTTGTACTGCAGTCGCCTTTGGATGACGACTAGCAATTTGTGTTTTGATTGCTACATATTTTGCTTGTATACGAAGAACCTCGCTCTTAAGTCGAGCAATTTGTTCACTGATCTGGTAGGTAAATCCAATTACTTTTAGACGTCGATTTGTTATTTGTGTCTGGTGATTGATGAAATGCTCTTTTTGTGTCTCGTTACAATGCGGAACAGGCGATCGACTCTTGTTGATTAAATACCCGGAAATATATTATTTTACTACAAATTTTGGAATTTAATCCGTCGAACGGCTTCTAAATTGGAAATAAACAGATGAAGAACTTGAGTTAAGAAAAGTTACAAATTGGAACAATTGGTTTACAGTTTTTTCCATGTCACGTACATGTATAGCGTTGCAGCAAATCTGATAAATTGTGAAACTGGAATTGTAAGGGGCGCCCACAGAGATGCACCCCTCCAAAAATAGGCGTATGCCACTTAAAGCGATGAGCACACGGTATTCTTTAGTAAAAGGCGAAAGAATAGTTCGCTTTGTGCTCAACGCATGGCTCCGTAAATTTTATTTGCACAGGACGCCCCTTTTTATAGTCCCGGCTGTAGCTCATTCTTGCTGGTGTCGTCGATCTGGGAAGCACCTACTGCTTATGACTCAACAGTTTCAGCTCAGCAGTCCGCATAAAAAACCCACGAGCTACAGCTAGTGTTTCAGGACCTAACCAGGCTCCCATATGGTATAGGATTTGCCTCTCTTTACATCTACACTTCAAAATATATCTCTCCATTTGTCCCTTTTACTTTGAGAAACTAATTGAAGCTCCGGAATTGCGAAGGACTCGTAGCTTTGTTGGCTAAGAGTTTCTACTATTGCACCGAAAGTCTCGAATTCAATGCCCTCTCTCCAATATTGATTGGTAAAATAAAATAAAATAAAAGCGAAGCTATGCGATTATACTTTCAAGTTCCAAACCAAGTTTTATAAAGAACCAGGTGCTGCAAACTCCCATTTTCTCTACTTCTTGCTTATAAATCGTTGTCTATCTGAATATGAAAGGAATATGGCTATGCTTATGTTAGTTTCTTGAGTTGCATCCTCGCTTAATTGTGTCACCACTTGTCTCCTTTTCAGGTGATTTTATTTACAAGGTTTCTTCTCAATCACCAACTAGGCATTTCAAATACATTCACGGAAGGCACTACTCAATGGAATTAGCCCAGCTGAAAATCGAAGTATTCCGCCTCTTAAGTACGTATCTGTTATTTCATGTTTTATGAACTTATATTTTCTTGGTCACTTTACTGATATGCTTATCTCATAACTGCTATTCAAAAAATGCTTGGATTATGTGTAAACATTTGTATATCACATTCACCAGTAACATACTGCTTCTTATAATTGTTCATATATTACTTTATTGCAGATATGAATACTTTTATGGCCTCTTGCGTGACTTTCCAGACCTGAGATTCACAATAAATGGGGGCATAAACACCGTTGAGGAGGTGAACCTATGAACAATAAATGGTACTAATTGAAGTTGAATCCTAAAGAGGGTAAACCGTCCCCACTTCTAATTTTAAACCTTTTAAGTTATCTAATTTTAAGTACCAACTCACCCTCCTATATCTATCCGTCCATATGTTGTGTTCAATCCTACTACACTACACAGAGAAGAAGGAATACGGACTGAACCTGCCTTTTTACATTGATTAAGCATAAAAAATTAGTATAAAGAAAGTAAGAAACAATATTAAGCCTTTCATGACTCTTTTTTGCCCAACTGCACAATCAGTTCTAAACGCTGCAGAACACACAGCCCAGAAGCTACAATTGCCATAGGGCCTGAGGAAGAATGGAGATAGTTTTGCCTTTGGAATTCCAGAATCCGTCACAGTAACTCCCCGTTTTTCCTCTATCTTCCTGCCACAAAACCAATAGGTCCAATACAGAAAAGGAGACTTAATATCAGTAAAACTAAATGCGAGAAAGAATTATATAATACTAAAACTGATAAGAATGCTGTAAGCATGCAGACATTACTTGGGTGAAACTCAAAACATTCAATTATCACCTCAGAATATCCTCGACAAAGAGCATATATTTGGCAAACTGCCGAACATTTAATTGCTGGGCAGTAACAAAAGGTATCAGCAGCGGGAGGACATGCTCTGCAACAAATTCTACCCCATGCTGAAAATCATGAAGCAAAGACAATTAATTATATCTTGTAGCTTTGTAATAAATTTATAATATTGAACTCTCCTGTGCTCATCCGAGTGGGAATGTTCTGATCACCCAAGTGCCTACACAAATAAACATCCCATAAAAATCATACAAAAGAAAAATCTAAAACAAAAGCAGTAATAACAAAAATGTTAAAAACTCTAAAAAGATTTCAATCAAAAGTTGAAGACTTAATTCACAGGAAGCTGTGTGAGTAAATTTGTTGGGCAAAAAATTTTCATCAACGCAAAAACGGATAGAAACGTACATATTTGGAATAAAAATGGAGTGTTTGAGTATTTAAATCTCACCCTTAACACTTTTAAAATGCAGTGGTCCAGATGCAAAGAAAAGCTCCAAACCAAATTGAACTAATAATGTCAACAGCCAAAAAAATCCAAGCCAAACATAAAATCGAAAAATAAACAGATAAATATGATCAGCTACGTGATAATCTCAACTGTTATGTGAGAATCCACTACCCGATCAGCTACGTGAGAATCTCAACTGTTAAGGATTCTTGCACACAGCTGAAGACACGCTCATACCTGCATAAGTGGATCATCCAAAAAGAACCAACCAAGCAAAAAAATTAAATCACAAACCATAAGCAAGTAGACTGCAAAAATGAAACCCAACAGTCTTTGTAAGACACCACCAACGCAACTCTGTCTCTCAAATCAATTTCAAAAAAAAATTTAGTCTAAAATGAACCAAACCGTTTTGTCTTCCACCATTTATCTCTTCCTCTAATCTCCATTTTTGCAAACCACTCCCTATCTATTTTAATAAACCAAAACCCTCAAACGCAATTTAATCTCTTATTGCAACCCATAAGATAATCCAGGTTAAAAAAATAAGGCAAAAAAAAAAAGTCATTTCTTATATTTTTTTTGTCTTCCACCCTTTCTCTACCGGTTCTCTCTCCTTCTAACTTCCATTTCTGTAAATAACTCCCTATCTCTTTCAATAAACCAAAACCCCCCAACCCAATTTAATCTCTTATTGCAACGCATAACTTGATCTGGGTTAAAAAATTAAGGGAAAAATATATATATACATAATTCTTGATATATCTTAACTCCTCTTTATATATATATATATATATATATATATATATTTATTTATTGGAGTTTTACATAATTCTTGATATATATGTAGACCGATCATCACATGTTTTTTTTTTTTTTTTTTTTTTTTTTTAAAGAGAAATGATAGCTTTTATTGAATCAACAAAACTCAAACAGCATCAACGAGAGCCTCCACAATCGGATCCGGAGGCTCCTCAAACCAACAAGATTCAATAGAAAAAGACACAGCCAATAAATAAAAAGATTCAAACAAACATGGGATTCCACAAAAGTTCGCAAACTAGCACGAATGTCATCAACCAGGAGATCCATAGGAGAAGACCCCTGGAATTGATTGGCAACAGATTGAACCACCTGCAACTTAAGATCAAAACGTCGTCTGAGCCAAATTATTTATAAAAAAAAAACCATATTCTTCATTATTCTTCTGCTGCGCAAACTCTGTAGCCACCGCAGCATCTGCACTTCTCTCCGCCACATGCCCAGACTGGGCTGCTCCACGGAGGTCCTCACAGCTACTTCTCCAGGATTCCGGTACTTGCGTCATACTGGAAGCTGTAGTAGTTGACACCGGTGTAAACCCCATCGTCCATGTTGTATATTTTCTGGTTGCCATTAGTAAGCGTGTCGCGCTGAGTGTAGGAGAATGGGACATCGCACGCCCCCCTGGTTGCTAGCAGACTCACCTTCACCATAGTCATTGGTGGCACAGTGACCTTGTACACAGTCTCCACCACATTTTCCGATGTCGCAGTTTCCCCCCATTGGTGTACTGTCCCAAACTCACCCGACACTTCGATTTTTCCATTTCCAATTAGAGGAACTCCGGCTTCGAAGGTGGTCTTGATGCCTAACTTGAGTGACACGTTTGTGTTCCAAGCACTGCTCCTTGTGTTCTTATACGAGAGCTTCACTTCTACGGTGTTTTGTTCTTCTGTTCGGTTGAAGGCCTCTCCGGCTGTCATGCTGACGACCGATTGGTTATAGATCCTCGCATCCAAGACGCGGTAGTTGACATTGTAGATGCTTCTCGACACAACCACCTCTTCCACTTCCAAGCGTGCCTCTTGGATAATGGTGGGGACAGCAGCGTTGAGACAATGATATTTCCCCTCGGTGGTGAGCCTCTTGCAAAATAAGTTGTTACCCAAGTTGCGGAGAGCCAAGAACTTACCGTCAAGCTTGACAGGCCAAAACAACATGTCCATGTTGTTCTCATTGTTATGAAGCTCTGAGTCTGCCCATATCCAGTTAGGGCTTCGCCTCCAGAATTTTCCATGGTGATCGGATTTAATGCGAATGCTTCCGTCCCCGGTTTGGAAGACCTCATTCCCCACCGTGGGATCTCCAATGTCATCGGACGAGAACTGTAAGTAAGGGTAGCTCTCAATCCACTGCGCGCTGAGGTACTTCCCGTTGTCGCCCTTGAAGGCTATATGTTTGGGCAAAACCAACAGCGACTCCCAATCAACGATCAAGCACACATCGCACAAGTCGTTGTCGGGTGTTTCACTTCCTGCAAATAAGCAGGACTCATAGGGCTGGTCAGTGCGCCATAAGCATGCATAGTTCCGGAGCTGGACGTGACGTAAACGGATGCCTTGAGCAGGATCGTGTTCGTCCACATAGACTGGCTCGAACAAGGTGCATGACCATTTGGATTCATCCTCATGGGGTTCGTCAGCGCCGGCAACAATCCAATGATGGTTTTGCGACCACCTGACCCAGTATTTATTGTTGTAGCAGCACCTTATGTGCACCAGTCCCTTGCTAGCTCCACTACTCTTTGCCATCTCCACTTGGAGCTTTGCGTACGGACTCACAACCTCTTCTCCGGAGAATTTAAGAAAGCCATGGATCTGCACATCTTCCTTTACGTAGCTCAAGTATTTGGCGTTGTACTTTGATTGTAACACCATATACCTTGGCAATTCTGGCGCCATTATTTTTTTTTTCTGTCACTCTTGCTTACTCTCACTTCTTCGTTCTTACAACTTAGTTACAGTGTGTACCACCTCACCTATTTATAGGCAAGGCTAGGTTTTGCCGACTTACTCTGCCCACCGACTTGGGCTTTCTCTCATAACCACACAAATTTACAAGATTCTAGGTCTTTCACCTTAGATATTTTATGCATGCATTCCACATGTTTTTGCTGTGTAGATCTTAGATATTTAATGCATGCATATATCTTAGATATTTTATGCATGCATTCCACCGACAGATTCTAGGTCCTTCTACAAAAGACCTTAGATATTTTATGCATGCATTCCACATGTTTTTGTTGTGTAGATCTTAGATATTTTATGCATGCATTCCACCGACAAATTCTAGGTCCTTCTACAAAAAACCTTAGTGTTGGATAATGGCCAAATTAGTGGTCAAGTGGACAACAAACCAAACAACTTTCGGCTATTAAACAAAGCAAAAGAAAAAAAAAGGACAACATGATTATGTTTCCTTGTTTTGTGGCTTTTTCAAAGCCATAATTATTGGTTTTCTTCGGATAGAGAATAAAGGGGTAGTAGTTTTGTTGTTGGCAGAGGGTAGAAAGTAGTTTTGTTGTTGGCAGATGGTAGAAAGTAGGCCTGGCAATTCCTGACACGACCCGATAATCCGACACGACACGACACGAAATTAACAGGTTTTTGCTGCGTAGATCTTAGATATTTTATGCATGCATTCCACCGATAGATTCTAGGTCCTTCTACAAAAGACCTTAGATATTTTATGCATGCATTCCACATGTTTTTGCTGTGTAGATCTTAGATATTTTATGCATGCATTCCACCGACAGATTCTAGGTCCTCTACAAAAGACCTTAGTGTTGGATAATGGCCAAATTAGTGGCCAAGTGGACAACAAACCAAACAACTTTCGGCTATTAAACAAAGCAAAAGAAAAAAAAGGACAACATGATTATGTTTCCTTGTTTTGTGGCTTTTTCAAAGCCATAATTATTGGTTTTCTTCGGATGGAGAATAAAGGGGAAATAGTTTTGTTGTTGGCAGATGGTAGAAAGGGAGAAGCCCATTTTCGGTGAGGGAGAGCCAAAAACAAAAAGGCAGCCGCAAAGCAGAAAAATGCAACAGAAAATAGAGCAAAAACAGAGGTGCTGCAACCCCATTCTGAAGAGAAGAAAGAAAGGTGATTTTCTTTCTTTGTTGGTACTCACTCAATCAAAGTTGTATTTATGTATTAGTTTTGAGCTTTGTATAGAGAGGAAATTATTTACTATATTTCCCTCTCTATTTGTTTCTTTGGTGAGTGAGAGTTATTGGGTGTATTGGGGTTTTGGGTTGTGAGATTGCCAACACTTTGTAAACTCCCATTTGGTTGATAGTGGATTATTGGGTGAGCTCCTACTGCTCCAATGACGTACTCCAGTTACACTGACTGTTGAGGAACCTCGTTAAAATCTTGATGTCTTTAATATTTTGTTCTTGCATTTCATTTGATATATTTCCTGTGGGTTAACAAGAGTTGGTTCCGAAGGGTTTGGTGCTATCCTAGCACAACACTTAGATATTTTATGCATGCATTCCACCGACAAATTCTAGGTCCTTCTACAAAAGACCTTAGATATTTTATGCATGCATTCCACATGTTTTTGCTGTGTAGATCTTAGATATTTTATGCATGCATTCCACCGACAGATTCTAGGTCCTTCTACAAAAGACCTTAGATATTTTATGCATGCATTCCACATGTTTTTGCTATGTAGATTTTTTAGATATTTATGCATACATTCCACATGCTTTTGCTGTGTAGATCTTAGATATTTTATGCATGCATTCCACCGACAGATGCTAGGTCCTACAAAAGACCTTAGATATTTTATGCATGCATTCCACATGTTTTTGCTGTGTAGATCTTTTAGATGTTTTATGCACGCTTTCCACATGCTTTTGCTGTGTAGATCTTAGATATTTTATGCATGCATTCCACCGACAGATTCTAGGTCTTTCTACAAAATATTTTATGCATGCATTCCACTAACAGATTCTAGGTCCTTCTACAAAAGACCTTAGATATTTTATGCATGCATTCCACATGCTTTTGCTAGAATTATCTAGCATTTGCATGAATCATCCATTGTACTTGTATTGCCTTTTCAACATGGGCTGGGCTGGACCCGGCCCAAGACATGATTACGATCAACACTGTCACCGTTCTAAATTTTTTTTCACCTTTACGGAATATTTAGTTTCAAACATTCTTACTTCAGGAATATCTTTTCAATTACTGGCATCATGTCACACATGTTACTGTGTTCATTGCTTTAGACGGTTCGAAGTTGATCACCATAATATAGTTGATTTCATAGGAATTGACGTGAGATGAAAACATGCTTAACTCAAATCCTTGACTGCCTAGTTTAACTAAAGGGATTTGAAACTTTTCTTCCATCTTCAACTAATCAGAAATACTTGTGCAATGAAAAGCTAGACCAGCTGATAGAATCTTCATGATAGCTCACCTTTCATGGCCGAAAAAACTCACATAGGCATACTTGGCTATTGAATATACTAATGAAAGATGAAACCCAACCCATAGAGTAACCTCTAGTCAACTCAAACTTATTCAAAACTCGACTCAAACTTGGTTTGGGTTTGACTAAATTTGAGTTAGCCCAACCCAAGTTCGAGTCCTATATGCAGACGACATTCAGCATGTTAACTGGCCCAAGATCCCGACAGAAAGAAGCAAGTGTGCCCGTGACAGATCGATTTCAATCGAGCAAACTTCCAACCCATTCATCCAAGCTGTAGCACCATATAGCAAGATGTTGTAAGGATCATTGATTGTTAAGAGGAACAACACAAAAAAGTACAAGACTCAATAGGAATGAGAGCGGACTTAGGGAAAATGTATCACAAGAAGATATTGTTATCTTGTCGATCCACTCACCCAACAGTTCATATTAGCAATCTAATAACATAAAATGTTATCCGCATATGGATATATGCAAGTAAATATGCACAAGAAGAAGATGACAGTCCGAGAGAATAAACACCTGCTAGCGGTTTTGCACGCGAAGATGCAACAGCCAATCCTAGAATCAATGTCTTCTCATCAATTTCAATCCCCAGCAAATCCAAATCTAGACTTGCGCCAAACACGAGGTTCGTGTTTAAGGATGAGATTTCCTCTTGAACAGCTGAAAACAGGAGGTAGAATTAGTAAGGGCTCATGAAATGTTACTGGATGAATAAGGCAGATCAGAGAATGTGACTTGTTATATTTGTCGAAACGTCGCTATTAGCAAGTTCTTTACCTGAAAAGGGCAACTGAACAAAGGCCCTTTCTCGCCAACAAGATTTTCCGGAAGTTCCATTGGGAAAGGGTTATCCAATGCGAGGAGTGGCTTAGATCCTTTCTGGAAACCAGGATGGCGTGTGTATACTGTCTCGTAGCGTTCTTCCAACCACAAAAGCAGCGATAGGCACTGCAAAAAAACAATGTTTTAAGACAATAAGCAGACAGAGATAAGCAATTGTACCAGAAACTCAAAGAAAAGCTACATTGCTAACTGATGACAGTGTTTCAAAGACATGAAACTACTGCATCTCTGCGGTAGCATCGCGATAGTTCAATGTTACATACTTCTGTACAGTACAACGGGTGTTTATTTCCGGTGATAGTTTACGTAATAGAAAACAACCAACCACAATTTTCGAAAACAGAAATCTTTAACTCTGTAGTGGCCCTCTAAATTCTCTAGGCTATTAGCTGAACTTTCTTAAGTTACTTGATCAGTTGTGTGGTTGAAAAACTGCTTCCTCAATCCGTATATGTTCCGAACATTAGAGAATTGATAAGAAAAACATGCTTACCCGTTTACTGGGAATCGGCTTTATACCAAGCTCGTTGCATGCTTTTGTGATAATTGTCTGCATCTGTGACCTACACAGTCCAATTGAACAAATCATAAAAGTGGAACCGTTACCAAATCCCAAGTGACATGCTTTCTCAAGTATGCACAATCCACAGAAGCACACATTATGCGCAAAATAAACGGCTAAGTTCTGCGATTTTAACCCTCTAATTTACTATATGTTACAATTCGAGGACAATGACTTTATTTCATCAACTTATTTCGAAATATTTCGCGCACGAGTGACCAATGTGAGGGTAAGGCACCTCATACGTGCCCCAAACATGCTATTTTCGTTCAGAAATTTGCAAAATTTCAGCCATTGTTACCGAGTTGTAACAACTAGTAAGAAAATAGTTGCGCCAACTCCATGAGCGCACCTCACCAATTGTGATTAACGTAGTTGTTGATTTGTTTGACACATATAAATGACTACATCTTTGACGGTTTAGTTGCAAAGATGATCTTTAAATGAAGATTAAGAAAATGAACGGTTATGATTACCTGAAGTAGCGGATTTTATCCGGCATATGGACGCCTAATTCGTCACTAATGGACACAATAGCATCCTTCAAAGTAATGCTGTTGATAACATTGTTCGGAAAATACTTTGTAAACTGCAGAGACAGCGATTCGTCACACACTACCAGCTCCCACACCTTCTTCCCCCTGATATCCAAAATCGCCCTGGAGCAGAAATCCATCTCCCACTCTGAAATGCTCTCCGGGTCGGTTTCTGGGTCGAGGTAGCTCAGCTCCGCCGTCGGGTCATCGTCCACTTCATCTAATTCCTCCTCCTCTGCTTCTTGTGTCGTGGAAAGAGAGATTTCCGAGACCGAATTTGGTCGGAAACAGTGGAGTTTTGGCCGGGGTTTTGAGGGATTGGTGGAGAGAAGAGATGGGATTCTGATGGGTTTTGCGCTGGAGATGAATTTGGAGATGGGTTTGTGAGAGTGAAGTGTGAGGGTTCTGATTCTGGTGGTGTTGAAGCTGAAGCTCGCCATGGAAGTAGTGAGAGTAAGGAACTGAACTGATAGAGTATGCAGGAAGAAGAAAAAAAGTTATAGCGGTTGTTTCTCCGCCACATATACTTGAAGATATATGTGGGCCCTCGTAGGAGAAATTTTTAGTTATGACGAGAACATGACAGTACACCACGTGTTTTTATGCAAGTGGTGAAAATTTTTAATTTTAAGTTATTAACCTTTTAACACATATAACCCACTATTTCTATAAGGACACATGATATACCACCTCGTGTGATGGTCTTTTGGACACCCAAAATTTTTTCCTCTTTTTGTTTTTTTTTTTAATTTTTGAAGGGACTTCACATACAGAAAAAGATTGCAGTTGGTTTGATAATGATTAAGTGACATTGATTGTTTGCCCGAACCAAGAATTGGATTTTTTTTTATCTTATCAAACCAAGGAATTGGGTGTTAAAAATCAAATTTCATAGCGAAAAATACTTGGCTCCTTACATGTAAAATAAATCATTGATTCTTGCAGAAAAAATCACATTTTAACTTATATTCATAAGCTTTTCTTATATTTTTGCATATTTTAATAGAAAAACTAATGAAAAGGGTTTGAAAACTTTGAGTTTTAATAATAAGGAAAAAATAAAGAGTAAAGTGAATAGTACCAGGTTTGACTTTTTAGTGTAAAAATATGGTTTTTCGTTAAAGTGAACAGTACCATGGGCTTTTCGTTAAAACTTTCTATTTTAATTTTGCATTGACGACGAGCGATTTTTATATGTAAAAAGTCAAACAGTGTTTATGTAAAAGTAAGCTAAATGCTTTTTCATTGGGCCTAGTGTTAAATTGGGCTACTTTTACCATGTCCAAGTCCAATAGATAGCAACCTTTCGTTTTCCAGTGGCTGTCTTCTGCCTCCGTCGACCAAGAATTGCCCTATCAAGCTAGCAGCCTCCCTCCCGAGAGTCCAAGGAGCCAACAAACACAACCAGCAGGAGCCTCTGAGATTCTCTGAACCGTGAGTTTAAATTCAGACCCATAAGAAAAAAAATGAAGTTTCCAACTTCTTCTTCTTCTTATTCCTCTGTTACTCCTATTCATTCTGCTTTTCTTCGCACAAAAAACCGTGGCAAATTGTCGTTTAATCTATTTCAGGGCACTTCTTCAACAGCCACCACATCCACCACCACCACTTTTACTTCCTCCTCCTCTCAAAACCCATCAACTGCTCAGCAGTAGCACACCCGCCGCTGCCGCCGCCATGGTTTCTTCTCTCGCCACCCACCCTCACCACGCCCATTACCCTCCTCCTTGGTTTAGGTTCTTATCTTCTTCTCCCTCTCTCTCTACTTTTCAATTGATTTGCACATTTCATTGCTGCCCATGATTTTTATGGTTTTTTGCGGAATTGGGTTTTGTTGCAAATTTACAGTATTGCTCCCATGATGGAGTGGACTGACAATCACTACAGGACGCTGGCCAGGCTCATTTCGAAGAATTCGTGGCTCTACACTGAGATGCTTGCTGCTGAGACCATTGTTTACCAGAAGGATAATCTGGTAAACCATATTCGTATATACTCTTTCTGCAAGTATAGCAATTTTGTAGCCTCAAATGAGACATTGGACTTCGTTTTGGGCAACATTAGAAAGATTTGTTGAGTTTCACTTCCGAGTCCGAAAGCTTTGAAATACTGGCAACGAGTAATTAATTCGGTGGAAGTTGGTTTTCTCCAAATAACATTAGGGTTCTATTGAATTGATGTAGGCATCTAATAGAAGGGTTAGTTTGACAAACATCTTCCATGTGTTTACTTGACATTTCTCTTTAAATAAAGCGTTTAGTTGAAGTAGATAACTTTACCGTGGGGGGTTTCTGATTATCGGTTTCAATCAGTTGAATATTTTGAATTTCTAATACTATAGTAAAAGGGTGTTCATGGACTTCATAAAAGATGCATGATCTTGCTAATGTGTTTAGAATGCATTATTACCTCTAATTGAGATCTCTGTGTTCCCGGAACACTTAGCTATTTCTCCCCATATACTTATTAACTCTACCACACCGTGAGCTCATAAGAAGTCTTTAACTGAGCCAAGCCTAACCTCATTGAAACCCATTGGACTTCATTTTGTATAAGATTAGAAGGAATTGTTCAGTGTCACATCAGCATCTGAAAGCTTTGAAATAGTCTCAACCAAAAAGTAATTTGGTGGAAATTGTGAAGTTTATTTGGTGTACGCCGCCATCTCAGAGATTTCACTGGAATCATTGGCTCCATGTCCCCTGCTCATCCCTAGTAGGCGGTGGCCAATTTCAATTGGTGATGGTTAGTGGTCGATTTTGATTCACAAGCGCTGGCCATGGTGTTCGACAATCTCGATGGTGGTGACGGGGGTGGTCGCGATTGGAAGGTATGGGAGGAGACAATGGTGATGGTGGTTTCCAGAAGCCAAAGAGAGGGAGACAGAGTCAAGGGATGGTGAATTGATGATGGCTGTCGAGGCACTTGGGAGAGAAGAGTGAGTCTGAGAATGAATGAGAAAAGATCCAACGGTGGAGGTGTGATTCAATCCAATTGTCCAACGGTAGAACAGTTCGGGCCAGAGCCCTGTTTCTTCTGATTTTTGGACCCGCCCCGACCCATGGGTTAAGGGCCTACCCCTAGATTAAAGTTCTTTTATTTTGTTATGTTTTTATTTTTTTGATAAATTTTGAACTGGTATTCACAGTTTCATTTATTTCTGGATTTTTCTTCTACATTCGATATGTTTGGATTAAGAAAACTGATACTGATAGTGGGACTTTTTATCAGGATAGATTCTTGGAATATTCCCCGGAACAACATCCTATTGTTCTTCAAATTGGCGGGAATAATTTGGAAAACCTCGCCAAAGCGACTGAGCTTGCTAACCCTTACAAATATGATGAGATCAATTTTAAGTTTGTACTCTTTATTAAGCTTTTGTCCGTTAGAATTTATCTTTCAAGTTCTCCCCAACCCCTAATCTGACCCTCTACCGTTTACCAGTTGTGGATGTCCGAGTCCAAGAGTAGCTGGGCACGGGTGCTTTGGTGCTAGTCTTATGCTTGATCCAAAGGTTTGATACCTTTCTCATTATATCGTTATTTGCAACTTTTCCATCCACACACACACATATATAGTTTTTTTTTTCTTTATACTGTTCTCTGATAAAGACATTTGGTCTTTACAAGGAAAGTTTGTTGCTGAGGCTATGTCAGTGATTGCTGCGCACACAGATGCACCTGTTAGCGTGAAATGTCGAATTGGTGTTGATAATCATGACTCATATAACGAGCTCTGTAAGTTTCCTTTGCCTGATTCTTCTGTTTATATAGTCAGCAAACTAGTCAATATCAATATAGAAAAAAAAAGAAAAAGAAAGACATTGGAAAAGCCAGCGAATGATGAACTGAGGACACATAGTTTCTTGCATAATATAAATAGTTATGCTTGAATTTTGCTTTCTGTGTTTGGCCATACCTTTCATAGCCCTTGTTTATTGCTTTATGATTGTGTAATTATATTTATACCATGAAAACACAATGACATTCAGTGCTACAAAAAGTCAAAATTTGTACATTGTTGGAAGCCTAAATTTTGATCAGTTTGGTGATTTTGCATATTTTTCTTACCATAAGTTCGAAATGATCTCTGAGTTAAAGGAAAAGGAAATTAAAAGAATAGGTTTAGACATGATTTACAGTATGCCAAATAACAAAAAGAGGATGTAATTTATATTACAAAGTTTCATCCATCAGATGGAAGAATATTAAATACAAATTTAGCAGTGAAATGTAGTACCGATATAGAAGCGATGGGGTAAATGCAAGAGCTTTCTAAATTATCCTACAACAGCAAAGTGCAGCTTTTTGGAAAGTTAACAGGAACCACCTTTTGTTTGTTGCGTACACTCTTTCCACATTTATGTTTTATATGCTTGTTGAGTGATAAACATAGAGCATTATTGATTCATCTAATGCTTATAACTGAGTTTATCTAATTCCATATCGTTGTCTATCTGAATATGAAGGGAATATAGTTATGCTTATGTTAGTTTCTTGAGTTGCATCCTCACTTAATTTTGTCACCACCTGTCTCTTTTTCAGGTGATTTTATTTACAAGGTTTCTTCTCAATCACCAACTAGGCATTTCATAATACATTCACGGAAGGCACTACTTAATGGAATTAGCCCAGCTGAAAATCGAAGTATTCCGCCTCTTAAGTATGTATTCTGTTATTTCGTGTCTTATGAACTTATATTTTCTTAATCACTTTACTGATATGCTTATCTCATAATTGCTATTAAAAAAATGCTTGGATTATATTTGTAAACATTTGTATATTACATTCACAAGTAACATACGGCTTCTTATTATTGTTCATATATTACTTTATTGCAGATATGAATACTTTTATGGCCTCTTGCGTGACTTTCCAGACTTGAGATTTACAATAAATGGGGGCATAAACACCGTTGAGGAGGTGAACCTATTAACAATTGTATTGTCTTCAGAGGATATCATGTTTCCAGCTACATTTTTATTCAATTCTATCATTATTTTCTATAAAATTTTGCGTCGTCCATTGGGACATTAGTTGTAACTTGGGGTATTGTGTCCCTGCTGTCATTTCCTTACTGTTGACAAGGTTGTATTGTTTGAAACTTTCTTCGTTGTAATTAGTCAATACAGCATATATGCAAAATTTACCTGTTATTTTCTTGATGTTCCAACTTTATGCATATATATGAATTGGAATTCCTGGTTTCTAACATGAGTTGGGCATACATGGTGATAGTGATACAACAAAACTGTCGACATTTTTGTGCTGCCTCTTAGTTGATGCAGGAACTCTATGTTGACAACCTTTATCTCATGTCGTTTTCCCCCACTAATTATAGGTCAATGCAGCAAGAAGGGCAGGAGCTCATGGTGTAATGGTTGGACGCGCTGCATTTAATAAGTATGTAATATCATAATTTGGATTTTCTTTTTCCTTGTGGTAATTGCTGCAAGAACTTTCAATTTTAGTATACATAGTTCAAGTCTCCATCAGTCTATTTTATGACTCTTATCCTCTCTGATGATTATACTGTATATACTTCTGTTTCATTTTTATGTCTGAGTGCACATGTAATTCTAGCCCTTAGAGTGAAACTAGAATTCTTTCAGTAGAGTTTTTGTTTCCTATCAAAGGACCAAATGAAATTTTTGCGTGAAAACAAGGGCTTAAGTAGAAGACGCAAGACTTGAAAGAATGAAATTAGGGTAGCTGATTATGAAAACTCTTATGTTGATCTTTTCTGGTCTACGAGGCTTGTCCAAGAAAAGGAAGCATTTTCCCTCCACTATATTATTTAGCCCATAATATATTGCATCATATGCAAGTCTGTCCGCTACCCTTGAACCAAATGCGCATCTTGGATGTGCCAAGTAAGAAATTTACTGGAAAGTGAAAGATCAAGACTTGAATGAAGACTAACTACTAGCTTTAATGATTCCACCATATTAAAATATGCCCAACATTTTGGGATAAAATTTGTGTTAACTTTAGGTTAGGTTTTTATTTTATTTAGATTTAGAATTCTGATTTAAAATTCTGATAGTCCTCTCTACTGCAATGTTAATATGTGACTCCAAAGTTGACTGACAACCATTGTACATTTTTCAATAGACCATGGCATACTTTGGGACATGTTGATACTGTAGTTTATGGAGCACCAAGCAGTGGTGTAGCACGGCGTCAGGTCTGCAAACTTGGCTGTATATAAGTGTATCTACTCAGTTTCCATTGAACTTTTACAGCTTATAACTATCTTTTCCGCCTCCTTTAGATACTGGAGAAGTTTCGAGTGTATGGAGATACTGCTGTGGGAAAATATGGACGCAAACCAACTGTGCGAGACGTAGCAAGGGTTAGTGCTACCATCATCCTCATAATATTATGTTCCTATCTGGAAAGTTTTACACATACCCTTGTACAAGTCATACTAGAGAAAATAGAATATGCCAACAAACTCTTCTTTCACACACGAAAATGTCAAACTGACAATATTATGTTATTATTTTCCATATTTTCCCTACTCTCAGATGATTTTCTTTAAAAAAAAAAATATCAGGATAAAAAAATAAAACATGGGTCTCTTCAGTCCTGTCACATGTCACATTACATTACCAAAACGGCTTAATATAAATTATGTAATTTGACATGCGTTGCTTATCTGGCTCAATCTGCCTTGTTGAATTCTAGTTGTTACCTTATGGGTGGGGGTCTTTCACTGCTTTTTGTTGTTGAGTGGGTTACAATATCTAAAGCTAGTCTCTTGTTGAGTGAATTTTTCTCCGACCATAGTAATTTGGTGCAATTGCATCACCCTCTTTCTGTTCTGCTGCAGCCTTTGATTGGTCTTTTCCATTCAGAACCTGGGAATAGTCAATGGAAACGCAAGGCTGATGCTGCTTTCCTGCATTGCACGGTAGTATTATTGCTCCTGCTGCTGCTACAAGTTCCACTTTTAGGACTTGAAAGTTATAATCCATCCCCAATCAATGCCCGATATTCATTCATTATTTTCCGATGGTTTTTTTACTCTGATCTAGGGAATTACGTTATTTCTGGGTTGCTTAAATTTCTGATATGGCTCTTGAACCTTGCAGACCATGAAAGAGTTTTTTGATGAAACGCTTGTAGCGATTCCTGACTATGTTTTGGATAAACCTATTGGGGAGCCACCATCAGGCAGTGAAGATCCTTTTGCGAACATACACAGTTTGCTGCCTCCGGCGTATGAATCAAGGGAACTAGAACTACAATATGCTTAGCGGTCTCCATTCTAACTATATACTTCTGGCGGCAAAACCTGTTGTCAAATTTTTGGAATGTAACATGATTGATCCCAGTGTCACGGGCCATGTGTTAAAAACAAAGAAAATGCCCAAGACATCATATATCTAAGCCCATGAAGCCATGTCTTCATGGAAGCTTCTGGAACGTCCCGGAGAAATCAAGAACGTGGCGGAGCATTCAAGATAATCTAGGGCATTTCGGAACATTCCACCCAAGTGTACATATTTAAGCCTCACCTAGAATAATCTAGATTAGGCAAGTTGTATCTAGAACTATGCTAGATATTTTTGGATGTAAGTAGGGGATTCTAGAACCCTCCATTGAGGAGGTGACTTAGGCCTATAAATAGGAGGTAAGGCCATTTGGCCAAACCATCCAACAATTGTAAGCAATTGTAAAGTTCTCCTAAGTTTCAATACAAAGCTTCCTTTCTCCCATCTTCTAAGTGATTTTAGCATTCTCCAAGCTATCTTAGCTTTCTTTGTGATTCGATCCGGGGAAGCGAGGCTTCGAAGGCTTACTTAGCTTGTTCATCGAGGTATTCAAGTCTAAGTGCCGCACGGGCGGAAGGCTTAAAGAGTCATCCCGTGACAGCTGGTATCAGAGCCTAGTTCGTGAATCACTTGAAGGAAAGTAGGATATGGCAAGTGGAGAGATGGTGTCCGGAGTCTCCGAGCTAAGGGAGCGTACTGCCGAGGTCCAAGACGTTGCCAAGAGCAAGCCAAAGTTAAAGGACTTGCAAGCATCGATGGAGACCATGGAAGAGCGACTCGAGAAGGTGGAACGAACCATACTCGAGTTCGATACTCGACTTGATGAGGACGTTGTCGACAGGGAGGAAATCCAAACCATAGTGGACAATGGTAAGGATGAACTGCGTGGCTTGGTGGAAGGGCTACGAGATGAGCTCCTTGGCGCTCTCAACACCATGGCAGACAAGATGCGGAGGGAAGTCCAGGTTCACCTTGACAACATAGAGGCAAGGTTTGTGGCGCTTCAAGAAGAGATAAATGACACAAGGGAACTTAAGGGAGATGTGGCGTTTTGTAAAGAAGCAGTCGTGAAGCAATTCGTGCAAGGGCCGAGGGAAATCAAGGCGTTGGACTCCAAGGTAATCGACTCCTTTAAACCCAAATCCTATAATGGGAAGAGGGAAGCAAAGGAGCTCGACACATTCGTGTGGAACGTGGAGCGATACTTCAAGTACTTGAAGCTTGAAGATGACGAGTCCAAAATCTCAACGGCAACCATGTTCTTAGCTGACAATGCCCTTATGTGGTGGCGTCGTCGAAGCATGGAGATTGAGCAAGGTACGTTCTCTCTCACCACTTGGGATGAATTTAAGAAAGATCTTATGTTGCACTTCTATCCCCAAAATGCCAAGTACGAAGCCAAGGAGAAACTAAGGTGGCTCAAGCAAACGGGGAGCGTCAAAGACTATGTCAACGCCTTCGTGAGCTTGTTATTCGAGGTGCCCAACATGTCAGAAGAAGACAAGCTCATGTACTTCATGAGTGGATTGCAAAATTGGGCAAGACTCGAACTACAAAGGAGACACGTGCAAACATTGTCTGATGCCATTGCCGCCGCCGAATCCTTGATTGAGTTTAAATCAAGCCACCAAGGTGAGTTCAAGTCCACGGGGAAGAGGGGTAACCATGAGAGAAGTGGGGGAGAACATAAGCCGAAGGACAAGGCCGAGACAAGCAAACCGAAAGAGAAGAAAGCCGATAAGCATGACAAAAGCAAGGGTAAGTCTTGGCAACCCAATTGTTACCTATGCGACGGCCCTCACCTGATGCGAGATTGCCCACAAAAGAAGGCCCTTAAGGCCATGGCCTTCAAAGAGGACAAGACCGAGGAGAATAACGATTCAAGGATGGGATGCATTCGTCTACTGAATGCCATCCAAACAACCCTCCCACAACCTAAGGCTAAAGTTGAGGGAGGATCATTGTTCGTCGACGTCAAGACTGGTGACAAGACGACGCGTGTGTTGGTGGACACGGGAGCAACCCACAACTTCATGACGTCGGAGGAAGCCACAAGGCTTGGCCTCCGAGTCACAAAGGAGCCTGGTAGCGTGAAGACAGTAAATTCCGCTGCCACCCCTATTGTTGGAGTTGCGCGCAATGTACAAGTAGACATTGGCGCATGGAAGGGAGAGATCGACTTCACTATAGTCAAGATGGACGACTATGGCGTAGTCATTGGGTTAGAGTTCATGGACAAGGTACGAGCCTTTCCCATTCCCTTCTATAATATCTTCTGTATCCTAGCCGACGGAAGACAACCTTGCCTGGTGCCATTGGAAAGGCAAGCCAAGAAGTGTACCCAGCACTTGTCGGCAATTCAATTTGCCAAGTCTTGGAAGAAAGGCGAGGCCACATTTCTTGCAACCCTAATGTTGAATGAAGGGGATGAGAAGCACGGGCCTTTGCCGAAACAAGTGGAAGCCGTCCTTGTGGAATTTGCGGACGTGATGCCTAAGGAACTGCCAAAGAAGTTACCACCAAGGAGAGAGGTCGACCATGCGATTGAGTTGGAGCCTGGTGCTAAGCCTCCCTCCAAATCACCTTATAGGATGTCGCCACCCGAGTTGGAGGAATTGAGGAAGCAACTCAACGAGCTACTTGATGCTGGCTTCATCCAACCATCCAAATCCCCATATGGTGCACCCGTCTTGTTCCAACGTAAGAAGGAAGGTAGCCTAAGGTTGTGCATCGACTATAGGGCATTGAACAAGATTACTATCAAGAACAAGTACCCACTTCCGTTGATCGCCGACTTATTCGATCAACTTGGTGAAGCAAGGTACTTCACAAAGTTGGATCTTCGCTCGGGATACTACCAAGTGAGGATAGCCCCTGGAGATGAATCGAAGACGGCGATGGTGACCAGATATGGATCGTTTGAGTATAAAGTCATGCCATTTGGTCTAACTAATGCCCCCGCAACATTCTGCACATTGATGAACAAGGTATTCCATCCTTATCTTGACAAGTTTGTTGTGGTTTACATAGATGATATCGTTGTCTATAGCAAGACATTGGAGGAGCATATCAAGCACTTGCGCATAGTGTTCAAGACCCTTCGGGAGCATGAACTCTATGTCAAGAAGGAGAAATGCTCCTTTGCCACAAATGAAGTAGAATTTCTTGGCCATAAGATAAGGGAGGGGAAACTTATGATGGAAAAGGGCAAGATCAAGGCCATTCAAGAGTGGGAACCGCCGACCAAGGTACCAACACTACGATCCTTTCTGGGGCTAGCCAACTACTATCGGAGATTCATCAAAGGGTACTCAGCCATAGCGGCACCCTTAACAGACCTTCTTAAGAAGAACAAGGCATGGGAATGGACTGACCGGTGTCAAGAGGCCTTTGAGAAGTTGAAGAAGGCCCTAATGGAGGAGCCTGTACTAAGGTTGCCCGACCTTAGCAAGCCATTCGAGTTGCACACTGATGCTTCCGACTTTGCCATAGGAGGAGTGTTGATGCAAGAGGGACATCCGATAGCCTATGAAAGTCGCAAGCTAAACAATGCCGAGAAGAGGTACACGACCCATGAAAAGGAGATGACCGCCATCGTCCATTGCCTTAGAGTTTGGAGGCATTACTTGCTTGGTACCCCATTCATCATCAAGACGGACAACGTTGCCACTAGCTACTTTCAAACCCAACAAAAGCTCACACCTAAGCAAGCAAGGTGGCAAGAGTTCTTAGCGGAGTTTGATTACAAGCTAGAGTACAAGCAAGGAAAGGAGAACGTGGTGGCCGATGCTCTAAGTAGACGAGTAGAGTTAATGGCTACGGTACTTAAACCGCAAAGCCATCTCTTGGGCCGTGTCCGAGAAGGTTTATCACATGACGTCCAAGCCAAGAACATTGTGGAGTTTGTCAAGGACGGGAAGACAAGAAGGTTTTGGCTTGATGACGGCTTGTTATACACCAAGGGCAAGCGGATCTACGTCCCAAAGTGGGGAAGCTTAAGGAAAGAAATCCTGAAGGAGTGCCATGACTCAATGTGGGCAGGACATCCTGGCACTCACCGCACGTTGGCTTTGGTGAGCGATGCTTATTATTGGCCACAAATGCGGGACGATGTAGATTCATACGTGAAGACTTGTCTTGTGTGCCAACAAGACAAAGTGGAACAAAGGCAACCGGGATGACTGTTGGAACCACTTCCCACCCCATCAAGACCATGGGAGTGTTTAACCATGGATTTCATCACACATTTGCCCAAGTCTGATGGATGTGGATCTATCTTCGTCGTGGTCGATAGATTCACCAAGTATGCCACTTTCATACCCGCACCTGTGGAGTGCACAGCCGAAGTAGCTGCACGCTTGTTTCTAAAGCACGTGGTGAAGTATTGGGGTGTTCCGAGGAGCATAGTCAGTGATCGAGATGCTCGCTTCACGGGTAGATTTTGGAAGGAGCTCTTCAAGCTACTTGGCTCAAAGTTAGACTTCTCCACAGCTTTTCATCCCCAAACTGATTGACAAACGGAGCGGGTTAATGCATTGCTAGAGACTTATTTGCGGCACTATGTTAGTGCCAATCAACGAGATTGGGCTAAGTTACTTGATGTTGCCCAATTCTCTTATAACTTGCAACGTTCGGAGTCGACAGGGAAAAGTCCGTTCGAGTTGGCTACAGGGCAACAACCCTTGACCCCGAACACGGTCGTGACTGGCTACACAGGGAATAGTCCAGCCGCTTTCAAAACCGCTAAGGAATGGCAATTAGCCCACGAACTTGCTCGAGCTCATTTGGAGAAGGCTTCAAAGAAGATGAAGAAATGGGCGGATCGTAAGCGAAGGAATGTGGAGTTCCAAACTGGCGACCAAGTCTTTGTGAAGCTCAATGCGTCTCAGCACAAGAGTACTCGTGGCTTGCACAAGAGCTTGTTGCGGAAATATGAGGGACCATTCCCTATCATCAAGAAGGTTGGCAAAGCCGCTTATGTTGTGGAACTCTCACCCCGCCTCAAGTTTCACCCGGTGTTCCATGTGAGCAACTTGAAGCCTTATCATGCGGACGATGAGGAACCAAGTCGAGGTGAGTCTCATCGAGCACCCCCTTTGATGACGGAGGCATTTGACAAAGAAGTGGAGAGCATTGAAGCCAAGCGTGTCGTGGTGCGACCAAGACAACCAAAACATGTGGAGTACTTTGTCAAATGGAAGGGGCTACCATACTCCGAAGCAACATGGGAGAAGGAGACGTCCTTATGGCAATATAAGGACTTGATTCAGACATTCGAGAGGCAAGAGTCGACGAGGACGTCGACGGCTTAAGTGGGGGAGGATGTCACGGGCCATGTGTTAAAAACAAAGAAAATGCCCAAGACATCATATATCTAAGCCCATGAAGCCATGTCTTCATGGAAGCTTCTGGAACGTCCCGGAGAAATCAAGAACGTGGCGGAGCATTCAAGATAATCTAGGGCATTTCGGAACATTCCACACAAGTGTACATATTTAAGCCTCACCTAGAATAATCTAGATTAGGCAAGTTGTATCTAGAACTATGCTAGATATTTTTGGATGTAAGTAGGGGATTCTAGAACCCTCCATTGAGGAGGTGACTTAGGCCTATAAATAGGAGGTAAGGCCATTTGGCCAAACCATCCAACAATTGTAAGCAATTGTAAAGTTCTCCTAAGTTTCAATACAAAGCTTCCTTTCTCCCATCTTCTAAGTGATTTTAGCATTCTCCAAGCTATCTTAGCTTTCTTTGTGATTCGATCCGGGGAAGCGAGGCTTCGAAGGCTTACTTAGCTTGTTCATCGAGGTATTCAAGTCTAAGTGCCGCACGGGCGGAAGGCTTAAAGAGTCATCCCGTGACACCAGGACCCATGCAACATGCATCATACATGTCAGTGCATAGATAGTCAAAAACACATATCTTGTAATGCAGTCGCCTTTGGATGACGACTAGCAATTTGTGTTTTGATTACAACATATTTTGCTTGTATACGAAGAACCTCGCTCTTAACTCGAGCAATTTGTTCACTGATCTGGTAGGTAAATCCAATAACTTTTAGACGTCGATTTGTTATTTGTGTTTGGTGATTGATAAAATGCTCTTTTTGTGTCTCGTTACAATGTGGAACATGCAATAACTTTTAGACGTCGATTTGTTATTTGTATGTTCAATTAACTACGGATTTTTGGAATTTAATCCGTCGATTGACTTCTGAATTGGAAATTTAGTTCATAGAACTTTAATTTGTTGGTAATGAGAAACATATATATAGTTTGTACAAGGAACAAACAAATTAAGAACTTTAGTTAAGAAAAGTTACCAATTGGAACAATTGGTTTACTGAAAGTATGTATAACCAAAATTTCTTCCACTTGAATCCTCTGGCGATCAGAAGGAATGAGAAAATCAGTCCCATGGCTGCCAGCTTGATATTCCGGCAGTGACCTTTTCTTGAACAAACGATAATATTATCTACACTAAGGGAGAGGAGTGAGCTTAGCCTCACCTGGCATCGACACCTAGTTGTGAGCAATAAAAACGTTGCATAGGACCTTAAAAGCAGAACAAGGGGCAAGGGAAGTGTAGTCACTTTCTTCATTGTGTCGTAATGAAGGAGACACTGATTGTAATCAATGAACAAATATTGAAAACATGTGACGGATTCAGAAATTTTTCTAGTCGTTGAAAAATTAAAAACAGATTTACCAGCATCGGATTAAAGTTTAATAATGTGACAGTCTAATCTACCGTTCATTTTACGGTATCTTCCTAGTTACATACATGGATAGCGTTGCTGCAAATCTGATAAATTGTGAACTGGAATTGTAAGGGGCACCCACAGAGGTGCACCCCTCCAAAAATAGGCGTATGCCATTTAAAGCTACGAGCACACGGTATTCTTTAGTAAAAGGCGAAAGAATAGTTCGCTTTGTGCTCAACGCATGGCTCCGTAATTTTCACTTTCACAGGAATGCCCGTTTTTATATTCCCGACTGTAGCTCGTTCTTGATGGTCTCGTCGATGTGGGAAGCGCCTACTGCTTATGACTCAACAGTTTCAGCTCAGCAGTCCTCATAAAAAACCCACAAGAGCTACAGCTAGCGTTTCAGGACCTAACCAGGCTCCCATATGGTATAGGATTTGCCATTCTTTACATCTACACTTCAAAATATTGCTCTCCATTTGTCCCTCTTACTTTGAGAAACTAATTGAAGCTTCACAATTGCGGAGGAGTTGTAGCTCTGTTGGCTAAGAGTTTCTACTAATGCACCGAAAGTCTCGAGTTCAATTCCCTCTCCAATATTGATTGTGTAAAATAAAATAAAAAAGAGTGAGGCTACGCAATTCAACCTCCAAGTTCCAAGCCAAGTTTTATAACGAACCAGGTGCTGCAAGCTCCCATTTTTCTCTACTTCTTTCTTATGTTCGAGATAATTATATGAATTATAAGTAGTAGTGGATTTGGAAAAATATCATCGAGGTTGTTAAGTTAGAAACAATGTCAAGGCTGGATTAATCACTTGTGACTGTCCATTTCTATAAGATCTCAATAATCATTATCATAGTACTTCTTATGTACAAGACTCGAGGTGTATAGTGTATATAATAACATAATTAAAACACGACTAATGTTGTTCAAGAAATATTATATCTTATTATGTTATTAATTTTAACATCGTTTTACGTATTGATCAACTGACACGAAACATAAATAAATAAACTCGAACACGACCCGTTGTCACCCTTTACCATGTTCATGGACTGATTCAGGCTCGAGACCGAATTATGGGCTTGATCCAACTTGGGCCTAAAGCCCATATTAAGTCCAATATCAGTAAACCACAAAGCTGAGGTTTTACCCCCACTCTCGCTATTTCTTCCTCTGCTTCATCTTCTTCATCTCGCGCCAAAGCAAAAACCCAGCACAGCACAATGATGACAGCCTCGTCAACGTCGCTAATTCAGCGCGTCTGCGCCGTTCCTCTCGCACGCGCTGCCCGCACTCGCGCCGCCCGCACTCGCGCCATGGCAGCGGCGAGCATGAACCTGTCCACCATCACCACCGCCCCCAAAAGCACCGACCCCCAAGTCCTCCTCGGCTTGTCGGAACCGGAGCTCCAGCAGCTAGCTATCGACTTCAGTCAGGCAAACAAGCACAAAATGCTCTCAATTTTTTCGCGCAGAAATGAAAGTTACTGAATTTATTTACTTAAATTTCTGTTTCTGAAAATGTATTTACAGCAAGGCTACAGAGGGAAGCAGCTCCATCATCTTATTTACAAAAGAAAGATTAAAGATATTCAGGATTTCAGTCAGGGTAACTTTCTCTCTCCATCTCTCTCTCTAGAAAAAGATTGGGTTTTCTGGGTTTTGGGGGGTAATGCTAAATTACTGTGGGGGTTTTGTGTTGCAGTACCTCTGGCATTCAGAAATGAGCTTTTGGAAGCTGGATGGAAAGTTGGTAGGTCACCCATTTACCAGAGCGTCACTGCTGCTGATGGCACCGTCAAGGTAATGTCTTGGAAGATGGTTACTGCCACTGGATAATTTTGTGGGATATCCTTGTTATGACTCAATGTGAAGTTGAATGGTTTACATGGATCATGATTGTTTGTAAAATAGGGCTGTTTGATTGCCAGTAAGTAATTTTTGGATTAGCGTATTAGCGGTTAAAAGTTGTGCCATTGATTCGTGCAGTTATTGATAAAGTTGGAGGATAACAGATTGATTGAAACTGTTGGCATACCAGTTAAAGACGAGAAAGGTGTGATGCGCCTTACAGCGTGTGTCTCATCACAGGTGATTTTCTGAGATGAGATTCAGCCATTGAAATAAAATTTCCCTGCAGTTATGTTTCAGCGTTGGTTTTGTGCATGGTTCACCGCAGTGCAGTTCGTATGGTATTTCTTATTATTTTGGGTGAAACAGGTGGGATGCCCTCTTCGTTGCTCCTTTTGTGCCACGGGAAAAGGAGGATTTTCAAGAAACCTCAAGAGGCATGAAATTATTGAGCAGGTATTAATTGTCTTTTCCATGCTCTTATCTTCAAAATCCGTTATGAGTAAGGGCTCTTTGCATGCTCACTTGCTTATCTAATTTGTGCACAGGCATGATTGAAAATTTCATGTAAGGTTTACCATTGTTGTATGCTAAATACATTAGCAAACTCAATATATATTGTGATTCTGGATACCATCATATTTCCAGGTTTTGGCTATAGAGGAAATCTTCAGCCATAGGGTGACTAATGTGGTGTTCATGGGAATGGGTGAACCGATGATGAACCTGAAGGCGGTACTTGAAGCGCATCAGTGTCTAAACAAGGTGCCTTTGCAACTATATCTTATGCTTTTTAATAGCTGCTTTGGTTCCATGTTTAATATATAGAATCAAGAACTTTGACTTTGTGACATGAAACCTACTAGTATTAAAGCGGAATGCTATTTTATAAACATGCGAAAATTGTTAACATTATGATCTAAGTGAAACTTGCAGTTTGGGATTAAGGTGATTAAAAAAAAAGCTGGTATGAAAAAAAGCTCTCTTTTTTGTGTTTGGAAAACATGCAGCTTCAGCTTTTTTTCACAGTTTAGGGTGAAAAAAAGACAAGAAGCTGCAAAACCCAGCTTTGAAAAACCGGCTTTTTTTCACATTTGTTTTACATAAAAGTTTACCAAATACTATAATACTGCTTTTTTTTTTCAAAAGCATTTTTACAAAAAAGTTTACCAAACACTCTACAGCTTTATTTCACAACCGCTTATTTTCTCAGCACAGCAGAAATAGCTTTTTTTCAAAGCACAGCAATACCAAACCAGCCCTTAATTATGTTGGACTTTATTTTCTACAGGATATTCAAATTGGGCAAAGAATGATCACAATTTCTACCGTGGGGGTTCCAAATACAATTAAAAGGCTGGCATCTCACAAACTTCAGTCGACATTGGCTGTCAGGTATATTATTTTTAAATGGAAATGAGTTATTTGTATTTATTGGAGCATTTTGTTGAACTGCTTGTTCAGAAAAAAAAAAAGGAAGCGTTCTGAAGTTAAATCCTTGCTAAGCGTTTCTCATATTATTGTGCATCAGCCTGCATGCTCCTAACCAGAAGCTGAGGGAAACAATTGTGCCAAGTGCAAAAGCATACCCTCTGAGTGCACTGATGAGGGATTGCAGGGACTATTTCACCGAAACCGGTAGACGGGTTTCCTTTGAGTATGCACTCTTAGGTACAGAAATAAGATTTATAAAAATTATGTTCGTCTCTTTTGATCCTTGTGTGCTTACTTATCCTGACAAAGATTTTTGTTTTGAGAAGCTGGAGTTAATGATGCGGTAGACCATGCAGTAGAACTTGCAGAGCTACTCCATGAGTGGGGACGAGGTTCTCATGTGAACTTGATACCATTTAATCCAATAGAAGGCTCTGAGTATAAACGTCCATCCAAGAAAGCGGTATGTAACTTTGTTTTCAAGCATAAACACCTCTATACTTGATCCAATTTTCGCTTTTCTGTTAGTTTAATTCTTGTTTTATTCACCTGATTTGTTGTGGTTTCTGACAAAATTTTATTTGGTAGGTACAAGCATTTGCAGCTGCTCTGGAGAACAACAAAGTAACAGTCAGCACTCGTCAAACAAGGGGCTTGGATGCAGATGCAGCTTGTGGTCAGCTAAGAAACAAGTTCCAGAAGAGTCCTTTGCCCGTTGACTCTGACAACTTACAAACTGAAGAAGATGCCGCAGTTGCAGTTGCATGTTGACGTCATTGTCAACCGTTTTCTCCTCTGCGCAGTGGGCTGTACGACACACATTTGCGTGTTCTTGTCCCTTCGTCTGTAAGAAACTTGTTAAAGTGTTGTTCAAAGCTGGAGGTGGTCTGCATCATCTACTTTCACTAGTGGTGGAGCGATATTGTCTCTATATGAAGTGTGTGGTGCAGAAAACAACTTTCACCTGTACAGATGCGTAGGGCTGGGGAGATATATTCCGCGTCGCTGATATCGCAGTGATGTTGGATATCTACAGCTCGCGAAGGCACAAGATTATAGCACTTTCTCCTCCTCATGGATTTACTAAAAGACGGAGAAAGGGTCATTTTGCAATTGAAGACGGTTAGGCTTAGCTTCTCTGTATAACTATGCATGACATTATATAGTCATCGATTTGTACCTTCTCTGAATATGCTAAAAAACACTTGAGATTTAATGACATGTTTTGTTTTGAGTTTTGAGGGTTGCGGTCACAATGGGATAACAGTCAGAAATAGAATTGCAGTGGGCATAAAACTGTTGGATGTTCAGAGAGATGGGTCACTGATCCACTCCTAACCACACTGATATTGTCTCAACTTAATCACCTATTGCTAGGTGTTGAATTTCATCACAAAATTTCTCGGTGTTATTAGGAGTGGAACCATACACTAATATACTATATTCTAGTATTTTCTCAATTTCCCGATGCGGGACCTATATTCAACAAAAACTTGGTTTCTTCTGGAAATGCCTGCAATACTTTGCCAGTAGGGCGTTCTCTGTCTCCATCTCTTGAGATTTCAGGTTCATCCACAGGATCCAGCTTTGAAAGCAAGTGTAAGTTCTTGTTTTGGTCTCCGTAATGGAACTGATGATATATTGAGATGTCTTAGCGTCCACATCCTGGGTTCCAATTATTTGGTAATGTCACAGATGTTTTCATTGATTTGGATCCGACAACGCCTGTCCAACTCCAACAAGAGTGTCAACAAGTGCGTTAGTTTTATAGATAAAACTTGAAAAACTAACGTAACAAAAATAAAAAGCAAATAGAGGAGCCATGAAAATTAATATATACCATTAGTAAATCATGGATACGATTTTTGAGAACTGCATATGATTTAAGCTCTTCAGATCTATCACCAGGTTCTGCTTCATCTTGGTCATTAGATGTCTCCGAACTATGTATCGTTTTTTCAATCTTCAACGTAATTCAAAATCTGAAGCAGTTATAGATTAAGCAATGCTTGTTCGTATCATGTATAAAACAAACCAGTCTTGGACCCCTTTTGTAAATGAAGAGGAAAGATCTAGCATAACTTATGAAAACACAATGGGAATAAATCTGTGTGCGGTATTAAGTTTCCATATCTTATCTAGTTTTATTCCTTATAATTATGTTTATATTAATTACTGAATGTTGATAGAAGTCTTTACGAATTAACTATTACACGCATTTTTTTATGAAGAGATTCAATGTAAAAAAAAAAAAAAAAACATATATGTATACATGTGAATGAAATGTGACATAATTAGAACTAACATATTATACATAAATATAATATCTACTTTTGTAGAAAACACCCCAAAAAACAAGAAAAGAACGAAGTCAAATAAAGTAACATAAGAAAGGGGTGATCTTGTAGTTCTTGGTCTATGAAAATATGTTGTTAGGTGCTCCGTTTTGTTTTTCCATTGAGACCGAGCCTAAACCTATGCTCGAGACATAGCTGTCCCTATACTAATATCACCACTTGCATACTCCTCAGTCTCCCACCAATACACGGATTGGAATGTCGCATGGGCACTTTTATTTTGAAATTTCGTATGTTAACGCTGAAAACTAGGGTCACATTGAAGTACACTCAATCATGGAAATCGAGTCTCTTCAAAAATTAAATAGCGTTCAAGAAAATGTTGTTGCCTTTTTAGTTTTAAGTAAACGGTCGATTTACCCTCTAAACTTTTACCTAACTTTCGATTTCCCTCATGAACTTTTAGATTGGAAAATTAAGGACTCAAACTAATTTTTTTAGCCAATTTGCCTCATACCGTTAGTTTTTCAAACATTCCATCCATATTTCTGTTAAGTGAGACCATGTGCACAACATGTGAGGGTAGTTAAGTCATTTCACTCTTAAAAATGATTAAAAAACTGAAAATAAATTTAAAAAAAAAAACTTTCCCTCTATTTTTTCCCTCTAATTCCTATCCTCAATTTTATTTTTCACTCATTCCTATGCATAAGAAATGACATACGGTGTTATTGTCTTCAAAAATATCTAAGTTAGTCTTTTTCTTTAAGCATGTACTGTCATTTTTATTTTCTCTAATAAATTAATAATTTGACAAATGCTCATGGTGTTACATGTGCAAGAATGCAGTTGAAATATCCATCATTTGATTCTAGGTTGAGTTGCGCACTTTTTTCTCTTTTATAGTAATTAATTTATTAGTTGAAAACATTGTACTTTGAGGAGGCAAGCAAAGCTTTGTGGAATTGCGTGGATATGATATGCTTTTTTTTTTTTTTTTTTTTTTGTGATTTGGTTGGATACTACTGCTAGAAAATTGGAGGAATAGTTAGGATTAGTGCAGTTAGCCGATCTTTGGAGTTTTGATGCTGGTGATTGGAGTAGTTTTTTTCTTTGACTTGTTGTAGTTTTTACTAGATGGCGGACATGTTAACTACTGGAAACTATTTTTATAACTCTTCTACTAGTAAAGTCTTAATGTCTCTAAAATGAAGCACAACACGTAACATGCTTATATTAATGCACTGCTTTGGAGACAATAACACCATGAGCATTTGTCAAATTATTAATTTGTTAGAAAAAATAAAAATGGTAGTACATGCTTCAAGAAAAAGACTAACTTAGATACTTTTGAAGACAATAACACCATATGTCATTTCTCATGCATAGGAATGAATGAAAAATAAAATTGAGGATAGGAATTAGAGGGAAAGTTTTTTTTCTTAAATTTTTTTTCAGTTTTTTAATCATTTTTAAGAGTGAAATGACTTAACTACCCTCACATGTTGTGCACATGGTCTCACTTAATAGAAATATGGATGAAATGTTTGAAAAACAAACGGTAGGAGGCAAATTGGCTAAAAAAATTAGTTTGAGTTCTTAATTTTCCAATCGAAAAGTTCAGGAGGGAAATCGAAAGCTAGGTGAAAGTTTAGGGGGCAAATCGACAGTTTACTCTTTTAGTTTTTCACCGACTTGGGCTCTATCAATTTGACTCTCTTCAAAGTGAGCTTATAAAAAAGCTCTTTTTTAACTAATCAATTTTGAATCGGACATCACAATTTGTTACCATGGCGTTTTGATTCGTTTCAAGAGCCACGTTCTGAAACTGAATAAATATAAAGTTTGAAGTTTGTTAGAGGGTACGACTTCGCCACGAAGTATACAGATTCGACCAAAGAAAGAGGCCAAGAAAGGGAGGCAATGTTTAGATAACAGTAAATCTATGGCTTTTGAATTCATAAGAAAAAGAGTAACTGAAAAATTAAAAGTAACTATGTTTTTAACTTTTGATAAAAAATATAGGCTTAAATGTTAAAATGGTCCTTGTGTTTTAGTCATTGAGTCAATTTAGTCCCTGTGTTTTCAATTTGGCCAATTTGGTCATTGTGTTTTAGTCATTGGGTCAATTTAGTCTCTGTGTTTTCAATTTGGCCAATTTGGTCCTTGTGTTTATCTCCGTTAGCCAATTAAGGACATTTTATCCAATTTTTGAAAAAAAAAATTATAAATTATTATAAACTTATTTATAAAATTATTTATTTGATTTAAAATATTCAAAAATTAAATAAAATTAAAAATTAAAAAAAAAAATATTCTCCTCCCAACTCTCCGACCTCCTCCCTAACATTAAAATAAATGGGCCTGATTTAATAATCCGGTGCTTATTTAATACAAGGCTTAAATGTCAAAATAGTCTCTGTGTTATAGCGATATGGCCAATTTAGTCTCCGTGTTTTTTATTTGGCTAATTTAGTCATCGTGTTTGTCTATGTTAGCCAATTAAGGACATTTCATTCAATCTCTTTTAAAAAATTCATAAGAAAAATTATATGAGATATAATTACCCTTTCTCTTTACAAAAAAATGAAAGTCAATGAGAAATAACACATATAAGAGATAAAACTTCCAATCTGAAAAATGATTAAGGTTGTGACATAGAAAAGAGAGGGGGTAATGTTAGGGAGGAGGTCGGAGAGTTGGGAGGATAATATATATTTTTTAATTTTTAATTTTATTTCATTTTTAAATATTTTAAATCAAATAAATAATTTTATAAATAATTTTATAATAATTTATAATTTTTTTTTCAAAAATTGGATAAAATGTCCTTAATTGGCTAACAGAGATAAACACAAAGACCAAATTAGCCAAATTGAAAACACAAGGACTAAATTGACTCAATGACTAAAACACAAGGACCAAATTTGCCAAATTGAAAACACAGGGACTAAATTGACTTAATGACTAAAACACAAGGACCATTTTAACATTTAAGCCAAAAATATATATATGCGTTATGATTTCTTAAGAACAAAGAGTAATTAAAATCGAAGAATATATGTTCTAATATGACCGAATCTGTGCTTTTTGAGTTTATAAGAAAAAAGAATTATTAAAAAAAAAAAATTTGAGGCCATAATTGTTTCGTTAAGACCAAATATTTGAATTTTGAGTTTATAAGAAAAAAGAGTATAAAAAATTAAAAATCAAGCCCATTGTTTTTGGGTAAGGACGAATATTTATGGTTTGAGCTCACAAGGAAAAAGAGCAACGAAAACATTAAAATATGAGGCCAATATGTTTCAAAACGATGAAATGTGTGAATTTTGAGTTCATAAGTAAATAAGAGTAACTGAGCCAAACTTATGTGTTTTATGTTCATAATAACTAAAAATTAAAACTTGAGACCGTTAGATTTTGATAGGACCGAATCTGTGCATTTTGAGTTCTTAAAAAAAAAGAATAATTAAAAAAATAAATTAGAGGCCATTATAAATTTTGTTCGCCATTTACACCCATACTTTGCTTCTTCTTTTTTCACCGTGGAGATCTGGGAAGGCATCCAGATTTTTTTAAAACTGGCCATATTCACTATTTTAAAACGAATGCGTTGTCATATTCATGTAGATTAATTACCATATTAATAATATTTCCAAAAAAAAAAATTACCATATTAATAATTTTCACCCGAAACTTTTGTAGTTGATATATGCATATGTAATTTCATGTACCATTGCACGTGAAACCGGATAAAGTTTTGTCTTGTTTTATGTGAAACCGGTGAAAACTTTGTCTGTTATTTCACGTGAAACTTCTGAAACTGATATATGCATGTGTAACTTTCACATGAAGCTTTAGTAACTGATACTATGTCATTTCACGTGAAACTTCTGTAACTGATACATATGCATGTATAATTTCCTCTGTCATTTCACGTGAAACTGGTGAAAACTTTGTCTGTAATTTTGTAACTGATATATGCATGTGTAATTTTCACGTGAAGCTTTAGTAACTGATATATGCATGAGCAAATTCCTTTATCATTTCACGTGAAACTGATGAACACTTTGTCTGTCATTTCACCTTAAACTTTTGTAACTGATATATGCATGTGTAATTTTCTATGTCATTTTATGTGAAACAGGTGAAAATTTTGTCTGTCATTTCACGTGAAACTTCTGTAACTGATATATGCATGTGTAATTTCCTTTGTCATTTCACATGAAACCGATGAACATTTTCTATGTCATTTCAGGTGAACATTTTGTCTGTGACTAAACCAACTTCTTTACGAACACCAATTTTATCACTCAAGTTTTCTATAAAATGCCTCACAAGCCTTCACCATAATACATCAAGTACATCATACATTCTTCACACTCATTTGCGCACCTAAACCTTAGAAGCACTTCTTATATTGTAGGAATGAGTGTCATGAGAGAACGACGCACGAGATAGCTCCATCGTGATGCAGCCAAAGGAACCCTTGGCCTCAAAAAAGCTTGTTCTACCAACCTGGAACCCGATTGTATGTTTTGATCAAATCATGGAGCTGGTTGGTAGCTACTATACAAAAGTTATGTGCCCTTTTGAGTTTCATGAAGTATGCGCAAGGGCTGTTGTTGCCTACACCCAAAAGCTTAAGGTGTTAAGTCTAAAGGGTACAACGGTTCACTCTATCTTTAGAAAGGACTCTAAGCATCCCTACTACTCTTATATATGCGAACAACTTGGTGAGTCAATCACGGCACAAGCCTCGTGGTTGCAGAAGTTTCTTCTGTGTCCAACACTGATGTGTGATATGTCTGAGGATGAACTAACCGCTGATGAAGATGTGTTCAGGTGGTTGGATTTGACGAAGAAATTTGGCGCAAGGACAAGATATAAGTTCGCTTTCATATTGATAGACAATACGAGGGACACACCATGCTTGCATGGTTCAAATAATTAATGAACTAATTTCTGAGTAGGATGGAGGATTTGGAAGTGCTAAATGTCGCTCACTGTACCTTTATAGAGGACTCTGAGCATCCCGGCTACTCTTATATATGCGAACAACTTGGCGAGTCAATCACTGCAGAAGCTTCATGGCTCCAGTAAGTTTCTTCTGTGTCCAACATTGATATGTGATATGTGTGAGGATGGGGTAGCTGCTGATGAAGATGTGTTCAGGTGGTATAGATTTGACGATGAAATTTGAGCAAGGACAAGACAAGTACGCTTGCATTTTGATAGACCTTTTGAGAGGCACACCGTGCTTGCATGGTTCAACTAATTAATGAGAATGTAAAAAATTTTGAGCTCTGTATCTGAGGGACACCCCGCAAAGGTTGCTTTTATAGAAAAAAATTCATGCCGCAGTTAGCTTGTGATTAGTCTGAATATTTTATATCGGAAAGTTAATGAATGAGTTCATGGATACCCTTAGGGTAATGTTATCTACATACCCATTTTTACATTTCACAAACTTCTCAAATTTTGATCGTCGGATCAGATGAATTGAAGAAGATCAATGATCAAAGTTAACAAGAGCGTGTGAAAGTAAAATGAGTGTGTGAATAGCACTATCCTAGTTTTGACATATTACGAGAGATAAAGTAAGGGGTGTATTCTATACAGAGTTTAATATATTTCCATAGAGTTATAAATACATTGATTTTAAGGGAGTTTACTTGATTTCCATAGAATCCATGTGGATTTTGATTGAATTCTACAAGAATTTTAATGGAGTTTGTGAAACTTTTATCATGGATTTAAATAGAATCCTATTAATTGTCATGAATATTTTAATGACTAATTCCTCAATATACATTGTTATTTTTAAAATTTTTATCATTTGAAATGGTTATTATGGCCATGATAAAGTGGTCGTATGAGATGATAATGGTAACGATGTGGTTGAAGTGTCACGTGGTAATTGTTGGCAAAATAATGATAGTAAATGTGACCGTCGGCAAGTGTAACATAAACATTTTAATCTTATTTCTCATTTCTCATTATCTCTTTATAAACCAATGTGAGTAGAAATTATATGGTTTGGAAGCTGTACCACGTAATTCCTCCGACCAAAGACACATGAAACACGACATCCTCCCCCTGATTTTGAGGCCCACTACATCCCCTGATCCCACCTTCTCTCTCACACCCACACAAATCTAATTTTGTACGTACACAAGAACCTCTCCAGTGTGGGACAATATTGTTGGCTTTGTGGGCCCATATGCATAATAAATCATCCAACTAACAAAATTACTTCACAATAATTAGATGAGTTTAAAACATAAATGATTAACTAATGACTTCACAATAATTCCAAAATAAAAATTGAAAGAAAAACTGATACAAGGGGTGGCCCTGTGGGGAGATAGGAAACACATTATGGGAAACTAGTTTTTTGCTACAAACTCAAGCGTGTGACAGTTTGTTTATTTACATCTTATTTTTTACTTGTAACTTTTTATTTATTTTTAGTTTTGTTTAAAATATTTTTAGAGTAAATTGTAGCAAAGATCTCTCAATTTTACCAAATTGGAGCAATAATACTAAATCTATTACCAATGGTCCCTCAATTAATTAAAACGTGCAGTTATGGTAATTTTCGTCAACTCATTTAGAACTTCTGTCTAAATGGGTCACATGTCATGCACGTGAGGCTTAATTAAGGGGCAAATATGAAAAATCAAATAAGAAAAATTGTATTAATGATCCCTTAACTTTAATCCAACTGGATAAATGGTCTCTCAACTTTAACTCAATTGGAGCAATGATCCCTCAACTTTACTCTAATTGTAGCAATAGTCATTCCAACATAACTCATTTTGACAGAATTTTGACGACGATATCGACAACCTGGACACCACCTCTTCGTGGACCTCCGCCACAACCTGGACCGTTGCAGGTGGTTCCCTCACGAATTGCGTCTCTTTCGAATCCTCCTCCTCTCTGATCGACGACGACACTCCGAATTCCACACCTACATCCACTCTTATTCTGCACCCTCCGACACCCGATTCGGGCCCTTGCGAGATCACCAGTACGCTCTACAACTTCTCTTCTCTGAAAACTTTACATTTCGGCGCCAAATTTTATTGAATTTGAGTTTGACACCCTGTTTTTTTTTTATATAAATCATGGTCCTTTATATATTATTATTGTACGTTATGACTTAAAAGTTAATAATTTCTGGGACCAGTTGATTAGGATTAGGATTATTGCCAAATTTTAGATGAAAACGAAGCTAAATAGAGGGGCAATCTACGATGCATGGACACGGACCCAGGGATACGACACTATATGACAGGACACGGGATATGAGGAGATACCGCTGTGTCCATGCATCGTAGGGGGCAATCTTGTACTCGAAAACAAGGATGAAAACAGGATTTTGCAGTGTACTATGAGTTCAACTAGGAATATTTACGAAAAGCGACATTTGGTTGCTAAAAGTAGAAGTAATATCTGTTGGAGCTCAAAGTGTTACTAAGGGTTGTGTAACTTGTGTTAATAGTTGGGTATCTAAAGTGCATTTGACCAACAACGTTTTCCACTGCAGTTAATTTCACACAAAAACATGAGATCCAGCAGGTTTATGTTCGAAGTACTGCCCGAGAATATGAGATATACTATGCACCTGATATACAGAGTGGCAATGAATATCTCTGCACTGTTCTCTGTGGCATTGCTGCCCGAGATGAACAAGTGCTTCACACAGGTGATAATGATCAAGTTTGTCCTGCAAATTCAAATGAGTCGCTTAAGGACCCATCCGAAGCTAAGTCAAGAAATGGAAATAGTCCGAACAACAGTGAAGATGACTGTGTTGAAGTGAAAGTCTTAGATACTAATGTGCTTGATAACAAAATCAATTTGTCGCAATTGAAGTTGGGATCTGCACAGGTATGTTGCTTAGTTCTCCATGTATATTAATTCCAGTGAACCCCCTCCCACTTTTGTTTTTCTTTCGCTTCTTTTTTTGTCCCGTCTAGTTAATTTCTTTATATGGTGCTTGCTGATCAAGTCCTTGTGTATCAGGATTTTTATGAAGCTACAGCACTGATTAGTGATGCAAGTCCTTGTGTATCCCTCACACTTCATCTACTGTCGCTTGAGGGGAAAGATTGTGTATGTGTTGGTGAGGTTTATGTGTTTGCTGATCCTGTGGACTCATCTGATTCAGAGAACCAAGTTAGTGCGGTGGAAAACTCAGCTGGGAGTTCTCTAATGGCCACGCTTGTGCCTACCCTTTTGCAATTCTCTAAAACAAGGGGTGCTAACCGAACACAGGACAAGCCAATTTCTGATACATGGGGAAAACAGAACTCTCTAGCGACTGGGTCAAAAGAAACTGATTCTACCAGTGTTGCAACTAAGATTCAGGAACGAGGAAAAGCCAGCAAACCTGATCACCAAGAAGTAAAGATTCCAGATTTTAATAAGGCTAGTACTAGTACTGCCCACGTATGTATCCCGTCAAGAGTTGAAAGCGCTGTGGACCAGCTTTATTCTCGAATGGGCAGAATAGAGGATCTGTTTTTGAGGTTTGAAGAAAAGATGCTAAAACCGATAAGCAGGATTGAGGCAAGGCTTGAAAGGGTAGAGCATCAACTTGAAGTACTGGCGAACAAATCACAGAATTCTGGATTGCCAACATGCGCAAGATTCTACGCTTCTTCTTTCTCATGCAATGAGTCTGAGTCTAACTCTTGCTATAATAGTGGAAATGATTACTACTGTTGTGAGGCATTTGAATCAGGTAAGGACATTCAACCAGATGCACCCCTGATCACAGCTTATGAAATGTCTGCTTCAGTAAATTCCGCCCATTTGCTTCCAAGTCTGGTAGTAACTGCTCCTGAATTTTTAAATGGTGATGATGAAGAGGACGAAGAAGATCATGGATCAGATGTAGTGATAGGTTCATCAGAAAAACCAAGGCCTGCTTTGACAATTGATGATGCTCAAATTCTTTCGGTTAAAGCTCCTGATGTTTTAAATGAAGAAGATGGTAGCGTTGAGAGGAAAGAATTGACAAGAGAGGAACATGAAGTAGGCACATATTCTTCCATGTGCCTTGGTGAAACTGATGTGACAGAGAACATAAAGGGTTCGCTTGCTGATTTGACGAAAAGTTCTTCAGAGGGTGAGGGGAATGTGATAAGATCACCTAATGATGAGCACACTGATCAATCACTCAGAGTCGATGGGCTGGACCAGCATTCTGAGGGTAGAGAAGAAGAAACACTTGATGATTACGAGAGCATTGAGAATGCAGTTGATCCAGCCAATGGTGGCAAGTCTAGAACTGATTTTTGTCAGATAACTGAAGATATCGAAAATGGAGATGTCAGCATTGAGATAAGCAACACGCCAGACCCTGATAACACCGATGTTCAAAACCAGTTGCCTCAACGTCAGACTGATGATGGATATGATGACACGGAGGAAGATGCTGATCGAGATTCTGATTTAACTCTTCCAAAGGAAGTGACAGAAAGAGAATTCCCACAAAGATACTTTGAAGAATATCCTCGAATTTTCACATGCTGTTTCTGTGGTGGACTTTGAAATTCCGGTTCTAAATTCACTTCTCAGGACAGTTGCGATTTTTCTCTGGAAGCCCTTTTAGCTGAGTTTCCAGAATCAGTGACCGAAGCTCCTTCTTTCAAGGAAAGTGATGACGTGCTCCCTATTGGCGCCGAGGGCTGCGATTTGATTTTGGTTGAGGATGGGGAGCCGGTTGGTGCCACCCCCCGATGGCAATTTTTCTGTGGACATGAACTTATATAGTCTCGGAGAACCTTCAAGCCTGTGGGGTGACCGTACATGCAATAGCCATGAGACATTTGCAGCAAGTCTCATTTGATAGTGCATAAGTCTGTCCACAACTTTGTTGATATGTACATAAATTTGAGCTACTGAATCTACTGGTTGTCTGTTTCTCCTCTCCTCTCTTTCATTACTCATAAACCAAAATTGATAGATACATTTGTAGGGCTGGGCAAGGTGCGGTTGGTTCGGGTTAGGATTCAAACTGTTGACTGAATAATAAACTAATAGAATAACCGTACCAAATGCATCTGTATGGTCGGTTTGGTTTGTTTCCTTCTCTTACACGATGTTTGGATGAGAGAAATAAATTTGGAATTTTGGTAAAATTCAGAATTTATAAATTGACATGCACCAATTCTCTTGTTTGGATTCATAAACATAGAAATTTAGAATTTCGGCATGGAAAAAAAACTTGGAATTTGGGACCTCCAATTCCCAAGTTCAAATTCCATGTAAATATGTGTCATTTCCCAATTTCTATGATTTAGAGTTTAAAAATAACAAATTCAGTATTCAATTCTATTGTTCTTTTAGATTAACCAAACAAGAAAATTTACAAATTCTAGAAAATAAAATCTTGTCATTTCAATTTCCGTCATTTTAAAATTCCTTAGTAATCTTAAATTTCTTCATCCAAACATAGTGTTAGTAATTAGAAAAACATTATGCATTCATTAACATCTTTGCAAAGGAAATTTATCTTAATTTAAAACTAAACAAAGGGCTCCTCTTCATTTTGCAGTGTATGTTTGATAAAAAAAACCTATCTAACTTTTAGGTTATTTTTTACATATTAACTTTGCACAGAATTCAATCAAATTATAAATCGTTTAATTGTTCAATTAATATTATTAAAATTTTAATTTTTAGATGAATATGATTGATTAGTCATGTTTTGAATAGTTACCAAAATTTTAGTACCAAAATAGGTGCACGCATTTTATCCGTACTGATTTCAAGTCATATGACTGAATCGGGCCTATCTCCGATCCATATTGATATTGGCTACCATCATATTTTGCTAATTCGTAATGAATTTTTACTTACACGTGTCAAGATCCAAATGTGCCGGTCCCACATATCAATCTTCTTGTCCATCAGATCCCACAAAAATAAATAATAGAAAAGGAAAAATAAAAAATAAAGGAAAAAAAGAAGAGAGGGTTCCTACCGTTCCTTCCACAATCTTGTGAAATTTGAAAAATACAGACACCGCGGTTGCCTGCTTGCAGACAGAGAAAACGGGTAAAGTGGAGTACCAGTCTCTTTAAACTTCAATAGTGAGAGCTTATATACATTTCAAATGCTCAGCTAAATCCCCTTTGTCTGTTCAAAATCTAGGGTTAGGGTTTTAAGAGACCAGAATGGAGGCTGTTGTGGTCGATGCCGGCTCCAAGCTCCTGAAGGCAGGACCCGCCATTCCCGATCAAGCTCCTTCCATGGTAATTATCACAACATATGCTTCAATTTCTTGGTCTCACTTCCTATTTAAGAAAGCAAAGAGGCGAGCTTTAAGACCTTTTTTTTTTATCCTTGCTGTAATTTTCTGTTTGGTTGCTCGGAGCTTTTTTGGGAAAAATGGAAAATTCCAAATGTGAAAAGCTTGGGATTGTTTGTTGGTTTCGACTTTCGCGGGCCAGCTAGGATTTGTTTTGATTTCTTAAAGTCGGAAACTTTAGTTGGAAAATTTAAAGTTGCGAGAAAGAGAAGGAAAATTGTAGTTTTCTGTATGCCCAATTAATATTTCAGCAGAACAGTGACTTAATTTACGAGGGTTCCTTTTTTTTTTTTTTTTTTCTGCACCCCTGTGGCATGGATATCCTCTTGTTGCTCATCAGTTGTTAGGAGTAGGAAATGAAACTTTGTATGGTTGTGTTAGGGTGTCTTGAGTAGATGACTGTGTCACTCAAGTTTGCGTTCTGAAGACTATTGTCATGCATATGCACGCTTTAGATAAAATAACTCTTGCTGTTATTGGTCTGATGGGAATCTTAATATATCTCAACTTTCCAAACTATATATTCCAGAACCAACGTTGGCATGATAATTGTAATTTGTACATTGTCACACATCCAATTGATTCTTACTATTACTTTCATTTCCCCCCTTCCCAACAATCTCGTGTTATCAGATGTATATCTCTCCTCCTATCCTACTTTTAACTCTTATGAAGTTGCACAAAAATGATGCCTTTGCTGTTTGCACACCTTTTTTCCAGCTCAACAATATTAAAAATGTATTCCAGAACCAGAGCTGACAAAATAGTTGACTCTTTCCGTCATAAATAATGAATTTGCACATCATTTTCGTTGTATTCTAGTTAAATTTTGTTTTCGTGGAAGTTGTATATGGCCCATATGGAGACATTGATATTGACCTTTGCAAATACTTCTTACTTATTGTATGTAAAAGAGTATTAGTATTCAGTTTCCAGCTGATTTTGTCTCTATTCAATTTCAAGGTAATTTGTGCTTGATATGCTCTCAACTTTTCAATTAATCCTTGGGTGTTGGGAAGTCTGAAGAAAAGAAAATCAATCAAATAGTGAATTTCAGGTCACGATTGGTCTTTATTCAGCAAAAAGAGAGAAAATTTTGTTTTCAAAACAATAAAGGTGGATGTTTTCATGGTAAAGTTTTGTTTTAATTTGAATATAAGAATCAGAAAAGCAAATTTTCTTTCTTCGGAAACAAAGACCAACAATTTTTTTGGACTTTACCATGAAAATCATTTCTATCTAAAATTGCATATTTGGAAAGGAAGAAGTGACTCTCTTATACTTAATTTAATGGTTGCATTGTACATAATGAAAATTCGATTTGACTAATCCAGAAGTAGCTGATGATATCGCTGTAATTTAATACTCATTTCTTTCTTTTTTTTATTTTTCTTTAACATTTATCTTCTATCATATGCTTCAGATAATTCCTAACCAAATGAAACGCATGCCTGATGATGGATCAATGAATGATAATTCATCACTTGAAGATATCTTTGTTGATCCAGTTGTGCGAGGTCTTATTACTGACTGGGATGCCATGGAAGACCTGTTGCATCATGTTCTATATACTGGCCTTGGATGGGAAATGGGAAATGAAGGGCAGATACTATTTACCGATCCACTTTGTACTCCCAAGGTTAGCTAATAGGTCGTTATGCAATTTTTGGCTGAAAATAATCACAGTGGTTATTTTCGCGGTTTTTATTATTTGTATATAGTTTACTTAGCAAGTCGATGGATTATCTGTTATAAGTCTAGGCTGCTTCCATTGAGCACACTATCTAAGTTAAAACTTTCAGATCATGATATTATAAACGTTCTTGCGTATTCTTGTTTAATTATATTTAAAAATAAATTTCTAACAAGTCAATGGATTATCTGTTATAAGTGTAGGCTGCTTCCATTGAGCACACTGTCTAAGTTAAAACTTTCAGATCATGATTTTATAAATGTTCTTGCGTATTCTTGTTTAATTATATTTAAAAATAAATTTATGTAGCCTCAAGTTTGTGTGTTGTGAATCAGTTTCTGACATTATTTCACTAGAGAGAAAAATATTGTAAGGAGTAAGGAAACCTTGTTATCTCTCTAGAGAGAAAAATCTTAGAATTATAACTTGCTGGTTCTACGTAACTCCTTTTTGTTTTGGTGCAGCTAATATATATTTCTTTAAAAAAATTATTTTTTTTCTTTCTCCCAGGCTGTCAGAGAGCAGTTGGTGCAACTGATGTTTGAAACATTTAACATTTCGGGCTTCTATGCATCAGAGCAAGCAGTATTGTCACTTTATGCTGTAGGACGCATCTCGGGATGCACTGTTGATATTGGCCATGGAAAAATAGGTTTATATACCTTGCAGAACGGAACCTTTATTTGTTAATGGAATCTTGTTTATTGAATACATAGAGTTCTTTAAGCTATTCTTTCGTTTCTATACTGCATGCCAAGTCATATGCAATATAAAAATAATAAATCTATATACAGAATTCAGTTTATCCTATCTAGCATACAACCAGTGATTTGAACCATGTACAGATCTTGTAATAATAATATTAAGACCGAAATATTTTATTGATAGTTGATAGCTATGCCAAGCTATAACCATCTACATAGTGTGCATTAGGTGACCATATGATGATAATGGTCATGAAAGATGCATTGGTAGCTGAACTAAAGCTTGCAAGTTTTAGTTAACACACCTGACCTGTTAATGGCATTGGACTCTCTGTGTAAGCTAGTGAGTCAATATGGTATATGATAATGTAAGCAAACTGATTTTTTTTATTGTGCCTTTTCTGCATGTTTGGCCAATTTTAACAGATATTGCACCAGTCATTGAAGGTGCTGTTCAGCACATTGCCTCAAGGAGGTTTGAAATTGGCGGTACTGATTTGACGAAATTACTTGCTGAAGAGCTTGGGAAATCCAATCCTCTAGTGAATATCAAGATGTCTGATATTGAGAAAATAAAAGAGCAATATTCGTGTTGTGCTGAAGATGAACTTGCTTATGAAAAGACCAAAAATTCATGCCAGATAGAGCAGCATACCCTTCCTGATGGACAGGTATGGTTAATTTTTTGAAATTATGATATGGATAGATGGAGAAGACACAGATAGCACATAACTTGCTTGGCATGTTTCAGTTAGGAGGATATGTTGACTTCAGTATATCATATTATGCCTGTAATTTGCTATTATTCATGCTGTAACTGGCTTGCACCTATCGCAGTTATCTGGTTTTGTTTGATTTCAATCTATTATGTGTTAATTATACTTGTATAACGAGTTTATTGAAAGTTATCCTCACTGAAATCTTCTCTAATCTTACATGTTGAATACTAAAAGTAAGATCTAGTTTACATTCAAACACTTCTATTCTTTAGATATATGTTCTTTAACGTGGATTTTTTTTATCCCTACTTTACATTTTCTTTTTTATTCTTCAAAATGTGAACGCAAGATGACACAGTTATTGTTTATTCCAAAGCATAGCTTTTTCTTTTCCTTAAATCTTCTTTCCCACCCTGTTTTCTTTCATCACTCAGCTTTGTCCCAAATTGTTGTGATGCTTTACATGTAGAATGACTTTAATGTAATATTGGTCATGGGTTTAGGTTATTACGATTGGAAGAGAAAGATATACTGTTGGTGAGGCTCTATTCCAACCATCCATATTGGGTTTAGAAGCTCATGGAATTGTTGAGCAGCTTGTTCGTTGTATTTCAACAGTATCGTCTGATAATCACCGGCAGTTGCTAGAAAATACGGTACTGTGTGGTGGCACCGCTTCTATGACTGGTGAGTTTATTGTTGCCGATGCCTGTGCCCTTCAGATACAGTAATTACTGATTAGTACAATATATTTTCTTCTTTGTTTTTCCTTTTTTCTTTCGTTGAATACTCTTGTTAGCCGACTTCTTTTGTATAAATGTCTGCGAGCCCTTTCTTTGGTTGGTTTCATTATCCTTGTCATCCATATCGTTTTAATAAATGGATTCACCAAGTTATGGGAATCCTTGGGTTCAGAGTTCCCTTTATACGACTCTTCTTTGGAAGTATATTACAGTACAAGGGAACAGATATAAGAGCATGGTGAAATTTGAATTTGTCCTTGTTTCAAAAGAATAGGAACTTTTGGTTCTGTAATAGTATTGGCAGTTTGATTGCTGTTTATTGCAGGTTTTGAAGAAAGGTTTCAGAAAGAAGCTGGTCTGTGCTCATCTGCTGTTCGTCCTACTTTAATTAAGGTAATTTATTTTACCATTCAAACTGCAGTTAGGTTTTAGCTTCAGAGTTCAGGGTGGGGTAGGTTTGAATTTCAATTCTTCCCAGGCAAAAACTCTGACAGTGATCAAGGGAAATAGTCAACTTTCTTTCACACAATGTCATCTTCACAAGTCATTGCATCGTACCTATATGTTTGCTGCAATCAGAACCCTGTATAAGAAGTGCAAATTCTTAATAATCTTTATGAAATAAGCTTTCCAACGTAACATTTAAGGTCCACATACTCTAAACGTAATTATAGTCACTCTCCTAACTGTTTCTGAGGCTGCATATAGTTCAGAGTCCAGAGGTTGTGTTAGTTTCTGCTATGGCATTTCCCCATCTTATTTGCTACGTGTGAACTAGTGATTATGATGTCTTATTGTATTGTTTCATCAATTTTTCATTATTCTCTCTCAGACAGTTAGAGGTCACACTTGGTGCGATGGCAAGTGCCTTCGCCCATGAGCGGTAGGTCTCGGGTTCGAGACTTGGGAGCAGCCTCTCCATAAATGGGGGTAAGGCTAGCCGACATTCACCTCGCCCAGACCCTGCGTAAAGCGGGAGCCTTGTGCACTGGGTACGACCTCTCTCAGACAGTTGGGTGTTTGGCGTTTCCATTCTTTTTGCTTAGGAAATTCATAAATTTTTGTACTCATGCACTCGTGATTATATATTTTCTTTCTGCTACCGTTATATTTGATGGAATTTATGCTTCAGCCTTGAACTCTGATTTAAAATGATTAACATGTTCATTGATTTGGAAGTGATTCTCGACATGAAAACTTTCACTGGATACCAAAAAGTCGTCTAATTTGATTATGTATAACATTAATTAATAGAAATATTATTGGTTGATTTGTTACCAGTGTTGCTCTACTGGAAAAGTGCTATTACAACTTAGATTAGTAAAAAGGAATTGCATTGATCTGGTGTGCAGTGTACTGAAATTTTGGATACGGTTTGTTATTGCATGGTCTTGTAAGCAATCACTGAATCACTTTCTATTTCCCGGACTGAACGTTATGTGAGCAAGATACTTTATGATTTACATAACATTTCCACAACACTATTTCTTCTGTACTAACTGGACTGCCAACTTCTTCTGATCGTTTTTTGGTCCGGGTTCAATGCAGCCTCCAGAGTATATGCCAGAGAATTTATCAATGTATTCAGCGTGGGTGGGCGGTGCCATACTTGCCAAAGTTGTGTTCCCACAAAATCAACATGTAACAAAAGCAGACTACGATGAAACTGGACCATCTGTTGTTCATCGGAAATGCTTCTGAGGATCTCTTTTTTCGGATGGGAAATTTACTCCGTTCTTATTTGCAATTCTCATAGTTCGAAAGCATGCTAGAAAGTATGAAATGGAACTCCAAAGGAAAAACAAATGTATGGAACTGACCAAAAGTCCATTGGATTGGATTGGATTGGATTGGATTTCAATGAAAGATCCATCAACACATCCAAGCATTTTGGTTTCCAAATTTAGAGATCTTGTTAAGGATATGTTTAGTGGGGGAAATTCTGTTTTATATTCAACTTCATCCTCTACCACATTTCATCTTGATGCATTGATATAAACTCTCAAAGAATTGGATGATTCGCAACGTTGCGCAAACCAGCACCGAACCAATGACCAGAGCATGTCTGGTGACTAGCAATGGTGGTGGGAATTCGCAGATTCCCAGTGGCCTTTGCAGTTAGTAAAGTGCGATTTTTGCGAAACTTGAAGATGATCAAGGGAAAATTACCCAAAAATATTGTCGAAAAATATGATAAATGACCAAAACTATATACCATATATGATATCTTACTAATAATTATGAGGGGTATTTCGGTGAAGGTGAAATTATATTTGATGGAATGAAGTGTTTTAAATCTAAATTAACAACTGGTGCCGTGCGAGTGGGACTGTGGGAGAGGCATCGTCTGTCCAGGGTTTCAGAGAAAGCCGACGAACATCATTGTGCCGTGCGAGTCAAGGTTTCAAGAACAATGGGACTTTGGGGTTAGCACTTTTCTGTTCATTTAATTTCTTATCTGTATGTATCTTCACTTTCACAACTTTTTTTAAGTTCGTTTGGAAGTGCCTTTAAATTTGGTCAAGGTTTCATAATAATTATTACAAATATTACAAATTTTACGGTGTCATCATTCCAAAATCATATGATAATAATATTAATGGTAAGTATAACCAATATTTTTTTAAGACAAGTATAACCAAAGTTTTGATACAAAAAAAACATATCGAAAAGATAAACAAACAATAAGAGTATCACATGCTGATTTAAATTTACTAAAAAAATCAAATAAATTCAATACACACATGAATAAATCAAGAGACTAGAGGCAATGAATGAAGTGTCATGTGACCATATGGAGCATGATGACATTAGATTATGTTCATTGGGGCAAATATTATTCTGCGAGAAAGGTCAACTATAAGTACAAATATGAAAAACTTGGATATAACATATAAGAAGACATTTTTAAGATGGTGAGAAGGGTCAAGTGACCCTTGTGGGCCTTAATTGGCTAGACCGGTGGCTCATAGGTTGGCTAGACGTGGTTCCATTTTGTTACCATGGGTATATTTGGATTTTTCTTGTCAATTGAGATTCTCATTAAACCACGGATAAGGCAAAATAAATGAACAATAGAGCAATACAGCGTTATACAACAGGTCCCCTCACAAAGCCTGCAACACCGAAGCTTCATTAACCTAGCCACAAAGGCACCAAAAAAAAAAGTAGGAAGAGTTAAAAGCTCTGCCTAACAGATTCGTTCTATTCAGCACTACCAGGTGTTTGATCAAATGCACTACCAGGTGAGCTCCATCTCTTTGACAGGTTCTGGTTCAAGATTGAAGAAACTCTCAGGTTCGTTCTATTCAGCACTACCAGGTGTTTGATCAAATGCATCAATGAAATTTTCTTCTGTTTTTTTGGTTGAATTCAACATTCCTTCTTCTTGTTTTTGGTGTTTTCGATTGAATTTATTGTGATATTCGCATTTCATTAAGGCCAAAGCCAAGTGCCTATTATTTCATTCTTTGTTGGATTTCTTGGGATTGATTTCTGGTTGAAGGTTGTTCTTGAAAAGATTTCCTATTTGGCTTATTGTAATTATGTCTGATTCCTCTGTTAAAATTGAGGGTTTGTTGGCTATGCTTACGGTTGGATTTCTTGGGATTGATTTCTGCTTGAAGGTTGTTCTTGAAACGATTTTCCTATTTGGCTTATTGTAATGATGTCTGATTTAAAATTGAGGGTTTGTTGGCTATGCTTACGGTGAAGTTACAAGATCAAATTTTAATGTCCACCCAAATATGGGCTCCGATGTACTTTTAAAATTACTGAAATCGCTTTTAAAGAAAATGTTTTTTTGTTTCAAAAGCACTAGTTATATTAAGGATTTTAAGTGTTTTTCCAGAATTTACTTGTATTTTTATTAAGGATTAGTTCCAAAAACATTTTCACAAAAAACGCTTTCAATTATTTTAAAAGCACGTCCAAACGAGTGCTCTATGTCATTAAAACAGACACCGGTAAAAATCTGACTTGCTTGTCTTCTCTTTTCCTTTGATTTTTATGTATTTGTTTTTTTTTTTTAAGTACCTTGGTCTTGTGTTACTGTTAATTATCTCAAGACTGTAATAACTATCGCATACTTTAAATTACAGTTGTTGTTTATTGAATTATAATTATAATTTTAAATGTGAATTTGCAGCCCTGAAGATATGGATATGGACGGTGAGGACCCCATAGATGGTACTGCTGGGACAGAAGCTCCGATTAGTAGTTTGGCACAGGTTTATTTCTCTCTATCTCTCTCTGCTTTTTTAGGAAAAGAATTATTCCTCAAATACTTATACAGTTTACTGCTATGGCATCAATTGAACAACTAATTAATATATAGCATACTAATTAATAACGTGAGACGGCGTACTAATTTATATATAGCATACTAATTGATAACGTGAGACGGCGTACTAATTAATATATAGCATATATATGATTTGAAAACATATTTGTCATGTGAAGTGAAATTTGTAAACAGTACAGTTTTTGCTCAACTGTAAACTTTGAATACTAACGTGAAAACCTAGATGTCTCAAGATTTTCTCATCCCCAAACTATTATCTATGCAGGTTCAGAATGTTTGTTGTTTAGGGGCCAGCCTTTCTGGCGTTGTGAACATGCTTGTCATGGCTTCAAATCACCACGGTATAGGTTTTACAATTGTTGATACTGACAAATTAAAGATTGAGCTTGGGATAATGTCTGGAATGGTGTGCCTGATGCTGCATTGCCTTTTGAGGAGCCTCATCTGAGAGACTTGTTGAATGATGCCAAACACTCTGATAATGTCTGTTTTGTTTGTGATGAAACGGCAAAAGATGAAGGAATCATAAAGAGGGCAAAGATGGCCTTCATTGCTGTTGAGGTACCCACAAAGCCTTAGGGTGTAGGCGCTAAAGGTTCGTTAGACCTCACACGTTGGGAAGCAGCTATGAAATTTGTGATGATTGAATCAACTCTAAAAAGATAATAGTTGAGAAATCCACCCTGCCAATTGATGTAATAGAAAACCACACCCAACACATATTGGCGCAAAATCCGCTTGGTACCCAGTTTTCAGTGTTTTATAACCCGAATTTCTTATCACAAGGCACTGCTGTTCACGACGTGAGAAACCCAAGCCATATTGCTATTGGAATAGTTGAGGGGGTAATGTCAACGTGTTGCAAGAGTTATACGAAAAATGGGTTCAAGCTGATAGAAGTAACGTCCTACGTGATTACAAGGCTGTTGTGTTGGGCAAAATTGCAGTTAATTCAATTCTTGCAATGAAATACAACATATTGAGAACGATATCAGAACTGTTTGAATTAGTTCATACCAACTTTGAAGATGTGGAAAAGGTCATTAGAATGGGCAGGAGGGTTGGACTTCACATTGATTCGAATCTCGGAATTGGAGGGCAGGGTCTTACCAACGACTTGTACTACTGCAAATATATTCTCCACCATTACGGCTTGAAGGAAGACTCGGAAGTAGTTCACAAAATCATTAAATTGAATGGTGAAAGTACAAGCTTATTGCTACGATGATTAGGAGGATGTGGACAATAAGAAATAAGAAGATTGCTGTATTTGGAGTTTCCAAAGAATACAAACAATTTGCGAAACTCAACGGCAATACATATTTGCAAATGTCTGTTGAAAGAAGGATGCCGCCGTATCCGCCACGACCAATTTTACTTCCTCCTCCTCTCAAACCCGTCAACTGCTCAGCAGTAGCACACCCGCCGCTGCCGCCGTCATGGTTTCTTCTCTCGCCACCCACCCTCACCACGCCCATTACCCTCCTCCTTGGTTTAGGTTCTCATCTTCCTCTCCCTCTCTCTCTACTTTTTAATTTATTTGCACATTGCATTGATGCCCATGATTTTTATGGTTTTTGCGGAACTGGGTTTTGTTGCAAATTTACAGTATTGCTCCCATGATGGAGTGGACTGACAATCACTACAGGACGCTGGCCAGGCTCATTTCAAAGAATGCGTGGCTCTACACTGAGATGCTTGCTGCTGAGACCATTGTTTACCAGAAGGAAAATCTGGTAAACCATATTTATCTGCAAGTATTGCAATTTGTAGCCTCAAATTGGACTTCGTTTTGTGCAACATTAGAAAGATTTGTTGAGTTTCACTTCCGAATCTGAAAACTTTGAAATATTGGCAACGAAGAATATAATTCGGTGGAAGTTGGTTTTCTCAAGATACCATTAGGGTTCTTTTGAATTGATGTAGGCATCCAATAGAAGGGATAGTTAAACGTTTAGTTGAAGTAGATGACTTTATACCGTGGGGGTTTCGGATTATTGGTTTCAATCAGTTAATACTATAGTAAAAGGGTGTTCATGGACTTCATAAAAGACAAACGATCTTGCTACTGTGTTTAGAATGCATTAGTACCTCTAATTGAGATCTCTGTGTTCCCAGAACACTTAATGCTTTTTCTCACCATATACTTATTAACTCTACCATCCCGTGAGCTCATAAGAAGTCTTTAACTGAGCCAAACCTAGCCTCATTGAACCCCATTGGACTTCATTTTGTATAATATTAGAAAGAATTGTTCAGTGTCAAACCAGAATCCGAAAGCTTTGAAATAGTCTCAACCAAAAAGTAATTTGGTGGAAATTGTGAAGTTAATTTGGTGTACAACGCCATCACTGAGATTTCACCGGAATCTTTGGCTTCATGTCCCCTGCTCATCCCAGCAGGCGGTGGCCAATTTTTTGGTGATGGTTGGTGGTCGATTTTGATCGCAGGCGCTGGCCGTGGTGTTCGACACTCTTGATGGTGGTGACGGGGGTGGTCGCGATTGGAAGGTATGGGAGGAGATGACAGTGATGGTGGTTTCAAGTCGCCAGAGAGAGGGAGACGGAGTCAAGGGATGGTGAACTGGTGATGGCTGTCAAGACACTAGGGAGAAGAGTGAGTTTGAGAATGAATGAGAAAAGATCCAACGGTGGAGGTCTGATTAATCAAATTGTCCAACGGTAGACCAGTTCGGGCCAGAGCCCTGTTTCTTCTGATTTTTGGACCCGCCCCGTCAATTTCTCCACCTTAGACCCTCCCTGACCCATGGGTTCTAGGCCAACCCCTAGATTAAAGTTCTTTTATTTTTTATGTTATTCTTATTTTTTTGATAAATTTTGAACTGGCATTCAAAGTTTCATTTATTTTTGGATTTTTCTTGTACATTTGATATGTTTGGATTAAGAAAACTGATAGTGGGACTTTTATCAGGATAGATTCTTGGAATATTCCCCGGAACAACATCCTATTGTTTCAAATTGGCGGGAATAATTTGGAAAACCTCGCCAAAGCGACTGAGCTTGCTAACCCTTACAAATATGATGAGATCAATTTTAAGTTTGTACTCTTTATTAAGCTTTTGTCTGTTATAATTTATCTTTCAAGTTCTCCCCGACCCCTAATCTGACCCTCTACCGTTTACCAGTTGTGGATGTCCGAGTCCAAGAGTAGCTGGGCACGGGTGCTTTGGTGCTAGTCTTATGCTTGATCCAAAGGTTTGATTCCTTTCTCATTATATTGTTATTTGCAACTTTTCCACACACACATATATATATATTTAGTTTTTTTTTTTCTTTACACTGTTCTCTGATAAAGACATTTGGTCTTTACAAGGAAAGTTTGTTGCTGAGGCTATGTCAGTGATTGCTGCGCACACAGATGCACCTGTTAGCGTGAAATGTCGAATTGGTGTTGATAATCATGATTCATATAACGAGCTCTGTAAGTTTCCTTTTCCTGATTCTTCTGTTTATATAGTCAGCAAACTAGTCAATATCAATATAGAAAAAAAGAAAGACATTGGAAAAGGCAGCGAATGATGAACTGAGGACACATAGTTTCTTGCATAACATAAATAGTTATGCTTGAATTTTGCATTCTGTGTTTGGCTATACCTTTCATAGCCCTTGTTTATTGCCTTATGATTGTGTCATTATACCATGAAAACACAATGACATTCAGTGCTACAAAAAGCCAAAATCTGTACATCGTTGGAAGCCTAAATCTTGATCAGTTTGGTGATTTTGCATATTTTTCTTACCATGAATTCAAAATGATCTCTGAGTTAAAGGAAAAGGAAATTAAAAGAACAGGTTTAGACATGATTTACAGTAATCCAAATAACAAAAAGAGGACATAATTTATATTACAAGTTTCATCCGTCAGATGGAAGAATATTAAATACAAATTTAGCAGTGAAATGTAGTACCGATATAGAAGCGATGGAGTAAATGCAAGAGCTTTCTAAATTCTCCTACAACAGCAGCTGGAAAGAAGTGCCAGCTTTTTGGAAAGTTATCAGGAACCACCTTTTGTTTGTTGCGTATACTCTTTCCACATTTATGGTTTGTATGCTTGTTGAGTGATAAACATAGAGCATTATTGATTCGTCTAATGCTTAAAACTGAGTTTATCTAATTCCATATCACTGTTTTTCTGAATATGAAAGGAATATAGCTATGCTTATGTTAGTTTCTTGAGTTGCATCCTCACTTAATTGTGTCACCGCCTGTCTCATTTTTCAGGTGATTTTATTTACAAGGTTTCTTCTCAATCACCAACTAGGCATTTCATAATACATTCACGGAAGGCACTACTCAATGGAATTAGCCCAGCTGAAAATCGAAGTATTCCGCCTCTTAAGTATGCATTCTGTTATTTCGTGTTTTGTGAACTTATATTTTCTTAGTCACTTTACTTATATGCCCATCTCATAACTGCTATTCAAAAACTGCTTGGATTATATTTGTAAACATTTGAAAATGCTTGGATTATATTTGTAATTTTTTGTATATCACATTCACAAGTAACATACTGCTTCTTATTATTGTTCATATATTACTTTATTGCAGATATGAGTACTTTTATGGCCTCTTGCATGACTTTCCAGACTTGAGATTTACAATAAATGGGGGCATAAACACCGTTGAGGAGGTGAACCTATGAACAATTGTATTGTCTTCAGAGGATATCATGTTTTGCAGCTACATTTTTATTCAACTCTATCATTATTTTTTATAAAAAATTTCGTCGTCCATTGGGACATTAGTTGTAACTTGGGGTATTGTGTCCCTGCTGTCATTTCCTTACTGTTGAAAGATTGTATTCTTTGAAACTTTCTTCATTGTAATTGGTCAATACAGCATATTTGCAAAATTTAACTGTTATTTTCTTGATGTTCCAACTTATGCATATATATGAATTGGAATTCCTGGTTTCTAACATGATTTGGGAATACATGGTGATAGTGATACAACAAAGCTGAAAAACATTTTTTTGCTTCCCTCTTAGTTGATGAAAAACTCTATGTTGACAACCTTTATCTCATGTTGTTTTCCCCCACTAACTATAGGTCAATGCAGCAAGAAGGGCAGGAGCTCATGGTGTAATGGTTGGACGCGCTGCATTTAATAAGTATGTAATATCATAATTTGGATATTCTTTTTCCTTATGGTAAATTGCTACAAGAACTTTCAAATTTGGTATACGTAGTTTAAGTCTCTATCAGTCTATTTTATGACTCTTATCCTCTCTCATGGTTATACTGTATATACTTTTGTTTCATTTTTGTGTCTGAATGCACATGTAATTGTAGCCCTTTTAGTGAAACTAGAATTCTTTCAGTAGAGTTTTTGTTTCCTATCGAAGGACCAAATGAAATTCTTTCGTGAAAACAAGGGCTTAAGTAGAAGACGCAAGACTTGAAAGAATGAAATTAGGGTAGCTGATTATGAAAACTCTTATGTTGAACTTTTCTGGTCTACGAGTCTTGTTGAAGAAAAGAAAGCATTTTCCCTCAACTATATTATTTAGCTCATAACATATTGCATCATATGTAAGTCTGTCCGCTACCCTTGAACCAAATGCACGTCTTGCATGTGCCAAGTAAGAAATTTACTTGGAAGTGATAGATCAAGACTTGAATGAAGACTAACTATTAGCTTTTGTGATTCCACCATATTAAAATATCGCCAACATTTTGGTTTTTAAGGTTTGAGTTTAGTTTAGGTTTTTATTTTGTTTAGATTTAGAGTTCTGATTGTCCTCTCTGTTGCAATGTTAATTTGTGACTCCAATGTTGACTGACAACCATTGTACATATTTCAATAGACCATGGCATACTTTGGGACATGTTGATACTGTAGTTTATGGAGCACCAAGCAGTGGTGTAACACGGCGTCAGGTCTGCAAACTTGGCTGTAAATAGGTGTATCTGCTCAGTTAACATTGAATTTTTACAGCTTATAATTATCTTTTCCCCCACCTTTAGATACTGGAGAAGTTTCAAGTGTATGGAGATACTGCTGTGGGAAAATATGGACGCAAACCAACTGTGCGAGATGTAGCAAGGGTTAGTGCTACCATCATCCTCATAATATTATGTTCCTATCTGGAAAGTTTTACACATACCCTTGTACAATTCATACTAGAACAAATAGAATATGCCAACAACCTCTTCTTGCACACACAAAAATGTCAAACTGACAATATTATGTTATTATTTTCCATATTTTCCGCACTCCGAGATGATTTTCTTTTAAAAAAGTATCAGGAAAAAAAAATTGGGAAGCTTTCAACTGATTGTCTTTTGATGTCAATTTAGCGTTCAGTTTCATGGGTCTCTTCAGTCTTGTCGCATGTCATATTACATTACCAAAACGGCTTAATATATTATGTAATTTGACATGCGTTGCTTATCTGGCTCAATCCGCCTTGTTGAATTCTAGTTGTTACCTTATGGGTGGGTCTTACTCTGGGCTATCATTTCTTTTAGGTCGAAAACACTGGGATATCATTTTGGATTTGTTTAACGATGCAAAGGAATTATTGAGAAAATAAACCTAAATGCTTTTGCAGTATCATCAGTATGTGATTACCATATTATCCTGGTGTCTCTATTCTCCCCTCTTTCACTGCTTTTTGTTGTTGAGTGGGTTACAATATCTTAAGCTAGTCTCTCGTTGAGTGAAGTTTTCTCTGACCATAATAATTTGGTGCAATTGCATCACCCTCTTTTTGTTCTGCTGCAGCCTTTGATTGGTCTTTTCCATTCGGAACCTGGGAATAGTCAATGGAAACGGAAAGCTGATGCTGCTTTCCTGCATTGCACGGTAGTATTATTGCTCCTGCTGCTGCTGCTGTTATTATCCTTGTATACTTTTTAAGTTCCACTTTTAGGACTTGAAAGTTATAATCCATCCCCAATCAATGCCCAATACATTCATTATTTTCCGATGGTTTTTTACTCTGATCTAGGGAATTATGTTATTTCTGAGTTGCTTAAGTTTCTGACATGGCTCTTGAACCTTGCAGACCATGAAAGAGTTTTTTGATGAAACGCTTGTAGCGATTCCTGACTATGTTTTGGATAAACCTATTGGGGAGCCACCATCAGGCAGTAAAGATCCTTTTGCGAACATACACAGTTTGCTGCCTCCGGCGTATGAATCAAGGGAACTAGAACTACAATATGCTTAGCGGTCTCCATTCTAACTATATACTTCTGGCGGCAAAACCTGTTGTCAAATTTTTGGAATGTAACATGATTGATCCCAGGACCCATGTAACACGCATCATACATGTCAGTGCATAGATAGTCAAAAACACATATCTTGTAATGCAGTCGCCTTTGGATGACGACTAGCAATTTGTGTTTTGATTACTACATATTTTGCTTGTATACGAAGAACCTCGCTCTTAACTCGAGCAATTTGTTCACTGATCTGGTAGGTAAATCCAATTACTTTTAGACGTCGATTTGTTATTTGTGTCTGGTGATTGATGAAATGCTCTTTTTGTGTCTCGTTACAATGCGGAACAGGCGATCGACTCTTGTTGATTAAATACCCGTAAATATATTATTTTACTACAAATTTTTGGAATTTAATCCGTCGAACGGCTTCTAAATTGGAAATAAACAGATGAAGAACTTGAGTTAAGAAAAGTTACAAATTGGAACAATTGGTTTACAGTTTTTTCCATGTCACGTACATGTATAGCGTTGCAGCAAATCTGATAAATTGTGAAACTGGAATTGTAAGGGGCACCCACAGAGATGCACCCCTCCAAAAATAGGCGTATGCCACTTACAGCGATGAGCACACGGTATTCTTTAGTAAAAGGCGAAAGAATAGTTCGCTTTGTGCTCAACGCATGGCTCCTTAAATTTTATTTGCACAGGACGCCCCTTTTTATGGTCCCGGCTGTAGCTCATTCTTGCTGGTGTCGTCGATCTGGGAAGCACCTACTGCTTATGACTCAACAGTTTCAGCTCAGCAGTCCGCATAAAAAACCCACGAGCTACAGCTAGTGTTTCAGGACCTAACCAGGCTCCCATATGGTATAGGATTTGCCTTTCTTTACATCTACACTTCAAAATATATCTCTCCATTTGTCCCTTTTACTTTGAGAAACTAATTGAAGCTCCGGAATTACGAAGGACTCGTAGCTTTGTTGGCTAAGAGTTTCTACTATTGCACCGAAAGTCTCGAATTCAATTCCCTCTCTCCAATATTGATTGGTAAAATAAAATAAAATAAAAAGCGAAGCTATGCGATTATACTTTCAAGTTCCGAACCAAGTTTTATAAAGAACCAGGTGCTGCAAACTCCCATTTTCTCTACTTCTTGCTTATAAATCGTTGTCTATCTGAATATGAAAGGAATATGGCTATGCTTATGTTAGTTTCTTGAGTTGCATCCTCACTTAATTGTGTCACCACTTGTCTCCTTTTCAGGTGATTTTATTTACAAGGTTTCTTCTCAATCACCAACTAGGCATTTCAAATACATTCACGGAAGGCACTACTCAATGGAATTAGCCCAGCTGAAAATCGAAGTATTCCGCCTCTTAAGTACGTATCTGTTATTTCATGTTTTATGAACTTATATTTTCTTAGTCACTTTATGTTGTGCCTTGGTCCGTTCGTCAATGCGGAAACGAGATTCAAATTACAACATCACCAAATCACACTCAGTTGAACAGAATAAAATACAAGAAATAAAGAGTTCTTTCACTAGAATACTTTTCACTCTAGCTCTCTTTATTTTCTCTCACCCATGCCCATGCTTTCCCATGGGAGAGCCGAATGCTCTCCCCCTTGGATGCTTTTCTGATGCAAACCTTCTCCCTCGGCAAGCCCTCATAATGCAAGCATTTCCTTGCATTAAATAAAGGCCAAGCTATCATCACATTTCTTCATAATCATTAAAGTAAAAGCAACCATTTTTTTTCTATTTTCTTACAATGACGATGTCTGTACTCATGATGATGTCTTTACTCATGATGATGTCCACTTCTTTGTTTAGTTTACTAGCCGAAATGCATTTGGCACGTGTTAGTCACCATGTCTTCAATTGTTGTCAACACATGACTCATAATTACTCACAAATGTATGAGTCAAACACAACACTTTACTGATATGCTTATCTCATAACTGCTATTCAAAAAATGCTTGGATTATGTGTAAACATTTGTATATCACATTCACCAGTAACATACTGCTTCTTATAATTGTTCATATATTACTTTATTGCAGATATGAATACTTTTATGGCCTCTTGCGTGACTTTCCAGACCTGAGATTCACAATAAATGGGGGCATAAACACCGTTGAGGAGGTGAACCTATGAACAATAAATGGTACTAATTGAAGTTGAATCCTAAAGAGGGTAAACCGTCCCCACTTCTAATTTTAAACCTTTTAAGTTATCTAATTTTAAGTACCAACTCACCCTCCTATATCTATCCGTCCATATGTTGTGTTCAATCCTACTACACTACACAGAGAAGAAGGAATACGGACTGAACCTGCCTTTTTACATTGATTAAGCATAAAAAATTAGTATAAAGAAAGTAAGAAACAATATTAAGCCTTTCATGACTCTTTTTTGCCCAACTGCACAATCAGTTCTAAACGCTGCAGAACACACAGCCCAGAAGCTACAATTGCCATAGGGCCTGAGGAAGAATGGAGATAGTTTTGCCTTTGGAATTCCAGAATCCGTCACAGTAACTCCCCGTTTTTCCTCTATCTTCCTGCCACAAAACCAATAGGTCCAATACAGAAAAGGAGACTTAATATCAGTAAAACTAAATGCGAGAAAGAATTATATAATACTAAAACTGATAAGAATGCTGTAAGCATGCAGACATTACTTGGGTGAAACTCAAAACATTCAATTATCACCTCAGAATATCCTCGACAAAGAGCATATATTTGGCAAACTGCCGAACATTTAATTGCTGGGCAGTAACAAAAGGTATCAGCAGCGGGAGGACATGCTCTGCAACAAATTCTACCCCATGCTGAAAATCATGAAGCAAAGACAATTAATTATATCTTGTAGCTTTGTAATAAATTTATAATATTGAACTCTCCTGTGCTCATCCGAGTGGGAATGTTCTGATCACCCAAGTGCCTACACAAATAAACATCCCATAAAAATCATACAAAAGAAAAATCTAAAACAAAAGCAGTAATAACAAAAATGTTAAAAACTCTAAAAAGATTTCAATCAAAAGTTGAAGACTTAATTCACAGGAAGCTGTGTGAGTAAATTTGTTGGGCAAAAAATTTTCATCAACGCAAAAACGGATAGAAACGTACATATTTGGAATAAAAATGGAGTGTTTGAGTATTTAAATCTCACCCTTAACACTTTTAAAATGCAGTGGTCCAGATGCAAAGAAAAGCTCCAAACCAAATTGAACTAATAATGTCAACAGCCAAAAAAATCCAAGCCAAACATAAAATCGAAAAATAAACAGATAAATATGATCAGCTACGTGATAATCTCAACTGTTATGTGAGAATCCACTACCCGATCAGCTACGTGAGAATCTCAACTGTTAAGGATTCTTGCACACAGCTGAAGACACGCTCATACCTGCATAAGTGGATCATCCAAAAAGAACCAACCAAGCAAAAAAATTAAATCACAAACCATAAGCAAGTAGACTGCAAAAATGAAACCCAACAGTCTTTGTAAGACACCACCAACGCAACTCTGTCTCTCAAATCAATTTCAAAAAAAAATTTAGTCTAAAATGAACCAAACCGTTTTGTCTTCCACCATTTATCTCTTCCTCTAATCTCCATTTTTGCAAACCACTCCCTATCTATTTTAATAAACCAAAACCCTCAAACGCAATTTAATCTCTTATTGCAACCCATAAGATAATCCAGGTTAAAAAAATAAGGCAAAAAAAAAAAGTCATTTCTTATATTTTTTTTGTCTTCCACCCTTTCTCTACCGGTTCTCTCTCCTTCTAACTTCCATTTCTGTAAATAACTCCCTATCTCTTTCAATAAACCAAAACCCCCCAACCCAATTTAATCTCTTATTGCAACGCATAACTTGATCTGGGTTAAAAAATTAAGGGAAAAATATATATATACATAATTCTTGATATATCTTAACTCCTCTTTATATATATATATATATATATATATATATTTATTTATTGGAGTTTTACATAATTCTTGATATATATGTAGACCGATCATCACATGTTTTTTTTTTTTTTTTTTTTTTTTTTTTAAAGAGAAATGATAGCTTTTATTGAATCAACAAAACTCAAACAGCATCAACGAGAGCCTCCACAATCGGATCCGGAGGCTCCTCAAACCAACAAGATTCAATAGAAAAAGACACAGCCAATAAATAAAAAGATTCAAACAAACATGGGATTCCACAAAAGTTCGCAAACTAGCACGAATGTCATCAACCAGGAGATCCATAGGAGAAGACCCCTGGAATTGATTGGCAACAGATTGAACCACCTGCAACTTAAGATCAAAACGTCGTCTGAGCCAAATTATTTATAAAAAAAAAACCATATTCTTCATTATTCTTCTGCTGCGCAAACTCTGTAGCCACCGCAGCATCTGCACTTCTCTCCGCCACATGCCCAGACTGGGCTGCTCCACGGAGGTCCTCACAGCTACTTCTCCAGGATTCCGGTACTTGCGTCATACTGGAAGCTGTAGTAGTTGACACCGGTGTAAACCCCATCGTCCATGTTGTATATTTTCTGGTTGCCATTAGTAAGCGTGTCGCGCTGAGTGTAGGAGAATGGGACATCGCACGCCCCCCTGGTTGCTAGCAGACTCACCTTCACCATAGTCATTGGTGGCACAGTGACCTTGTACACAGTCTCCACCACATTTTCCGATGTCGCAGTTTCCCCCCATTGGTGTACTGTCCCAAACTCACCCGACACTTCGATTTTTCCATTTCCAATTAGAGGAACTCCGGCTTCGAAGGTGGTCTTGATGCCTAACTTGAGTGACACGTTTGTGTTCCAAGCACTGCTCCTTGTGTTCTTATACGAGAGCTTCACTTCTACGGTGTTTTGTTCTTCTGTTCGGTTGAAGGCCTCTCCGGCTGTCATGCTGACGACCGATTGGTTATAGATCCTCGCATCCAAGACGCGGTAGTTGACATTGTAGATGCTTCTCGACACAACCACCTCTTCCACTTCCAAGCGTGCCTCTTGGGTAATGGTGGGGACAGCAGCGTTGAGACAATGATATTTCCCCTCGGTGGTGAGCCTCTTGCAAAATAAGTTGTTACCCAAGTTGCGGAGAGCCAAGAACTTACCGTCAAGCTTGACAGGCCAAAACAACATGTCCATGTTGTTCTCATTGTTATGAAGCTCTGAGTCTGCCCATATCCAGTTAGGGCTTCGCCTCCAGAATTTTCCATGGTGATCGGATTTAATGCGAATGCTTCCGTCCCCGGTTTGGAAGACCTCATTCCCCACCGTGGGATCTCCAATGTCATCGGACGAGAACTGTAAGTAAGGGTAGCTCTCAATCCACTGCGCGCTGAGGTACTTCCCGTTGTCGCCCTTGAAGGCTATATGTTTGGGCAAAACCAACAGCGACTCCCAATCAACGATCAAGCACACATCGCACAAGTCGTTGTCGGGTGTTTCACTTCCTGCAAATAAGCAGGACTCATAGGGCTGGTCAGTGCGCCATAAGCATGCATAGTTCCGGAGCTGGACGTGACGTAAACGGATGCCTTGAGCAGGATCGTGTTCGTCCACATAGACTGGCTCGAACAAGGTGCATGACCATTTGGATTCATCCTCCTGGGGTTCGTCAGCGCCGGCAACAATCCAATGATGGTTTTGCGACCACCTGACCCAGTATTTATTGTTGTAGCAGCACCTTATGTGCACCAGTCCCTTGCTAGCTCCACTACTCTTTGCCATCTCCACTTGGAGCTTTGCGTACGGACTCACAACCTCTTCTCCGGAGAATTTAAGAAAGCCATGGATCTGCACATCTTCCTTTACGTAGCTCAAGTATTTGGCGTTGTACTTTGATTGTAACACCATATACCTTGGCAATTCTGGCGCCATTATTTTTTTTTTCTGTCACTCTTGCTTACTCTCACTTCTTCGTTCTTACAACTTAGTTACAGTGTGTACCACCTCACCTATTTATAGGCAAGGCTAGGTTTTGCCGACTTACTCTGCCCACCGACTTGGGCTTTCTCTCATAACCACACAAATTTACAAGATTCTAGGTCTTTCACCTTAGATATTTTATGCATGCATTCCACATGTTTTTGCTGTGTAGATCTTAGATATTTAATGCATGCATATATCTTAGATATTTTATGCATGCATTCCACCGACAGATTCTAGGTCCTTCTACAAAAGACCTTAGATATTTTATGCATGCATTCCACATGTTTTTGTTGTGTAGATCTTAGATATTTTATGCATGCATTCCACCGACAAATTCTAGGTCCTTCTACAAAAAACCTTAGTGTTGGATAATGGCCAAATTAGTGGTCAAGTGGACAACAAACCAAACAACTTTCGGCTATTAAACAAAGCAAAAGAAAAAAAAAGGACAACATGATTATGTTTCCTTGTTTTGTGGCTTTTTCAAAGCCATAATTATTGGTTTTCTTCGGATAGAGAATAAAGGGGAAGTAGTTTTGTTGTTGGCAGAGGGTAGAAAGTAGTTTTGTTGTTGGCAGAGGGTAGAAAGTAGGCCTGGCAATTCCTGACACGACCCGATAATCCGACACGACACGACACGAAATTAACAGGTTTTTGCTGCGTAGATCTTAGATATTTTATGCATGCATTCCACCGATAGATTCTAGGTCCTTCTACAAAAGACCTTAGATATTTTATGCATGCATTCCACATGTTTTTGCTGTGTAGATCTTAGATATTTTATGCATGCATTCCACCGACATATTCTAGGTCCTCTACAAAAGACCTTAGTGTTGGATAATGGCCAAATTAGTGGCCAAGTGGACAACAAACCAAACAACTTTCGGCTATTAAACAAAGCAAAAGAAAAAAAAGGACAACATGATTATGTTTCCTTGTTTTGTGGCTTTTTCAAAGTCATAATTATTGGTTTTCTTCGGATGGAGAATAAAGGGGAAATAGTTTTGTTGTTGGCAGATGGTAGAAAGGGAGAAGCCCATTTTCGGTGAGGGAGAGCCAAAAACAAAAAGGCAGCCGCAAAGCAGAAAAATGCAACAGAAAATAGAGCAAAAACAGAGGTGCTGCAACCCCATTCTGAAGAGAAGAAAGAAAGGTGATTTTCTTTCTTTGTTGGTACTCACTCAATCAAAGTTGTATTTATGTATTAGCTTTGAGCTTTGTATAGAGAGGAAATTATTTACTATATTTCCCTCTCTATTTGTTTCTTTGGTGAGTGAGAGTTATTGGGTGTATTGGGGTTTTGGGTTGTGAGATTGCCAACACTTTGTAAACTCCCATTTGGTTGATAGTGGATTATTGGGTGAGCTCCTACTGCTCCAATGACGTACTCCAGTTACACTGACTGTTGAGGAACCTCGTTAAAATCTTGGTGTCTTTAATATTTTGTTCTTGCATTTCATTTGATATATTTCCTGTGGGTTAACAAGAGTTGGTTCCGAAGGGTTTGGTGCTATCCTAGCACAACACTTAGATATTTTATGCATGCATTCCACCGACAAATTCTAGGTCCTTCTACAAAAGACCTTAGATATTTTATGCATGCATTCCACATGTTTTTGCTGTGTAGATCTTAGATATTTTATGCATGCATTCCATCGACAGATTCTAGGTCCTTCTACAAAAGACCTTAGATATTTTATGCATGCATTCCACATGTTTTTGCTATGTAGATTTTTTAGATATTTATGCATACATTCCACATGCTTTTGCTGTGTAGATCTTAGATATTTTATGCATGCATTCCACCGACAGATGCTAGGTCCTACAAAAGACCTTAGATATTTTATGCATGCATTCCACATGTTTTTGCTGTGTAGATCTTTTAGATGTTTTATGCACGCTTTCCACATGCTTTTGCTGTGTAGATCTTAGATATTTTATGCATGCATTCCACCGACAGATTCTAGGTCTTTCTACAAAATATTTTATGCATGCATTCCACTAACAGATTCTAGGTCCTTCTACAAAAGACCTTAGATATTTTATGCATGCATTCCACATGCTTTTGCTAGAATTATCTAGCATTTGCATGAATCATCCATTGTACTTGTATTGCCTTTTCAACATGGGCTGGGCTGGACCCGGCCCAAGACATGATTACGATCAACACTGTCACCGTTCTAAATTTTTTTTCACCTTTACGGAATATTTAGTTTCAAACATTCTTACTTCAGGAATATCTTTTCAATTACTGGCATCATGTCACACATGTTACTGTGTTCATTGCTTTAGACGGTTCGAAGTTGATCACCATAATATAGTTGATTTCATAGGAATTGACGTGAGATGAAAACATGCTTAACTCAAATCCTTGACTGCCTAGTTTAACTAAAGGGATTTGAAACTTTTCTTCCATCTTCAACTAATCAGAAATACTTGTGCAATGAAAAGCTAGACCAGCTGATAGAATCTTCATGATAGCTCACCTTTCATGGCCGAAAAAACTCACATAGGCATACTTGGCTATTGAATATACTAATGAAAGATGAAACCCAACCCATAGAGTAACCTCTAGTCAACTCAAACTTATTCAAAACTCGACTCAAACTTGGTTTGGGTTTGACTAAATTTGAGTTAGCCCAACCCAAGTTCGAGTCCTATATGCAGACGACATTCAGCATGTTAACTGGCCCAAGATCCCGACAGAAAGAAGCAAGTGTGCCCGTGACAGATCGATTTCAATCGAGCAAACTTCCAACCCATTCATCCAAGCTGTAGCACCATATAGCAAGATGTTGTAAGGATCATTGATTGTTAAGAGGAACAACACAAAAAAGTACAAGACTCAATAGGAATGAGAGCGGACTTAGGGAAAATGTATCACAAGAAGATATTGTTATCTTGTCGATCCACTCACCCAACAGTTCATATTAGCAATCTAATAACATAAAATGTTATCCGCATATGGATATATGCAAGTAAATATGCACAAGAAGAAGATGACAGTCCGAGAGAATAAACACCTGCTAGCGGTTTTGCACGCGAAGATGCAACAGCCAATCCTAGAATCAATGTCTTCTCATCAATTTCAATCCCCAGCAAATCCAAATCTAGACTTGCGCCAAACACGAGGTTCGTGTTTAAGGATGAGATTTCCTCTTGAACAGCTGAAAACAGGAGGTAGAATTAGTAAGGGCTCATGAAATGTTACTGGATGAATAAGGCAGATCAGAGAATGTGACTTGTTATATTTGTCGAAACGTCGCTATTAGCAAGTTCTTTACCTGAAAAGGGCAACTGAACAAAGGCCCTTTCTCGCCAACAAGATTTTCCGGAAGTTCCATTGGGAAAGGGTTATCCAATGCGAGGAGTGGCTTAGATCCTTTCTGGAAACCAGGATGGCGTGTGTATACTGTCTCGTAGCGTTCTTCCAACCACAAAAGCAGCGATAGGCACTGCAAAAAAACAATGTTTTAAGACAATAAGCAGACAGAGATAAGCAATTGTACCAGAAACTCAAAGAAAAGCTACATTGCTAACTGATGACAGTGTTTCAAAGACATGAAACTACTGCATCTCTGCGGTAGCATCGCGATAGTTCAATGTTACATACTTCTGTACAGTACAACGGGTGTTTATTTCCGGTGATAGTTTACGTAATAGAAAACAACCAACCACAATTTTCGAAAACAGAAATCTTTAACTCTGTAGTGGCCCTCTAAATTCTCTAGGCTATTAGCTGAACTTTCTTAAGTTACTTGATCAGTTGTGTGGTTGAAAAACTGCTTCCTCAATCCGTATATGTTCCGAACATTAGAGAATTGATAAGAAAAACATGCTTACCCGTTTACTGGGAATCGGCTTTATACCAAGCTCGTTGCATGCTTTTGTGATAATTGTCTGCATCTGTGACCTACACAGTCCAATTGAACAAATCATAAAAGTGGAACCGTTACCAAATCCCAAGTGACATGCTTTCTCAAGTACGCACAATCCACAGAAGCACACATTATGCGCAAAATAAACGGCTAAGTTCTGCGATTTTAACCCTCTAATTTACTATATGTTACAATTCGAGGACAATGACTTTATTTCATCAACTTATTTCGAAATATTTCGCGCACGAGTGACCAATGTGAGGGTAAGGCACCTCATACGTGCCCCAAACATGCTATTTTCGTTCAGAAATTTGCAAAATTTCAGCCATTGTTACCGAGTTGTAACAACTAGTAAGAAAATAGTTGCGCCAACTCCATGAGCGCACCTCACCAATTGTGATTAACGTAGTTGTTGATTTGTTTGACACATATAAATGACTACATCTTTGACGGTTTAGTTGCAAAGATGATCTTTAAATGAAGATTAAGAAAATGAACGGTTATGATTACCTGAAGTAGCGGATTTTATCCGGCATATGGACGCCTAATTCGTCACTAATGGACACAATAGCATCCTTCAAAGTAATGCTGTTGATAACATTGTTCGGAAAATACTTTGTAAACTGCAGAGACAGCGATTCGTCACACACTACCAGCTCCCACACCTTCTTCCCCCTGATATCCAAAATCGCCCTGGAGCAGAAATCCATCTCCCACTCTGAAATGCTCTCCGGGTCGGTTTCTGGGTCGAGGTAGCTCAGCTCCGCCGTCGGGTCATCGTCCACTTCATCTAATTCCTCCTCCTCTGCTTCTTGTGTCGTGGAAAGAGAGATTTCCGAGACCGAATTTGGTCGGAAACAGTGGAGTTTTGGCCGGGGTTTTGAGGGATTGGTGGAGAGAAGAGATGGGATTCTGATGGGTTTTGCGCTGGAGATGAATTTGGAGATGGGTTTGTGAGAGTGAAGGGTGAGGGTTCTGATTCTGGTGGTGTTGAAGCTGAAGCTCGCCATGGAAGTAGTGAGAGTAAGGAACTGAACTGATAGAGTATGCAGGAAGAAGAAAAAAAGTTATAGCGGTTGTTTCTCCGCCACATATACTTGAAGATATATGTGGGCCCTCGTAGGAGAAATTTTTAGTTATGACGAGAACATGACAGTACACCACGTGTTTTTATGCAAGTGGTGAAAATTTTTAATTTTAAGTTATTAACCTTTTAACACATATAACCCACTATTTCTATAAGGACACATGATATACCACCTCGTGTGATGGTCTTTTGGACACCCAAAATTTTTTCCTCTTTTTGTTTTTTTTTTTAATTTTTGAAGGGACTTCACATACAGAAAAAGATTGCAGTTGGTTTGATAATGATTAAGTGACATTGATTGTTTGCCCGAACCAAGAATTGGATTTTTTTTTATCTTATCAAACCAAGGAATTGGGTGTTAAAAATCAAATTTCATAGCGAAAAATACTTGGCTCCTTACATGTAAAATAAATCATTGATTCTTGCAGAAAAAATCACATTTTAACTTATATTCATAAGCTTTTCTTATATTTTTGCATATTTTAATAGAAAAACTAATGAAAAGGGTTTGAAAACTTTGAGTTTTAATGATAAGGAAAAAATAAAGAGTAAAGTGAATAGTACCAGGTTTGACTTTTTAGTGTAAAAATATGGTTTTTCGTTAAAGTGAACAGTACCATGGGCTTTTCGTTAAAACTTTCTATTTTAATTTTGCATTGACGACGAGCGATTTTTATATGTAAAAAGTCAAACAGTGTTTATGTAAAAGTAAGCTAAATGCTTTTTCATTGGGCCTAGTGTTAAATTGGGCTACTTTTACCATGTCCAAGTCCAATAGATAGCAACCTTTCGTTTTCCAGTGGCTGTCTTCTGCCTCCGTCGACCAAGAATTGCCCTATCAAGCTAGCAGCCTCCCTCCCGAGAGTCCAAGGAGCCAACAAACACAACCAGCAGGAGCCTCTGAGATTCTCTGAACCGTGAGTTTAAATTCAGACCCATAAGAAAAAAAATGAAGTTTCCAACTTCTTCTTCTTCTTATTCCTCTGTTACTCCTATTCATTCTGCTTTTCTTCGCACAAAAAACCGTGGCAAATTGTCGTTTAATCTATTTCAGGGCACTTCTTCAACAGCCACCACATCCACCACCACCACTTTTACTTCCTCCTCCTCTCAAAACCCATCAACTGCTCAGCAGTAGCACACCCGCCGCTGCCGCCGCCATGGTTTCTTCTCTCGCCACCCACCCTCACCACGCCCATTACCCTCCTCCTTGGTTTAGGTTCTTATCTTCTTCTCCCTCTCTCTCTACTTTTCAATTGATTTGCACATTTCATTGCTGCCCATGATTTTTATGGTTTTTTGCGGAATTGGGTTTTGTTGCAAATTTACAGTATTGCTCCCATGATGGAGTGGACTGACAATCACTACAGGACGCTGGCCAGGCTCATTTCGAAGAATTCGTGGCTCTACACTGAGATGCTTGCTGCTGAGACCATTGTTTACCAGAAGGATAATCTGGTAAACCATATTCGTATATACTCTTTCTGCAAGTATAGCAATTTTGTAGCCTCAAATGAGACATTGGACTTCGTTTTGGGCAACATTAGAAAGATTTGTTGAGTTTCACTTCCGAGTCCGAAAGCTTTGAAATACTGGCAACGAGTAATTAATTCGGTGGAAGTTGGTTTTCTCCAAATAACATTAGGGTTCTATTGAATTGATGTAGGCATCTAATAGAAGGGTTAGTTTGACAAACATCTTCCATGTGTTTACTTGACATTTCTCTTTAAATAAAGCGTTTAGTTGAAGTAGATAACTTTACCGTGGGGGGTTTCTGATTATCGGTTTCAATCAGTTGAATATTTTGAATTTCTAATACTATAGTAAAAGGGTGTTCATGGACTTCATAAAAGATGCATGATCTTGCTAATGTGTTTAGAATGCATTATTACCTCTAATTGAGATCTCTGTGTTCCCGGAACACTTAGCTATTTCTCCCCATATACTTATTAACTCTACCACACCGTGAGCTCATAAGAAGTCTTTAACTGAGCCAAGCCTAACCTCATTGAAACCCATTGGACTTCATTTTGTATAAGATTAGAAGGAATTGTTCAGTGTCACATCAGCATCTGAAAGCTTTGAAATAGTCTCAACCAAAAAGTAATTTGGTGGAAATTGTGAAGTTTATTTGGTGTACGCCGCCATCTCAGAGATTTCACTGGAATCATTGGCTCCATGTCCCCTGCTCATCCCTAGTAGGCGGTGGCCAATTTCAATTGGTGATGGTTAGTGGTCGATTTTGATTCACAAGCGCTGGCCATGGTGTTCGACAATCTCGATGGTGGTGACGGGGGTGGTCGCGATTGGAAGGTATGGGAGGAGACAATGGTGATGGTGGTTTCCAGAAGCCAAAGAGAGGGAGACAGAGTCAAGGGATGGTGAATTGATGATGGCTGTCGAGGCACTTGGGAGAGAAGAGTGAGTCTGAGAATGAATGAGAAAAGATCCAACGGTGGAGGTGTGATTCAATCCAATTGTCCAACGGTAGAACAGTTCGGGCCAGAGCCCTGTTTCTTCTGATTTTTGGACCCGCCCGACCCATGGGTTAAGGGCCTACCCCTAGATTAAAGTTCTTTTATTTTGTTATGTTTTTATTTTTTTGATAAATTTTGAACTGGTATTCACAGTTTCATTTATTTCTGGATTTTTCTTCTACATTCGATATGTTTGGATTAAGAAAACTGATACTGATAGTGGGACTTTTTATCAGGATAGATTCTTGGAATATTCCCCGGAACAACATCCTATTGTTCTTCAAATTGGCGGGAATAATTTGGAAAACCTCGCCAAAGCGACTGAGCTTGCTAACCCTTACAAATATGATGAGATCAATTTTAAGTTTGTACTCTTTATTAAGCTTTTGTCCGTTAGAATTTATCTTTCAAGTTCTCCCCAACCCCTAATCTGACCCTCTACCGTTTACCAGTTGTGGATGTCCGAGTCCAAGAGTAGCTGGGCACGGGTGCTTTGGTGCTAGTCTTATGCTTGATCCAAAGGTTTGATACCTTTCTCATTATATCGTTATTTGCAACTTTTCCATCCACACACACACATATATAGTTTTTTTTTTCTTTATACTGTTCTCTGATAAAGACATTTGGTCTTTACAAGGAAAGTTTGTTGCTGAGGCTATGTCAGTGATTGCTGCGCACACAGATGCACCTGTTAGCGTGAAATGTCGAATTGGTGTTGATAATCATGACTCATATAACGAGCTCTGTAAGTTTCCTTTGCCTGATTCTTCTGTTTATATAGTCAGCAAACTAGTCAATATCAATATAGAAAAAAAAAGAAAAAGAAAGACATTGGAAAAGCCAGCGAATGATGAACTGAGGACACATAGTTTCTTGCATAATATAAATAGTTATGCTTGAATTTTGCTTTCTGTGTTTGGCCATACCTTTCATAGCCCTTGTTTATTGCTTTATGATTGTGTAATTATATTTATACCATGAAAACACAATGACATTCAGTGCTACAAAAAGTCAAAATTTGTACATTGTTGGAAGCCTAAATTTTGATCAGTTTGGTGATTTTGCATATTTTTCTTACCATAAGTTCGAAATGATCTCTGAGTTAAAGGAAAAGGAAATTAAAAGAATAGGTTTAGACATGATTTACAGTATGCCAAATAACAAAAAGAGGATGTAATTTATATTACAAAGTTTCATCCATCAGATGGAAGAATATTAAATACAAATTTAGCAGTGAAATGTAGTACCGATATAGAAGCGATGGGGTAAATGCAAGAGCTTTCTAAATTATCCTACAACAGCAAAGTGCAGCTTTTTGGAAAGTTAACAGGAACCACCTTTTGTTTGTTGCGTACACTCTTTCCACATTTATGTTTTATATGCTTGTTGAGTGATAAACATAGAGCATTATTGATTCATCTAATGCTTATAACTGAGTTTATCTAATTCCATATCGTTGTCTATCTGAATATGAAGGGAATATAGTTATGCTTATGTTAGTTTCTTGAGTTGCATCCTCACTTAATTTTGTCACCACCTGTCTCTTTTTCAGGTGATTTTATTTACAAGGTTTCTTCTCAATCACCAACTAGGCATTTCATAATACATTCACGGAAGGCACTACTTAATGGAATTAGCCCAGCTGAAAATCGAAGTATTCCGCCTCTTAAGTATGTATTCTGTTATTTCGTGTCTTATGAACTTATATTTTCTTAATCACTTTACTGATATGCTTATCTCATAATTGCTATTAAAAAAATGCTTGGATTATATTTGTAAACATTTGTATATTACATTCACAAGTAACATACGGCTTCTTATTATTGTTCATATATTACTTTATTGCAGATATGAATACTTTTATGGCCTCTTGCGTGACTTTCCAGACTTGAGATTTACAATAAATGGGGGCATAAACACCGTTGAGGAGGTGAACCTATTAACAATTGTATTGTCTTCAGAGGATATCATGTTTCCAGCTACATTTTTATTCAATTCTATCATTATTTTCTATAAAATTTTGCGTCGTCCATTGGGACATTAGTTGTAACTTGGGGTATTGTGTCCCTGCTGTCATTTCCTTACTGTTGACAAGGTTGTATTGTTTGAAACTTTCTTCGTTGTAATTAGTCAATACAGCATATATGCAAAATTTACCTGTTATTTTCTTGATGTTCCAACTTTATGCATATATATGAATTGGAATTCCTGGTTTCTAACATGAGTTGGGCATACATGGTGATAGTGATACAACAAAACTGTCGACATTTTTGTGCTGCCTCTTAGTTGATGCAGGAACTCTATGTTGACAACCTTTATCTCATGTCGTTTTCCCCCACTAATTATAGGTCAATGCAGCAAGAAGGGCAGGAGCTCATGGTGTAATGGTTGGACGCGCTGCATTTAATAAGTATGTAATATCATAATTTGGATTTTCTTTTTCCTTGTGGTAATTGCTGCAAGAACTTTCAATTTTAGTATACATAGTTCAAGTCTCCATCAGTCTATTTTATGACTCTTATCCTCTCTGATGATTATACTGTATATACTTCTGTTTCATTTTTATGTCTGAGTGCACATGTAATTCTAGCCCTTAGAGTGAAACTAGAATTCTTTCAGTAGAGTTTTTGTTTCCTATCAAAGGACCAAATGAAATTTTTGCGTGAAAACAAGGGCTTAAGTAGAAGACGCAAGACTTGAAAGAATGAAATTAGGGTAGCTGATTATGAAAACTCTTATGTTGATCTTTTCTGGTCTACGAGGCTTGTCCAAGAAAAGGAAGCATTTTCCCTCCACTATATTATTTAGCCCATAATATATTGCATCATATGGAAGTCTGTCCGCTACCCTTGAACCAAATGCGCATCTTGGATGTGCCAAGTAAGAAATTTACTGGAAAGTGAAAGATCAAGACTTGAATGAAGACTAACTACTAGCTTTAATGATTCCACCATATTAAAATATGCCCAACATTTTGGGATAAAATTTGTGTTAACTTTAGGTTAGGTTTTTATTTTATTTAGATTTAGAATTCTGATTTAAAATTCTGATAGTCCTCTCTACTGCAATGTTAATATGTGACTCCAAAGTTGACTGACAACCATTGTACATTTTTCAATAGACCATGGCATACTTTGGGACATGTTGATACTGTAGTTTATGGAGCACCAAGCAGTGGTGTAACACGGCGTCAGGTCTGCAAACTTGGCTGTATATAAGTGTATCTACTCAGTTTCCATTGAACTTTTACAGCTTATAACTATCTTTTCCGCCTCCTTTAGATACTGGAGAAGTTTCGAGTGTATGGAGATACTGCTGTGGGAAAATATGGACGCAAACCAACTGTGCGAGACGTAGCAAGGGTTAGTGCTACCATCATCCTCATAATATTATGTTCCTATCTGGAAAGTTTTACACATACCCTTGTACAAGTCATACTAGAGAAAATAGAATATGCCAACAAACTCTTCTTTCACACACGAAAATGTCAAACTGACAATATTATGTTATTATTTTCCATATTTTCCCTACTCTCAGATGATTTTCTTTAAAAAAAAAAATATCAGGATAAAAAAATAAAACATGGGTCTCTTCAGTCCTGTCACATGTCACATTACATTACCAAAACGGCTTAATATAAATTATGTAATTTGACATGCGTTGCTTATCTGGCTCAATCTGCCTTGTTGAATTCTAGTTGTTACCTTATGGGTGGGGGTCTTTCACTGCTTTTTGTTGTTGAGTGGGTTACAATATCTAAAGCTAGTCTCTTGTTGAGTGAATTTTTCTCCGACCATAGTAATTTGGTGCAATTGCATCACCCTCTTTCTGTTCTGCTGCAGCCTTTGATTGGTCTTTTCCATTCAGAACCTGGGAATAGTCAATGGAAACGCAAGGCTGATGCTGCTTTCCTGCATTGCACGGTAGTATTATTGCTCCTGCTGCTGCTACAAGTTCCACTTTTAGGACTTGAAAGTTATAATCCATCCCCAATCAATGCCCGATATTCATTCATTATTTTCCGATGGTTTTTTTACTCTGATCTAGGGAATTACGTTATTTCTGGGTTGCTTAAATTTCTGATATGGCTCTTGAACCTTGCAGACCATGAAAGAGTTTTTTGATGAAACGCTTGTAGCGATTCCTGACTATGTTTTGGATAAACCTATTGGGGAGCCACCATCAGGCAGTGAAGATCCTTTTGCGAACATACACAGTTTGCTGCCTCCGGCGTATGAATAAAGGGAACTAGAACTACAATATGCTTAGCGGTCTCCATTCTAACTATATACTTCTGGCGGCAAAACCTGTTGTCAAATTTTTGGAATGTAACATGATTGATCCCAGGACCCATGCAACATGCATCATACATGTCAGTGCATAGATAGTCAAAAACACATATCTTGTAATGCAGTCGCCTTTGGATGACGACTAGCAATTTGTGTTTTGATTACAACATATTTTGCTTGTATACGAAGAACCTCGCTCTTAACTCGAGCAATTTGTTCACTGATCTGGTAGGTAAATCCAATAACTTTTAGACGTCGATTTGTTATTTGTGTTTGGTGATTGATAAAATGCTCTTTTTGTGTCTCGTTACAATGTGGAACATGCAATAACTTTTAGACGTCGATTTGTTATTTGTATGTTCAATTAACTACGGATTTTTGGAATTTAATCCGTCGATTGGCTTCTGAATTGGAAATTAGTTCATAGAACTTTAATTTGTTGGTAATGAGAAACATATATATAGTTTGTACAAGGAACAAACAAATTAAGAACTTTAGTTAAGAAAAGTTACCAATTGGAACAATTGGTTTACTGAAAGTATGTATAACCAAAATTTCTTCCACTTGAATCCTCTGGCGATCAGAAGGAATGAGAAAATCAGTCCCATGGCTGCCAGCTTGATATTCCGGCAGTGACCTTTTCTTGAACAAACGATAATATTATCTACACTAAGGGGGAGGAGTGAGCTTAGCCTCACCTGGCATCGACACCTAGTTGTGAGCAATAAAAACGTTGCATAGGACCTTAAAAGCAGAACAAGGGGCAAGGGAAGTGTAGTCACTTTCTTCATTGTGTCGTAATGAAGGAGACACTGATCGTAATCAATGAACAAATATTGAAAACATGTGGCAGATTCAGAAATTTTTCTAGTCGTTGAAAAATACAAAACAGATTTACCAGCATCGGATTAAAGTTTAACAATGTGAGAGTCTAATCTACCGTTCATTTTACGGTATCTTCCTAGTTACATACATGGATAGCGTTGCGGCAAATCTGATAAATTGTGAACTGGAATTGTAAGGGGCACCCACAGAGGTGCACCCCTCCAAAAATAGGCGTATGCCACTTAAAGCGACGAGCACACGGTATTCTTTAGTAAAAGGCGAAAGAATAGTTCGCTTTGTGCTCAACGCATGGCTCCGTAATTTTCACTTGCACAGGAATGCCCGTTTTTATATTCCCGACTGTAGCTCGTTCTTGATGGTCTCGTCGATGTGGGAAGCGCCTACTGCTTATGACTCAACAGTTTCAGCTCAGCAGTCCTCATAAAAAACCCACAAGAGCTACAGCTAGCGTTTCAGGACCTAACCAGGCTCCCATATGGTATAGGATTTGCCATTCTTTACATCTACACTTCAAAATATTGCTCTCCATTTGTCCCTCTTACTTTGAGAAACTAATTGAAGCTTCACAATTGCGGAGGAGTTGTAGCTCTGTTGGCTAAGAGTTTCTACTAATGCACCGAAAGTCTCGAGTTCAATTCCCTCTCCAATATTGATTGTGTAAAATAAAATAAAAAAGAGTGAGGCTACGCGATTCAACCTCCAAGTTCCAAGCCAAGTTTTATAACGAACCAGGTGCTGCAAGCTCCCATTTTTCTCTACTTCTTTCTTATGTTCGAGATAATTATATGAATTATAAGTAGTAGTGGATTTGGAAAAATATCATCGAGGTTGTTAAGTTAGAAACAATGTCAAGGCTGGACTAATCACTTGTGACTGTCCATTTCTATAAGATCTCAATAATCATTATCATAGTACTTCTTATGTACAAGACTCGAGGTGTATAGTGTATATAATAACATAATTAAAACACGACTAATGTTGTTCAAGAAATATTATATCGCTTATTATGTTATTAATTTTAACATCGTTTTACGTATTGATCAACTGACACGAAACATAAATAAATAAACTCGAACACGATCCGTTGTCACCCTTTACCATGTTCATGGACTGATTCAGGCTCGAGACCGAATTATGGGCTTGATCCAACTTGGGCCTAAAGCCCATATTAAGTCCAATATCAGTAAACCACAAAGCTGAGGTTTTACCCCCACTCTCGCTATTTCTTCCTCTGCTTCATCTTCTTCATCTCGCGCCAAAGCAAAAACCCAGCACAGCACAATGATGACAGCCTCGTCAACGTCGCTAATTCAGCGCGTCTGCGCCGTTCCTCTCGCACGCGCTGCCCGCACTCGCGCCGCCCGCACTCGCGCCATGGCAGCGGCGAGCATGAACCTGTCCACCATCACCACCGCCCCCAAAAGCACCGACCCCCAAGTCCTCCTCGGCTTGTCGGAACCGGAGCTCCAGCAGCTAGCTATCGACTTCAGTCAGGCAAACAAGCACAAAATGCTCTCAATTTTTTCGCGCAGAAATGAAAGTTACTGAATTTATTTACTTAAATTTCTGTTTCTGAAAATGTATTTACAGCAAGGCTACAGAGGGAAGCAGCTCCATCATCTTATTTACAAAAGAAAGATTAAAGATATTCAGGATTTCAGTCAGGGTAACTTTCTCTCTCCATCTCTCTCTCTAGAAAAAGATTGGGTTTTCTGGGTTTTGGGGGGTAATGCTAAATTACTGTGGGGGTTTTGTGTTGCAGTACCTCTGGCATTCAGAAATGAGCTTTTGGAAGCTGGATGGAAAGTTGGTAGGTCACCCATTTACCAGAGCGTCACTGCTGCTGATGGCACCGTCAAGGTAATGTCTTGGAAGATGGTTACTGCCACTGGATAATTTTGTGGGATATCCTTGTTATGACTCAATGTGAAGTTGAATGGTTTACATGGATCATGATTGTTTGTAAAATAGGGCTGTTTGATTGCCAGTAAGTAATTTTTGGATTAGCGTATTAGCGGTTAAAAGTTGTGCCATTGATTCGTGCAGTTATTGATAAAGTTGGAGGATAACAGATTGATTGAAACTGTTGGCATACCAGTTAAAGACGAGAAAGGTGTGATGCGCCTTACAGCGTGTGTCTCATCACAGGTGATTTTCTGAGATGAGATTCAGCCATTGAAATAAAATTTCCCTGCAGTTATGTTTCAGCGTTGGTTTTGTGCATGGTTCACCGCAGTGCAGTTCGTATGGTATTTCTTATTATTTTGGGTGAAACAGGTGGGATGCCCTCTTCGTTGCTCCTTTTGTGCCACGGGAAAAGGAGGATTTTCAAGAAACCTCAAGAGGCATGAAATTATTGAGCAGGTATTAATTGTCTTTTCCATGCTCTTATCTTCAAAATCCGTTATGAGTAAGGGCTCTTTGCATGCTCACTTGCTTATCTAATTTGTGCACAGGCATGATTGAAAATTTCATGTAAGGTTTACCATTGTTGTATGCTAAATACATTAGCAAACTCAATATATATTGTGATTCTGGATACCATCATATTTCCAGGTTTTGGCTATAGAGGAAATCTTCAGCCATAGGGTGACTAATGTGGTGTTCATGGGAATGGGTGAACCGATGATGAACCTGAAGGCGGTACTTGAAGCGCATCAGTGTCTAAACAAGGTGCCTTTGCAACTATATCTTATGCTTTTTAATAGCTGCTTTGGTTCCATGTTTAATATATAGAATCAAGAACTTTGACTTTGTGACATGAAACCTACTAGTATTAAAGCGGAATGCTATTTTATAAACATGCGAAAATTGTTAACATTATGATCTAAGTGAAACTTGCAGTTTGGGATTAAGGTGATTAAAAAAAAAGCTGGTATGAAAAAAAGCTCTCTTTTTTGTGTTTGGAAAACATGCAGCTTCAGCTTTTTTTCACAGTTTAGGGTGAAAAAAAGACAAGAAGCTGCAAAACCCAGCTTTGAAAAACCGGCTTTTTTTCACATTTGTTTTACATAAAAGTTTACCAAATACTATAATACTGCTTTTTTTTTTCAAAAGCATTTTTACAAAAAAGTTTACCAAACACTCTACAGCTTTATTTCACAACCGCTTATTTTCACAGCACAGCAGAAATAGCTTTTTTTCAAAGCACAGCAATACCAAACCAGCCCTTAATTATGTTGGACTTTATTTTCTACAGGATATTCAAATTGGGCAAAGAATGATCACAATTTCTACCGTGGGGGTTCCAAATACAATTAAAAGGCTGGCATCTCACAAACTTCAGTCGACATTGGCTGTCAGGTATATTATTTTTAAATGGAAATGAGTTATTTGTATTTATTGGAGCATTTTGTTGAACTGCTTGTTCAGAAAAAAAAAAAGGAAGCGTTCTGAAGTTAAATCCTTGCTAAGCGTTTCTCATATTATTGTGCATCAGCCTGCATGCTCCTAACCAGAAGCTGAGGGAAACAATTGTGCCAAGTGCAAAAGCATACCCTCTGAGTGCACTGATGAGGGATTGCAGGGACTATTTCACCGAAACCGGTAGACGGGTTTCCTTTGAGTATGCACTCTTAGGTACAGAAATAAGATTTATAAAAATTATGTTCGTCTCTTTTGATCCTTGTGTGCTTACTTATCCTGACAAAGATTTTTGTTTTGAGAAGCTGGAGTTAATGATGCGGTAGACCATGCAGTAGAACTTGCAGAGCTACTCCATGAGTGGGGACGAGGTTCTCATGTGAACTTGATACCATTTAATCCAATAGAAGGCTCTGAGTATAAACGTCCATCCAAGAAAGCGGTATGTAACTTTGTTTTCAAGCATAAACACCTCTATACTTGATCCAATTTTCGCTTTTCTGTTAGTTTAATTCTTGTTTTATTCACCTGATTTGTTGTGGTTTCTGACAAAATTTTATTTGGTAGGTACAAGCATTTGCAGCTGCTCTGGAGAACAACAAAGTAACAGTCAGCACTCGTCAAACAAGGGGCTTGGATGCAGATGCAGCTTGTGGTCAGCTAAGAAACAAGTTCCAGAAGAGTCCTTTGCCCGTTGACTCTGACAACTTACAAACTGAAGAAGATGCCGCAGTTGCAGTTGCATGTTGACGTCATTGTCAACCGTTTTCTCCTCTGCGCAGTGGGCTGTACGACACACATTTGCGTGTTCTTGTCCCTTCGTCTGTAAGAAACTTGTTAAAGTGTTGTTCAAAGCTGGAGGTGGTCTGCATCATCTACTTTCACTAGTGGTGGAGCGATATTGTCTCTATATGAAGTGTGTGGTGCAGAAAACAACTTTCACCTGTGCAGATGCGGAGGGCTGGGGAGATATATTCCGCGTCGCTGATATCGCAGTGATGTTGGATATCTACAGCTCGCGAAGGCACAAGATTATAGCACTTTCTCCTCCTCATGGATTTACTAAAAGACGGAGAAAGGGTCATTTTGCAATTGAAGACAGTTAGGCTTAGCTTCTCTGTATAACTATGCATGACATTATATAGTCATCGATTTGTACCTACTCTGAATATGCAAAAAAACACTTGAGATTTAATGACATGTTTTGTTTTGAGTTTTGAGGGTTGCGGTCACAATGGGATAACAGTCAGAAATAGAATTGCAGTGGGCATAAAACTGTTGGATGTTCAGAGAGACGGATCACTGATCCACTCCTAACCACACTGATATTGTCTCAACTTAATCACCTATTGCTAGGTGTTGAATTTCATCACAAAATTTCTCGGTGTTATTAGGAGTGGAACCATACACTAATATACTATATTCTAGTATTTTCTCAATTTCCCGATGCGGGACGTATATTCAACAAAAACTTGGTTTCTTCTGGAAATGCCTGCAATACTTTGCCAGTAGGGCGTTCTCTGTCTCCATCTCTTGAGATTTCAGGTTCATCCACAGGATCCAGCTTTGAAAGCAAGTGTAAGTTCTTGTTTTGGTCTCCGTAATGGAACTGATGATATATTGAGATGTCTTAGCGTCCACATCCTGGGTTCCAATTATTTGGTAATGTCACAGATGTTTTCATTGATTTGGATCCGACAACGCCTGTCCAACTCCAACAAGAGTGTCAACAAGTGCGTTAGTTTTATAGATAAAACTTGAAAAACTAACGTAACAAAAATAAAAAGCGAATAGAGGAGCCATGAAAATTAATATATACCATTAGTAAATCATGGATACGATTTTTGAGAACTGCATATGATTTAAGCTCTTCAGATCTATCACCAGGTTCTGCTTCATCTTGGTCATTGGATGTCTCCGAACTTTGCATCGTTTTTTCAATCTTCAACGTAATTCAAAATCTGAAGCAGTTATAGATTAAGAAATGCTTGTTCGTATCATGTATAAAACAAACCAGTCTTGGACTCCTTTTGTAAATGAAGAGGAAAGATCTAGCATAACTTATGAAAACACAATGGGAATAAATTTGTGTGCGGTATTGAGTTTCCATATCTTATCTAGTTTTATTCCTTATAATTATGTTTATATTAATTACTAAATGTTGATAGAATTCTTTACGAATTAACTATTACACGCATTTTTTTATGAAGAGATTCAATGTAAAAAAAAAAAAAAAAAAAAACATATATGTATACATGTGAATGAAATGTGACATAATTAGAACTAACATATTATACATAAATATAATATCTACTTTTGTAGAAAACACCCCAAAAAACAAAAAACAAGAAAAGAACGAAGTCAAATAAAGTAACATAAGAAATGGGTGATCTTGTAGTTCTTGGTCTATGAAAATATGTTGTTAGGTGCTCCGTTTTGTTTTTACATTGAGGCCGAGCCTAAACCTATGCTCGAGAGATAGCTGTCCCTATACTGATAAGGGATTTATGGTTTCTCGAGAAGAGAGAAAGCAGTGATGGTCCCCAATAAAACCTCAAAGGAAAAAAGATAAAAGAAAAAAAAAATTAGAATAGGGAGCGAAAGGTGAGAGTATGATGATGCCATTCCCCGTATAGGAGAGTTGGGGCCGTACTGCCAAACGTCTCTTAAGAGTTAAGACAGGAGAGTTATTTTGTTTTGTTTTGTTTTGTTAATTACATAAATATATTTTTCAGCATTGGTGGAGGACCGATGAGGGAGAGTCTTTTCTTGTCATAACATCAAATTATCATCTTTATATTCTACTAAATGTATTTTTTAATACAAAATATCTTATAATTCATGTTTAAACACTCGAAAAACAATGATATAAAATCTAAATCTAAATAAATTTTGATCTAAACAAATGGATCAAAATACTTGTACATTAGACACACATCAAACCATGGTTCCATGGTGATGACGCCCGCCTACGCCCAGCTGGTGGTTGGGCAGACGTTGTGCATGCTCTGAAATCACCACTTGCATACTCCTCAGTCCTCCACCAATACACGGAGTGGAATGTCTCATGGGCACTTTTATTTTGAAATTTCGTATTGGAAAGTTAACGCTGAAAACTAGGGTCACATTGAAGTACACTCAATCATGGAAATCGAGTCTCTTCAAAAATTAAATAGCGTTCAAGAAAATTTTGTTGCCTTTTTAGTTTTGAGTAAACAGTCAATTTGTCCCCTAAACTTTCACCTATCTTCCGATTTTTCTCCTGAACTTTTCGATTGGAAAATTAAGGATTCAAACTAATTTTTTTAGCCAATTTGCCCCCTACCGTTAGTTTTTCAAAATTTCATCCATATTTCTGTTAAGTGAGATCATGTGCACAACATGTGAGGGTAGTTAAGTCATTTCACTCTTAAAATGATTAAAAAACTAAAAAAAATTTAAAAAAAAAATTTCCCTCTAATTCATATCCTCAATTTTATTTTTCACTAATTCTTATGCATAAGAAATGACATACGGTGTTATTGTCTTCAAAAATATCTAAGTTAGTCTTTTTCTTTAAGCATGTACTGCCATTTTTATTTTTTCTAATAAATTAATAATTTGACAAATGCTCATGGTGTTAAATGTGCAAGAATGCAGTTGAAATATCCATCATTTTATTCTAGGTTCAGTTGTGCACTTTCTTCTCTTTTATAGTAATTAATTTATTAGTTGAAAACATTGTACTTTGAGGAGGCAAGCAAAGTTTTGTGGAACTGCGTGGGTATGATATACTTTTTTTTTTTTTTTTTTTGTGATTTGGTTGGATACTACTGCTAGAAAATTGGAGGAATAGTTAGGATTAGTGCAGTTAGCCGATCTTTGGAGTTTTAATGCTGGTGATTGAAGTAGTTTTTTTCTTTGATTTGTTGTAGTTTTTACTAGATGGCGGACATGTTAACTGCTGGAAACTATTTTTATAACTCTTCTACTAGTAAAGTCTTAATGTCTCTAAAATAAAGCACAACACGTAACATGCTTATATTACTGCACTGTTTTGGAGACAATAACACCATGAGCATTTGTCAAATTATTAATTTGTTAGAGAAAATAAAAATGGCAGTACATGCTTCAAGAAAAAGACTAACTTAGATACTTTTGAAGACAACAACACCATATGTCATTTCTCATGCATAGGAATGTGTGAAAAATAAAATCGAGGATAGGAATTAGAGGGAAAAAATAGAGGGAAAATTTTTTTTCTTAATTTTTTTTTCAGTTTTTTAATCATTTTTAAGAGTGAAATGACTTAACTACCCTCACATGTTGTGCACATGGTCTCACTTAACAGAAATATGGATGGAATGTTTGAAAAACTAACAGTAGGGGGCAAATTGGCTAAAAAAATTAGTTTGAGTCCTTAATTTTCCAATCGAAAAATTCAAGAGGGAAATCGAAAGCTAGGTGAAAGTTTAGGAGGCAAATCGACAGTTTACTCTTTTAGTTTTTCACCGACTTGGGCTCTATCAATTTCAGACTCTCTTCAAAGTGAGCTTATCAAAAAGTAATCAATTTTGAATTGGACATCACAATTTTTTACCATGGCGTTTTGATTCGTTTCAAGAGCCACGTTCTGAAACTGAAATTTTATTTTGAACCAAATAAATATAAAGTTTGAAGTTTGTTAGAGGGTACGACTTCGCCACGAAGTATACAGATTCGACCAACGAAAGAGGCCAAGAAAGGGAGGCAATGTTTCGATAACAGTAAATATATGGCTTTTGAATTCATAAGAAAAAGAGTAACTGAAAAATTAAAAGTAACTATGTTCTGAACTTTTTATAAGAATAAATATATGCGTTATGATTTCTTAAGAACAAAGAGTAATTAAAATCGAAGAAAATATGTTCTAATATGACCGAATCTGTGCTTTTTGAGTTTATAAGAAAAAAGAATTATTAAAAAATTATAATTCGAGGTCATAATTGTTTCGTTAAGACCAAATATTTGAATTTTGAGTTTATAAGAAAAAAGAGTATACAAAATTAAAAATCAAGGCCATTATTTTTGGGTAAGGACGAATATTTATGGTTTGAGCTCACAAGGAAAAAGAGCAACGAAAACATTAAAATATGAGGCCAATATGTTTCAAAACGATGAAATGTGTGAATTTTGAGTTCATAAGTAAATATGAGTAACTGAGCCGATTATGTGTTTTATGGTCATAATAACTAAAAATTAAAACTTGAGACCGTTAGATTTTGATAGGACCGAATCTGTGCATTTTGAGTTCTTAAAAAAAAAGAATAATTAAAAAAATAAATTAGAGGCCATTATAAATTTTGTTCGCTATTTACACCCATATTTTGCTTCTTCTTTTTTTCACCGTGGAGATCTGGGAAGGCATCCAGATTTTTTTAAAACTGGCCACACTCACCATTTTAAAACGAATGCGTTGTCATATTCATGTAGATTAATTACCATATTTGACACGTCCGATCCCGATATTCCCCGAATACCAAGGAAGACACGTGCTGGCCGACACCCGAGGATGACGAAAGTCATTTATTGATGCAATTGCTAAAAATAAAGGATAACTAAGACTTATAAATATAAAAGAATAAGCATTTAAGAAACTTGTTCAGAGCATACGACTAACTAGAATACTAAAAGAAATAATATAAAATTGAATGAATAAAAGAATAGGTCCTACACCAAGAAGACTCGAAGATGCCGATGCGGAAGTGCCTGAATGCCGGGATTGTATGCCTCAATTCTATGTCCTAAATGGGGCGCAAAATAAAGGTGAGTGGACCAAGTTTATATATATAATAATAATAAAACAGTTATCAACGTACTAATCCCCAGGTTTTATGAAAACACATATATATCACGATAAACATAGGTTTTCCGAAACCTAGCATGCCGTGCAATGTCTCAAATCATAACTTGTATATATAATAATCACTAGTGAATTGTCCGAAAACCCCCAGGCCCCATGCAGGCTCCCCGTCTCTGAGCAGACAATCAAAGGAAAATACACTTCAGGCCCCATGCCGGCTCCCCGTCCCTGTGCCAAATAGCCAAAGAAAACACACTCCAGGCCCTATGCCAACACCAAACCGTCCCCCGGGACGGACCGGAATCTATCTCTACGTCCCGTAGCAGAAAGGACCACTAGGTAAGTACAAAACCATTAAACATATATATATATTGAAAAACAACTTCATAGTATAAAGTCATACATCATCTATACTATAAAGAGGTGTTCGAAACATGTTCTAAATATCATATCGTCATCCATTAGATATTCTATAAGAACACGGGTTATAGGAAAAATAGTAATAATTCAAAGTAGCCTCAGTAAGCATGTTATCTCAAAACGTTTCATAGAACATAATCATTAAATCATGCTTTTCCATGTATGCATTTCTACTATTAAAACATGCATTTTTAGAAGGGGTCCACTCACAATACTTAGCCGCCGAAGAGCCACGCAAACTAATGAACAAGAAGACGTCACCAATATTTGCCCCTAAGCACATAAAGGGTCCAATTAATAAAACTCTATTTTAACAATTGAATTTGGGAAAACATACGCTGGAAACGGATTCAGAACGTTGAATTACCCTAAGAAGGGTCCCGGACGAAAACCCGAAAAGTCAACCCTAAAGTCAACGTTGACCGGGGGTCAGCGATCAAATTAGGTCTAACAGGTTTTAGGCTTGAAATCTGGATTAGGGTTTAGGTTTAGGTTAAATAGGATTAGGATCTATTGGATTTTGGAATTCTAAGATTTTTAGGTTAAAAGGGCATATACACACATGCACACACGCACAAAACGCACACATACACACACCAAAATAAACGCACACACACACACACGGGCCACATACACACACACACCACAAAGCCTTAAGGCCTCACAAAAACAAACAGGGCTTTAAGCCCCTTTTTAAATGCCACCGGCCCAAGGCCCTTTTTGCGGTTTTAAAATAAACTAACAAAAAAAAAAGAAATAGGCTGGGGTCTAATGGGCTTAAGGCCCGAGGGAAGGGAAAGGGAAGGCCGGAGGGCCTGTTTGCCGAGGGAGAAGAAGGCCGGAGCTGCTACAGCTCCGGTCACCTGAAAACTATGGTTTCAAGCTCCGATCTAAGTACGAACATGAAGAACAATGAGAGAGGAAGAGGTTTCTACCTTCCAAAAACCGTGACTCGGTCGGAGGTGACCGGAAAAAGCCTCCAAAGTCCACGGGTTCGCCGGAAAACGGGTGTGCTCACCCACAAGGATTCCGAACCAAAACCTACGTAAAAAATGGAAGGTTCAAGCTTCTAAAACACAACCAAGCATCAAGGTAACAACGAGAATGAGAGATTCGACTTACCTAACGAAATAATAAAAGGAGAAAGGTTCGCCGGAGCTTACTCCGTGCCGTCGAACTCGTAGGGCAGGGTCCTGGGCTCGTTGCGAGCCTCTCTTCGATGGTGACTCGGTCCTAGTGAGTCCAGGGGAAGAGAGAGATGCGAGAGGTTGAGGGAGAGCTGAGAAGGAGAGAGCTAAGGGAGAGTTACGGGGGAGAGAGACGAAGAAGAGGGAAGTCTCGGGGGTGGGGGACAGAGAGAGGGAAAAGAAAGGAGGTTAGATGATTGACATGTGGCGGCTTGGGGGTGAAAATAACAAATAATACAATTATTTGGGGGTGGTTGTAACAATATTAATAATGTTTCCAAAAAAAAAATTACCATATTAATAATTTTCACCCGAAACTTTTGTAGTTGATATATGCATATGTAATTTCATGTACCATTGCACGTGAAACCGGATAAAGTTTTGTCTTGTTTTACGTGAAACCGATGAAAACTTTGTCTGTTATTTCACATGAAACTTCTGAAAATGATATATGCATATGTAACTTTCACATGAAGCTTTAGTAACTGATACTATGTCATTTCACGTGAAACTTCTGTAACTGATACATATGCATGTATTATTTCCTCTGTCATTTCACGGGAAACCGGTGCAAACTTTGTCTGTACTTTTGTAACTGCTATATGCATGTGTAATTTTCACGTGAAGCTTTAGTAACTGATATATGCATGAGCAAATTCCTCTATCATTTCACGTGAAACTGATGAACACTTTGTTTGTCATTTCACGTTAAACTTTTGTAACTGATATGTACATGTGTAATTTTCTATGTCATTTTATGTGAAACCGGTGAAAATTTTGTCTGTCATTTCACGTGAAACTTCTGTAACTGATATATGCATGGGTAATTTCCTTTGTCATTTCACATGAAACCGATGAACACTTTCTATGTCATTTCAGGTGAACATTTTGTCTGTGAGTTCTTTACGAACACCAATTTTATCACTCAAGTTTTCTATAAAATGCCTCACAAGCCTTCACCATAATACATCAAGTACATCATACATTCTTCACACTCATTTGCGCACCTAAACCTTAGAAGCACTTCTTATATTGTAGGAATGAGTGTCATGAGAGAACGACGCACGAGAGAGCTCCATCGTGATGCAGCCAAAGGAACCCTTGGCCTCATAAAGCTTGTTCTACCAACCTGGAACCCGATTGTATGTTTTGATCAAATCATGGAGCTGGTTGGTAGCTACTATACAAAAGTTATGTGCCCTTTTGAGTTTCATGTAGTATGCGCAAGGGCTGTTGTTGCCTACACCCAAAAGCTTAAGGTGTTAAGTCTAAAGGGTACAACGGTTCACTCTATCTTTAGAGAGGACTCTAAGCATCCCGACTACTCTTATATATGCGAACAACTTGGCGAGTCAATCACGGCACAAGCCTCGTGGTTGCAGAAGTTTCTTCTGTGTCTAACACTGATGTGTGATATGTCTGAGGATGAACTAACCGCTGATGAAGATGTGTTCAGGTGGTTGGATTTGACGAAGAAATTTGGCGCAAGGACAAGATATAAGTTCGCTTTCATATTGATAGACAATACGAGGGACACACCATGCTTGCATGGTTCAAATAATTAATGAACTAATTTCTGAGTAGGATGGAGGATTTGGAAGTGCTAAATGTCGCTCACTGTACCTTTATAGAGGACTCTGAGCATCCCGGCTACTCTTATATATGCGAACAACTTGGCGAGTCAATCACTGCAGAAGCTTCATGGCTCCAGTAAGTTTCTTCTGTGTCCAACATTGATATGTGATATGTGTGAGGATGGGGTAGCTGCTGATGAAGATGTGTTCATGTGGTATAGATTTGACGATGAAATTTGAGCAAGGACAAGACAAGTACGCTTGCATTTTGATAGACCTTTTGAGAGGCACACCGTGCTTGCATGGTTCAACTAATTAATGAGAATGTAAAAATTTTTGAGCTCTGTATCTGAGGGACACCCTGCAAAGATTGCTTTTATAGAAAAAATTTCATGCCGCAGTTAGCTTGTGATTAGTCTGAATATTTTCTATCGGAAAGTTAATGAATGAGTTCATGGATACCCTTAGGGTAATGTTATCTACACTTCCATTTTTACATTTCACAAACTTCTCAAATTTTGATCGTCGGATCAGATGAATTGAAGAAGATCAACGATCAAAGTTAACAAGAGCATGTGAAAGTAAAATGAGTGTGTGAATAACACTATCATAGTTTTGATATATTACGAGAGATAAAGGGGTGTATTCTATACAGAGTTTAATATATTTCCATAGGGTTATAAATACATGGATTTTAAGGGAGTTTACTTGATTTCCATAGAATCCATGTGGATTTTGATTGAATTCTACAAGAATTTTAATGGAGTTTGTGAAACTTTTATCATGGATTTAAATAGAATCCTATTAATTGTCATGAATATTTTAATGACTAATTCCTCAATATACATTGCTATTTTTAAATTTTTTATCATTTGAAATGGTTATTATGATCATGATAAAGTGGTCGTATGAAGTGGTGACGACAACGATGTGGTTGAAGTGTCACGTGGTAATTGTCGACAAAATAATAGTAATAATGTGACCGTCGGCAAGTGTAACATAAACATTTTAATCTTATTTCTCATTAATCATTATCTCTTTATATACCAATGTGAGTAGAAATTATATGGTTTGGAAGTTGGACGTAATTCCTCCGACCAAAGACACATGAAACACGACATCCTACCCCTGATTTTGAGGCCCACTACATCCCCTGATCCCACCTTCTCTCTCATGCCCACCCAAATCTAATTTTGTAGGTACACAAGAACCTCTACAGTGTGGGACAATATTATTGGCTTTGTGGGCCCATATGCATAATAAATCATATTGGAGCAATGATTCCTCAACTTTATCCTAATTGTAGCAATAGTCCTTCCAACATAACTCATTTTGACGGAGTTGACGAAAATGACCATAGCTACACATTTTGATGAGCTGAGGTTAATGGTAATTAATTTTTAATTGAAAAAATATTGTTCTGATTTAATTAAATTTGAAAGATTATTACTACAATTTACTCAATATTTTATGTTTCATCATCTTGTACGTATTCTCTGTACATCTAAAATTCTTAATGATTAAGAATGCGATTCAGTTAGGACTTAAGCCAGAAAATTCCTTAAAAGTACGACTTTACCTCACACTTGTTTCTCCTACTTCTCCATTAAGCAACTCTCTCTCTCACATATCACACGACAGAAGACAAACCAGAACACCATGGAAACACACGACGACGAGATCGACAACCTGGACACCACCTCTTCGTGGACCTCCGCCACAACCTGGACCGTTGCAGGTGGTTCCCTCACGAATTGCGTCTCTTTCGAATACTCCTCTCTGATCGACGACGACACTCCGAATTCCACACCTACATCCACTCTTATTCTGCACCCTCCGTCACCCGATTCGGGCCCTTGCGAGATCACCAGTATGCTCTACAACTTCTCTTCTCTGAAAACTTTACATTTCGGCGCCAAATTTTATTGAATTTGAGTTTGACACCCTGTTTTTTTTTTTTTTTTTTTTTTTTTTTTATATAAATCATGGTCCTTTATATATTATTATTGTACGTTATGACTTAAAAGTTAATAATTTCTGGGACCAGTTGATTAGGATTAGGATTATTGCCAAATTTTAGATGAAAACGAAGCTAAATAGAGGGGCAATCTACGATGCATGGACATGGACCCAGGGATACGACACTATACGACAGGACACGGGATATGAGGAGATACCACTGTGTCAATGCATCGTATGGGGCAATCTTGTACTCGAAAACGAGGATAAAAACAGGATTTTGCAGTGTACTATGAGTTCAACTAGGAATATTTACGAAAAGCGACACTTGGTTGCTAAAAGTAGAAGTAATATCTGTTGGAGCTCAAAGTGTTACTAAGGGTTGTGTAACTTGTGTTAATAGTTGGGTATCTAAAGTGCATTTGACCAACAACGTTTTCCACTGCAGTTAATTTCACACAAAAACATGAGATCCAGCAGGTTTATGTTCGAAGTACTGCCCGAGAATATGAGATATACTATGCACCTGATATACAGAGTGGCAATGAATATCTCTGCACTGTTCTCTGTGGCATTGCTGCCCGAGATGAACAAGTGCTTCACACAGGTGATAATGATCAAGTTTGTCCTGCAAATTCAAATGAGTCGCTTAAGGTTCCATCCGAAGCTAAGTCAAGAAATGGAAATAGTCCGAACAACGGTGAAGATGACTGTGTTGAAGTGAAAGTCTTAGATACTAATGTGCTTGATAACAAAATCAATTCGTCGCAATTGAAGTTGGGATCTGCACGGGTATGTTGCTTAGTTCTCCATGTATATTAATTCCAGTGAACCCCCTCCCACTTTTGTTTTTCTTTCGCTTCTTTTTTTGTCCCGTCTAGTTAATTTCTTTATATGGTGCTTGCTGATCAAGTCCTTGTGTATCAGGATTTTTATGAAGCTACAGCACAGATTAGTGATGCAAGTCCTTGTGTATCCCTCACACTTCATCTACTGTCGCTTGAGGGGAAAGATTGTGTATGTGTTGGTGAGGTTTATGTGTTTGCTGATCCTGTGGACTCATCTGATTCAGAGAACCAAGTTAGTGCGGTGGAAAACTCAGCTGGGAGTTCTCTAATGGCCACGCTTGTGCCTACCCTTTTGCAATTCTCTAAAACAAGGGGTGCTAACCGAACACAGGACAAGCCAATTTCTGATACATGGGGAAAACAGAACTCTCTAGCGACTGGGTCAAAAGAAACTGATTCTACCAGTGTTGCAACTAAGATTCAGGAACGAGGAAAAGCCAGCAAACCTGATCACCAAGAAGTAAAGATTCCAGATTTTAATAAGGCTAGTACTAGTACTGCCCACGTATGTATCCCGTCAAGAGTTGAAAGCGCTGTGGACCAGCTTTATTCTCGAATGGGCAGAATAGAGGATCTGTTTTTGAGGTTTGAAGAAAAGATGCTAAAACCGATAAGCAGGATTGAGGCAAGGCTTGAAAGGGTAGAGCATCAACTTGAAGTACTGGCGAACAAATCACAGAATTCTGGATTGCCAACATGCGCAAGATTCTACGCTTCTTCTTTCTCATGCAATGAGTCTGAGTCTAACTCTTGCTATAATAGTGGAAATGATTACTACTGTTGTGAGGCATTTGAATCAGGTAAGGACATTCAACCAGATGCACCCCTGATCACAGCTTATGAAATGTCTGCTTCAGTAAATTCCACCCATTCGCTTCCAAGTCTGGTAGTAACTGCTCCTGAATTTTTAAATGGTGATGATGACGAGGACGAAGAAGATCATGGATCAGATGTAGTGATAGGTTCATCAGAAAAACCAAGGCCTGCTTTGACAATTGATGATGCTCAAACTCTTTCGGTTAAAGCTCCTGATGTTTTAAATGAAGAAGATGGTAGCGTTGAGAGGAAAGAATCGACAAGAGAGGAACATGAAGTAGGCACATATTCTTCCATGTGCCTTGGTGAAACTGATGTGACAGAGAACATAAAGGGTTCACTTGCTGATTTGACGAAAAGTTCTTCAGAGGGTGAGGGGAATGTGATAAGATCACCTAATGATGAGCACACTGATCAATCACTCAGAGTCGATGGGCTGGACCAGCATTCTGAGGGTAGAGAAGAAGAAACACTTGATGATTACAAGAGCATTGAGAATGCAGTTGATCCAGCCAATGGTGGCAAGTCTAGAACTGATTTTTGTCAGATAGCTGAAGATATCAAAAATGGAGATGTCAGCATTGAGATAAGCAACACGCCAGACCCTGATAACACCGATGTTCAAAACCAGTTGCCTCAACGTCAGACTGATGATGGATATGATGACACGGAGGAAGATGCTGATCGAGATTCTGATTTAACTCTTCCAAAGGAAGTGACAGAAAGAGAATTCCCACAAAGATACTTTGAAGAATATCCTCGAATTTTCACATGCTGTTTCTGTGGTGGACTTTGAAATTCCGGTTCTAAATTCACTTCTCAGGACAGTTTCGATTTTTCTCTGGAAGCCCTTTTAGCTGAGTTTCCAGAATCAGTGACCGAAGCTCCTTCTTTCAAGGAAAGTGATGACGTGCTCCCTATTGGCGCCGAGGGCTGCGATTTGATTTTGGTTGAGGATGGGGAGCCGGTTGGTGCCACCCCCCGATGGCAATTTTTCTGTGGACATGAACTTATATAGTCTCGGAGAACCTTCAAGCCTGTGGGGTGACCATACATGCAATAGCCATGAGACATTTGCAGCAAGTCTCATTTGATAGTGCATAAGTCTGTCCACAACTTTGTTGATATGTACATAAATTTGAGCTACTGAATCTAATGGTTGTCTGTTTCTCCTCTCCTCTCTTTCATTACTCATAAACCAAAATTGATAGATACATTTGTAGGGCTGGGCAAGGTGCGGTTGGTTCGGGTTAGGATTCAAACTGTAGACTGAATAATAAACTAATAGAATAACCGTACCAAATGCATCTGTATGGTCGGTTTGGTTTGTTTCCTTCTCTTACACTATGTTTGGATGAGAGAAATAAACTTGAAATTTTGGTAAAATTCAGAATTTATAAATTGACATGCACCAATTCTCTTGTTTGGATTCATAAACATAGAAATTTAGAATTTCCGTGTAGAAAAAAAAAACTTGGAATTTGGGACCTCCAATTCCCAAGTTCAAATTCCATGTAAATAGGTGTCATTTCCCAATTTCTATGATTTAGAGTTTAAAAATAACAAATTCAGTATTCAATTTCATTGTTCTTTTAGATTAACCAAACAAGAAAATTTACAAATTCTAGAAAATAAAATCTTGTCATTTCAATTTCCGTCATTTTAAAATTCCTTAGTAATCTTAAATTTCTTCATCCAAACATAATGTTAGTAATTAGAAAAACATTATGCATTCATTAACATCTTTGCAAAGGAAATTTATCTTACTTTAAAACTAAACAAAGGGCTCCTCTTCATTTTGCAGTGTATGTTTGATAAAAAAAACCTATCTAACTTTTAGGTTATTTTTTACATATTAACTTTGCACAGAATTCAATCAAATTATAAATCGTTTAATTGTTCAATTAATATTATTAAAATTTTAATTTTTAGATGAATATGATTGATTAGTCATGTTTTGAATAGTTACCAAAATTTTAGTACCAAAATAGGTGCACGCATTTTATCCGTATTGATTTCAAGTCATATGACTGAATCGGGCCTATCTCCGATCCATATTGATATTGGCTACCATCATATTTTGCTAATTCGTAATGAATTTTTACTTACACGTGTCAAGATCCAAATGTGCCGGTCCCACATATCAATCTTCTTGTCCATCAGATCCCACAAAAATAAATAATAGAAAAGGAAAAATAAAAAAAAAAGGAAAAAAAGAAGAGAGGGTTCCTACCGTTCCTTCCACAATCTTGTGAAATTTGAAAAATACAGACACCGCGGTTGCCTGCTTGCAGACAGAGAAAACGGGTAAAGTGGAGTACCAGTCTCTTTAAACTTCAATAGTGAGAGCTTATATACATTTCAAATGCTCAGCTAAATCCCCTTTGTCTGTTCAAAATCTAGGGTTAGGGTTTTAAGAGACCAGAATGGAGGCTGTTGTGGTCGATGCCGGCTCCAAGCTCCTGAAGGCAGGACCCGCCATTCCCGATCAAGCTCCTTCCATGGTAATTATCACAACATATGCTTCAATTTCTTGGTCTCACTTCCTATTTAAGAAAGCAAAGAGGCGAGCTTTAAGACCTTTTTTTTTTATCCTTGCTGTAATTTTCTGTTTGGTTGCTCGGAGCTTTTTTGGGAAAAATGGAAAATTCCAAATGTGAAAAGCTTGGGATTGTTTGTTGGTTTCGACTTTCGCGGGCCAGCTAGGATTTGTTTTGATTTCTTAAAGTCGGAAACTTTAGTTGGAAAATTTAAAGTTGCGAGAAAGAGAAGGAAAATTGTAGTTTTCTGTATGCCCAATTAATATTTCAGCAGAACAGTGACTTAATTTACGAGGGTTCCTTTTTTTTTTTTTTTTTTCTGCACCCCTGTGGCATGGATATCCTCTTGTTGCTCATCAGTTGTTAGGAGTAGGAAATGAAACTTTGTATGGTTGTGTTAGGGTGTCTTGAGTAGATGACTGTGTCACTCAAGTTTGCGTTCTGAAGACTATTGTCATGCATATGCACGCTTTAGATAAAATAACTCTTGCTGTTATTGGTCTGATGGGAATCTTAATATATCTCAACTTTCCAAACTATATATTCCAGAACCAACGTTGGCATGATAATTGTAATTTGTACATTGTCACACATCCAATTGATTCTTACTATTACTTTCATTTCCCCCCTTCCCAACAATCTCGTGTTATCAGATGTATATCTCTCCTCCTATCCTACTTTTAACTCTTATGAAGTTGCACAAAAATGATGCCTTTGCAGTTTGCACACCTTTTTCCAGCTCAACAATATTAAAAATGTATTCCAGAACCAGAGCTGAAAAAAACAGTTGACTCTTTCTGTCATAAATAATGAATTTGCACATCATTTTCGTTGTATTCTAGTATAATTTTGTTTTCGTGGAAGTTGTATATGGCCCATATGGAGACATTGATATTGACCTTTGCAAATACTTCTTACTTATTGTATGTAAAAGAGTATTAGTATTCAGTTTCCAGCTGATTTTGTCTCTATTCAATTTCAAGGTAATTTGTGCTTGATATGCTCTCAATTTTTCAATTAATCCTTGGGTGTTGGGAAGTCTGAAGAAAAGAAAATTAATCAAATAGTGAATTTCAGGTCACGATTGGTCTTTATTCAGCAAAAAGAGAGAAAAATTTGTTTTCAAAACAATAAAGGTGGATGTTTTCATGGTAAAGTTTTGTTTTAATTTGAATATAAGAATCAGAAAAGCAAATTTTCTTTCTTTGGAAACAGAGACCAACAATTTTCTTGGACTTTACCATGAAAATCTTTTCTATCTAAAATTGCATATTTGGAAAGGAAGAAGTGACTCTCTTATACTTAATTTAATGGTTGCATTGTACATAATGAAAATTCGATTTGACTAATCCAGAAGTAGCTGATGATATCGCTGTAATTTAATACTCATTTCTTTCTTTTTTTATTTTTCTTTAACATTTATCTTCTGTCATATGCTTCAGATAATTCCTAACCAAATGAAACGCGTGCCTGATGATGGATCAATGAATGATAATTCATCACTTGAAGATATCTTTGTTGATCCAGTTGTGCGAGGTCTTATTACTGACTGGGATGCCATGGAAGACCTGTTGCATCATGTTCTATATACTGGCCTTGGATGGGAAATGGGAAATGAAGGGCAGATACTATTTACCGATCCACTTTGTACTCCCAAGGTTAGCTAATAGGTCGTTATGCAATTTTTGGCCTGAAAATAATCACAGTGGTTATTTTCGCGGTTTTTATTATTTGTATATAGTTTACTTAGTAAGTCGATGGATTATCTGTTATAAGTCTAGGCTGCTTCCATTGAGCACACTATCTAAGTTAAAACTTTCAGATCATGATATTATAAACGTTCTTGCGTATTCTTGTTTAATTATATTTAAAAATAAATTTCTAACAAGTCAATGGATTATCTGTTATAAGTGTAGGCTGCTTCCATTGAGCACACTGTCTAAGTTAAAACTTTCAGATCATGATTTTATAAATGTTCTTGCGTATTCTTGTTTAATTATATTTAAAAATAAATTTATGTAGCCTCAAGTTTGTGTGTTGTGAATCAGTTTCTGACATTATTTCACTAGAGAGAAAAATATTGTAAGGAGTAAGGAAACCTTGTTATCTCTCTAGAGAGAAAAATCTTAGAATTATAACTTGCTGGTTCTACGTAACTCCTTTTTGTTTTGGTGCAGCTAATATATATTTCTTTAAAAAAATTATTTTTTTTCTTTCTCCCAGGCTGTCAGAGAGCAGTTGGTGCAACTGATGTTTGAAACATTTAACATTTCGGGCTTCTATGCATCAGAGCAAGCAGTATTGTCACTTTATGCTGTAGGACGCATCTCGGGATGCACTGTTGATATTGGCCATGGAAAAATAGGTTTATATACCTTGCAGAACGGAACCTTTATTTGTTAATGGAATCTTGTTTATTGAATACATAGAGTTCTTTAAGCTATTCTTTCGTTTCTATACTACATGCCAAGTCATATGCAATATAAAAATAATAAATCTATATACAGAATTCAGTTTATCCTATCTAGCATACAACCAGTGATTTGAACCATGTACAGATCTTGTAATAATAATATTAAGACCGAAATATTTTATTGATAGTTGATAGCTATGCCAAGCTATAACCATCTACATAGTGTGCATTAGGTGACCATATGATGATAATGGTCATGAAAGATGCATTGGTAGCTGAACTAAAGCTTGCAAGTTTTAGTTAACACACCTGACCTGTTAATGGCATTGGACTCTCTGTGTAAGCTAGTGAGTCAATATGGTATATGATAATGTAAGCAAACTGATTTTTTTTATTGTGCCTTTTCTGCATTTTTGGCCAATTTTAACAGATATTGCACCAGTCATTGAAGGTGCTGTTCAGCACATTGCCTCAAGGAGGTTTGAAATTGGCGGTACTGATTTGACGAAATTACTTGCTGAAGAGCTTGGGAAATCCAATCCTCTAGTGAATATCAAGATGTCTGATATTGAGAAAATAAAAGAGCAATATTCGTGTTGTGCTGAAGATGAACTTGCTTATGAAAAGACCAAAAATTCATGCCAGATAGAGCAGCATACCCTTCCTGATGGACAGGTATGGTTAATTTTTTGAAATTATGATATGGATAGATGGAGAAGACACAGATAGCACATAACTTGCTTGGCATGTTTCAGTTAGGAGGATATGTTGACTTCAGTATATCATATTATGCCTGTAATTTGCTATTATTCATGCTGTAACTGGCTTGCACCTATCGCAGTTATCTGGTTTTGTTGATTTCAATCTATTATGTGTTAATTATACTTGTATAACGAGTTTATTGAAAGTTATCCTCACTGAAATCTTCTCTAATCTTACATGTTGAATACTAAAAGTAAGATCTAGTTTACATTCAAACACTTCTATTCTTTAGATATATGTTCTTTAACGTGGATTTTTTTTATCCCTACTTTACATTTTCTTTTTTATTCTTCAAAATGTGAACGCAAGATGACACAGTTATTGTTTATTCCAAAGCATAGCTTTTTCTTTTCCTTAAATCTTCTTTCCCACCCTGTTTTCTTTCATCACTCAGCTTTGTCCCAAATTGTTGTGATGCTTTACATGTAGAATGACTTTAATGTAATATTGGTCCTGGGTTTAGGTTATTACGATTGGAAGAGAAAGATATACTGTTGGTGAGGCTCTATTCCAACCATCCATATTGGGTTTAGAAGCTCATGGAATTGTTGAGCAGCTTGTTCGTTGTATTTCAACAGTATCGTCTGATAATCACCGGCAGTTGCTAGAAAATACGGTACTGTGTGGTGGCACTGCTTCTATGACTGGTGAGTTTATTGTTGCCGATGCCTGTGCCCTTCAGATACAGTAATTACTGATTAGTACAATATATTTTCTTCTTTGTTTTTCCTTTTTTCTTTCGTTGAATACTCTTGTTAGCCGACTTCTTTTGTATAAATGTCTGCGAGCCCTTTCTTTGGTTGGTTTCATTATCCTTGTCATCCATATCGTTTTAATAAATGGATTCACCAAGTTATGGGAATCCTTGGGTTCAGAGTTCCCTTTATATGACTCTTCTTTGGAAGTATATTACAGTACAAGGGAACAGATATAAGAGCATGGTGAAATTTGAATTTGTCCTTGTTTCAAAAGAATAGGAACTTTTGGTTCTGTAATAGTATTGGCAGTTTGATTGCTGTTTATTGCAGGTTTTGAAGAAAGGTTTCAGAAAGAAGCTGGTCTGTGCTCATCTGCTGTTCGTCCTACTTTAATTAAGGTAATTTATTTTACCATTAAAACTGCAGTTCGGTTTTAGCTTCAGAGTTCAGGGTGGGGTAGGTTTGAATTTCAATTCTTCCCAGGCAAAAACTCTGACAGTGATTAAGGGAAATAGTCAACTTTCTTTCACACAATGTCATCTTCACAAGTCATTGCATCGTACCTATATGTTTGCTGCAATCAGAACCCTGTATAAGAAGTGCAAATTCTTAATAATCTTTATGAAATAAGCTTCCAACGTAACATTTAAGGTCCACATACTCTAAACGTAATTATAGTCGCTCTCCTAACTGTTTCTGAGGCTGCATATAGTTCAGAGTCCAGAGGTTGTGTTAGTTTCTGCTATGGCATTTCCCCATCTTATTTGCTACATGTGAACTAGTGATTATGATGTCTTATTGTATTGTTTCATCAATTTTTCATTATTCTCTCTCAGACAGTTAGAGGTCGCACTTGGTGCGATGGCAAGTGCCTTCGCCCATGAGCGGTAGGTCTCGGGTTCGAGACTTGGGAGCAGCCTCTCCATAAATGGGGGTAAGGCTAGCCGACATTCACCTCGCCCAGACCCTGCGTAAAGCGGGAGCCTTGTGCACTGGGTACGACCTCTCTCAGACAGTTGGGTGTTTGGCGTTTCCATTCTTTTTGCTTAGGAAATTCATAAATTTTTGTACTCATGCACTCGTGATTATATATTTTCTTTCTGCTACCGTTATATTTGATGGAATTTATGCTTCAGCCTTGAACTCTGATTTAAAATGATTAACATGTTCATTGATTTGGAAGTGATTCTCGACATGAAAACTTTCACCGGATACCAAAAAGCCGTCTAATTTGATTATGTATGACATTAATTAATAGAAATATTATTGGTTGATTTGTTACCAGTGTAGCTCTACTGGAAAAGTGCTATTACAACTTAGATTAGTAAAAAGGAATTGCATTGATCTGGTGTACAGTGTACTGAATTTTTGGATACGGTTTGTTATTGCATGGTCTTGTAAGCAATCACTGAATCACTTTCTATTACCCGGACTGAACGTTATGTGAGCAAGATACTTTATGATTTACATAACATTTCCACAACACTTTCTTCTGTACTAACTGGACTGCCAACTTCTTCTGATCGTTTTTTGGTCCGGGTTCAATGCAGCCTCCAGAGTATATGCCAGAGAATTTATCAATGTATTCAGCGTGGGTGGGCGGTGCCATACTTGCCAAAGTTGTGTTCCCACAAAATCAACATGTAACAAAAGCAGACTACGATGAAACTGGACCATCTGTTGTTCATCGGAAATGCTTCTGAGGATCTCTTTTTTCGGATGGGAAATTTACTCCGTTCTTATTTGCAATTCTCATAGTTCGAAAGCATGCTAGAAAGTATGAAATGGAACTCCAAAGGAAAAACAAATGTATGGAACTGACCAAAAGTCCATTGGATTGGATTGGATTTCAATGAAAGATCCATCAACACATCCAAGCATTTTGGTTTCCAAATTTAGAGATCTTGTTAAGGATATGTTTAGTGGGGGAAATTCTGTTTTATATTCAACTTCATCCTCTACCACATTTCATCTTGATGCATTGATATAAACTCTCAAAGAATTGGATGATTCGCAACGTTGCGCAAACCAGCACCGAACCAATGACCAGAGCATGTCTGGTGACTAGCAATGGTGGTGGGAATTCGCAGATTCCCAGTGGCCTTTGCAGTTAGTAAAGTGCGATTTTTGCGAAACTTGAAGATGATCAAGGAAAATTACCCAAAAATATTGTCGAAAAATATGATAAATGACCAAAACTATATACCATATATGATATCTTACTAATAATTATGAGGGGTATTTCGGTGAAGGTGAATTATATTTGATGGAATGAAGTGTTTTAAATCTAAATTAACAACTGGTGCCGTGCGAGTGGGACTGTGGGAGAGGCATCGTCTGTCCAGGGTTTCAGAGAAAGCCGACGAACATCATTGTGCCGTGCGAGTCAAGGTTTCAAGAACAATGGGACTTTGGGGTTAGCACTTTTCTGTTCATTTAATTTCTTATCTGCATGTATCTTCACTTTCACAACTTTTTTTAAGTTCGTTTGGAAGTGCCTTTAAATTTGGTCAAGGTTTCATAATAATTATTACAAATATTACAAATTTTACGGTGTCATCATTCCAAAATCATATGATAATAATACTAATGGTAAGTATAACCAATATTTTTTTAAGACAAGTATAACCAAAGTTTTGATACAAAAAAAACAGATCGAAAAGATAAACAAACAATAAGAGTATCACATGCTGATTTAAATTTACTAAAAAAATCAAATAAATTCAATACACACATGAATAAATCAAGAGACTAGAGGCAAGGAATGAAGTGTCATGCACCTTTAAGCCCAAGTGTCTTGCGACTTTGACCATATGGAGCATGATGACATTAGATTATGTTCATTGGGGCAAATATTATTCTGCGAGAAAAGTCAACTATAAGTACAAATATGAAAAACTTGGATATAACATACAAGAAGACATATTTTTAAGATGGTGAGAAGGGTCAAGTGACCCTTGTGGGCCTTAATTGGCTAGACCGGTGGCTCATAGGTTGGCTAGACGTGGTTCCATTTTGTTACCATGGGTATATTTGGATTTTTCTTGTCAATTGAGATTCTCATTAAACCACGGATAAGGCAAAATAAATGAACAATAGAGCAATACAGCGTTATACAACAGGTCCCCTCACAAAGCCTGCAACACCGAAGCTTCATTAACCTAGCCACAAAGGCACCAAAAAAAAAAGTAGGAAGAGTTAAAAGCTCTGCCTAACAGATTCGTTCTATTCAGCACTACCAGGTGTTTGATCAAATGCACTACCAGATGAGCTCCATCTCTTTGACAGGTTCTGGTTCAAGATTGAAGAAACTCTCAGGTTCGTTCTATTCAGCACTACCAGGTGTTTGATCAAATGCATCAATGAAATTTTCTTCTGTTTTTTTGGTTGAATTCAACATTCCTTCTTCTTGTTTTTGGTGTTTTCGATTGAATTTATTGTGATATTCGCATTTCATTAAGGCCAAAGCCAAGTGCCTATTATTTCATTCTTTGTTGGATTTCTTGGGATTGATTTCTGCTTGAAGGTTGTTCTTGAAAGGATTTCCTATTTGGCTTATTGTAATTATGTCTGATTCCTCTGTTAAAATTGAGGGTTTGTTGGCTATGCTTACGGTTGGATTTCTTGGGATTGATTTATGCTTGAAGGTTGTTCTTGAAACGATTTTCCTATTTGGCTTATTGTAATGATGTCTGATTTAAAATTGAGGGTTTGTTAGCTATGCTTACGGTGAAGTTACAAGATCAAATTTTATTGTCCACCCAAATATGGGCTCATTTGGATGTGTTTTTAAAATGACTAAAATCGTTTTTAAAGAAAATGTTTTTTATATTCCAAAAGCATCAGTTATATGTTTTTTCCTCAAGTACTTATACAGTTTACTGCTATGGCATCAATTGAACAACTAATTAATATATAGCATACTAATTAATAACGTGAGACGGCGTACTAATTGATATATAGCATATATATGATTTGAAAACATATTTGTCATGTGAAGTGAAATTTGTAAACAGTACAGTTTTTGCTCAACTGTAAACTTTGAATACTAACGTGAAAACCTAGATGTCTCAAGATTTTCTCATCCCCAAACTATTATCTATGCAGGTTCAGAATGTTTGTTGTTTAGGGGCCAGCCTTTTTGGCGTTGTGAACATGCTTGTCATGGCTTCAAATCACCACGGTATAGGTTTTACAATTGTTGATACTGACAAATTAAAGATTGAGCTTGGGATAATGTCTGGAATGGTGTGCCTGATGCTGCATTGCCTTTTGAGGAGCCTCATCTGAGAGACTTGTTGAATGATGCCAAACACTCTGATAATGTCTGTTTTGTTAATGATGAAACGGCAAAAGATGAAGGAATCATAAAGAGGGCAAAGATGGCCTTCATTGCTGTTGAGGTACCCACAAAGCCTTAGGGTGTAGGCGCTAAAGGTTCGTTAGACCTCACACGTTGGGAAGCAGCTATGAAATTTGTGATGATTGAATCAACTCTAAAAAGATAATAGTTGAGAAATCCACCCTGCCAATTGATGTAATAGAAAACCACACCCAACACATATTGGCGCAAAATCCGCTTGGTACCCAGTTTTCAGTGTTTTATAACCCGAATTTCTTATCACAAGGCACTGCTGTTCACGACGTGAGAAACCCAAGCCATATTGCTATTGGAATAGTTGAGGGGGTAATGTCAACGTGTTGCAAGAGTTATACGAAAAATGGGTTCAAGCTGATAGAAGTAACGTCCTACGTGATTACAAGGCTGTTGTGTTAGGCAAAATTGCAGTTAATTCAATTCTTGCAATGAAATACAACATATTGAGAACGATATCAGAACTGTTTGAATTAGTTCATACCAGCTTTGAAGATGTGGAAAAGGTCATTAGAATGGGCAGGAGGGTTGGACTTCACATTGATTCGAATCTCGGAATTGGAGGGCAGGGTCTTACCAACGACTTGTACTACTGCAAATATATTCTCCACCATTACGGCTTGAAGGAAGACTCGGAAGTAGTTCACAAAATCATTAAATTGAATGGTGAAAGTACAAGTTTATTGCTACGATGATTAGGAGGATGTGGACAATAAGAAATAAGAAGATTGCTGTATTTGGAGTTTCCAAAGAATACAAACAATTTGCGAAACTCAACGGCAATACAGATTTGCAAATGTCTGTTGAAAGAAGGATGCGATAAATTAACGATTTATGATGCTCAAGCAAGAAGAGAAGACATAGTACGATCCCTGCCATGAAGAGCAGTCTTTAATAAGAGGGTAGAGATTGCTGTAGAGGCTCACAGAGCATGGGAAGGAGCTCATGCAATTGTGTTTTTGGTCGATTCAGATGAGTTTGAAGAATTACCTTGGGGAGATATTCATGAAACAATGGGGAAGCCATCATTTATTTTTGTGGGATGCAATCTAAATCTGAACTTCGACACCGTTAGGACTCTGGGATTCAATCAGTATATCTCATGAAGACCTAGAGGTAATTTCCAATAAATTTAATTTAAACCCATATTTTATCTAATGGTGTCGAATTAGATTGCATCCCACAAAAATAAATGGTGGCTTCTCCATTGTTTCATGAATATCTTCGCAGGGTAATTCTTCAAACTCATCTAAATCGACCAAAAACACAATTGCATGAGCTCCTCCCGATGCTCTGTGAGCCTCTACAGCAATCTCTACCCTCTTATTAAAGACTGCTCTCCATGGGCAAAGATCGTACTATGTCTTCTCTTCTTGCTTTAGCATCATAAATCGTTAATTTATCGCATCCTTCTTTTAATAGACATTTGCAAATCTGTATTGCCGTTGAGTTTCGCAAATTGTTTGTATTCTTTTTGTAGGAAACTCCGAATACAGCAATCTTCTTATTTCTTATTGTCCTCATCCTCCTAATCATCGTAGCAATAAACTTGTACTTTCACCATTCAATTTAATGATTTTGTGAACTACTTCCGAGTCTTCCTTCAAGCCGTAATGGTGGAGAATATATTTGCAGTAGTATAAGTCGTTGGTAAGACCCTGCTGTTCAATTCCGAGATTCGAATCAATGTGAAGTCCAACCCTCTTGTCCATTCTAATGACCTCTTGCACATCTTTAAAGTTGGTATGAACTAACTCAGACATTTCCGATATCGTTCTCAAAGTTGGTATGAACTAACTTAGACATTTCCGATATCGTTCTCAGTATGTTGTATTTCATTGCAAGAATTGAATTAACTGCAATTTTGCCCAACACAACAGCCTTGTAATCATGTAGGACGTTAATTCTATCAGCTTGAACCCATTTTTCGTGTAACTCTTGCAACACGTTGACATTACCCCCTCAACTATTCCAATAGCAATATGGCTCGGGTTTCTCAGGTCGTGAACAACAGTGCCTTGTGATAAGAATTCCGGGTTATAAAACATTGAAAACTGGGTACCAAGCGGATTTTGCGCCAATATGCGTTGAGTGTGGTTTCTATTTCTCAACTATTATCTTTTCAGTAGTTGATTTAGTCATCACAAATTTCACAGTTGCTTCCCAATGTGTGAGGTCTAACGAACCTTTAGCGCCTACATCTTTGTGGGTACCTCAACAGTAATGAAGGCCATCTTTGCCCTCTTTATGATTCCTTCATCTTTTGCCGTTTCAAAGACCAAGATTAATTTAATGACGATATCTGAACTAAATATGGTGAAAGTTCATGAACCAATTATATTAAGGAAAGCGTTTTGGAGAAACCGTTCCTCTATGACTTAATCTGATATTCTCACACGAAGCTTGGGCAATTCTGTCGACCAGAGTCTTTAGGTTTACGTCTTTTAACAAAATCTCTCAACATCTGAAGCACTTGCTACAGTCAAATTTCACTGCCACTTTTGAGGCACCTGTGCCTTTCACATTCTCATATACTACATTGCTTATTTTCACCGTTGAAGCCTGCACAAAATGAATGATATTATAATGTGTACTACTACATAAATTGTTATTAGCACTTAGAAAAAAATCATTATGTACTTCTCCATTACATTTATGCATGTTTTGAGTGAATGATGACATTTTATCAGAATAGCAGATGAGCACATACTTTGTGTGTGAACAATTTCTTTTTTTATTTTTTTGATTAAGGAGTGTGATTAGTTTCTAATTTTTTTTTAAAGCATAGGACAATGATGATGAGATCGTTTCTATTAATAAGGGCATATTTTTCTTAATATTACATAATTACTATTTTGTCCTTTATGAAAATATTGTGTATCAAAAACGAGGGTAAAATATAGGGATATGATTGTCATTTTCCCAAAAGGCTCAGATTATTGTTTTGTCCTCCTTATGTAGATATTGTGTGTGAGGGTAAAATACGAAAAATAGGATATGATTGTCATTTTGAGAAAATGTTTAGGGTAAAATAGGAAAAGTAGGGATATGATTGTCATATTTGAGAAAGGTTGACAAGGAGAGTTCTCTTAATAATAATAATATAATAGATAATATATATATATATATATATATATATGATGGGTTAGAATCAAGGGACAAATACTTTTACATTCCTTTATAGCCTTTAGATCTTATAATATTCAATGGTCTAGATTAAAAGTGATGTGGAGATTTGTAAATATTAGATGATTTTGTGGATTATAACCAATGACTAAAATATCGATAATATCGGCGATATATCGCTGATATTATTGTTTTTCAGAGACGCCAATATCTTCCCACGTATCCGTCTCATTATCGTCAAAATATCGCGATATTATCGATAAAGTCGTCGTGGCTCCGTCGTTGGAAAGGCAGCCGAGGCTGCATCGTCCCAGCTGCCCAGATCTCTCTATGCAATCCAGGCTCAGACCCAAGATCTCCGCCTCCGTCATCGGAAATGAAAAGTCCAGTGTTCTAAAACTTGCTGCAAATTCCAAACTTGCTGTAATTTTCGCAATGGGCTGCAGAAATTCGCAGAGACGAGCTGCAGAAATTCGTACGAGATCGGAAGTTGTAGATCTGTGAAGATGAGGGAATTTTTGCAGAGACGATCTGCAGCTCGTCTGTGAAGATCTGTGAAGTTGTAGAAATTCGCAGAGACGATCTGTGAAGATGAGGGAATTTTTGCAGCTCGTCTATGAACTGTGAAGATGAGGGAAGAGAGTCTGAGAGAGTGCGAAGAGAACCATGGGATGTGATTAAAACGGGTGATGTGATGAAAACCACCCAAGGTGGTTTTAATTATGAAATTGAAAACCATGGGATGGTTTTAGTGAGGTAACCCAAGGTGGTTTTGATTATAAAATTGAAAACCATGAGATGGTTTTAAAAGTGGACGTGTGATGTTAAAGAGGTGAGGGGATGGTTGATGGTTTTAACTTTTTAATAATGAAAACCACCCACTATGTGGGTTTTTTATATTTTTAAAAGTTTGGTATATTATATATATATATATATATATATATATATATATATTATATAAATTATAAATTATTTAGATAATATTAGGTTTTTTTTCAAAGGCAAGCATATTATATATATACATAAAACATTCACATATGTATATTCTTCTATAAGAAATAACATATTAGTCAAGAATTATTTACATTTGATATTGTTACAACCACCCCCAAATAATTATAGTATTTGTTATTTCCAACCCCAACTGCCACATGGCAGTCATCTAAACCTCTTCCCTCTTCTCTCTTCTCTCTCTGTTTCCCCCCCGGTGACCTTCTTCTTCATCTCTCTCCCGTAGCTCTCCCCCTCTTAACTCTCCCGTGCATCGCTCTCACCCTCTCTCCCTCAAACCCCCGTCTCTCTCTGGACTCACGAATACCTTATCACCCACAGAAGAGGCTCGCAACGAACCCAGGATCCCTGCCCTGTGAGTTCGACGGCACGGAGCAAGCTCCGGCGAACCTTTTCTTCTCTTTCCGTTGGGTAAGTCTCGAACCTCTCTTTCTCGTTGTTAGCTTACTGCTTGGTGGTGTTTTGGAAGTTTAAACCTTCCATTTTTACGTAGGTTTTACCTTGGAAACAGTTTGGGTGAGCACACCCACTTTTCCGGCGAACCCGTGCACTCCGAGGGCTTTTCCGGTCACCTCCGACCGAGTTACGACGTTTGGAAGGTAGCAATCTCTTCCCCTCTCTTTGTTCTTCTCGTTCGTACCTAGATCGGAGCTTGAAGCTCTAGTTTTTAGGTGACCGGAGCTGTAGCAGCTCCGGTCTTCTCTCTCGGTAAGACAGGCCTCCGGCCTCTCCCATTTCCTGTTCCGCGGGCCTCCAGCCCGTTTTGCCTAAACCCAGTACCCCAGCCCATTCCATTTTTCTTTTTAGTTATTTGTTTTAAAACCCAAAAGGTCACGGGCCTTAATGTTGAAGGGCCTAGGGCCGGTTATTCCTAAGGGCTTAAAGCCCTGTTTCAGTTGGTGAGGCCTAAGGGCCTTGTGCCCGTGTGTGTGTGTGGGTGCTAGGTGTGTGTGTGTGCGCTTAGGCATGCACATGCATGCCGTGCATGTGTGTGTGGGTGTTTAAGTTTATATGTTTGGGCTTAATGCCCAAACCCCTTTCCAAACCCTAAACCCATCCAATTCCAAATGCCCTATTTTATTTATTTCAAACCCAATATCTTAGAAAATCTTTTTATTTATTAATTATATTTTTATGCTTAGGTAAAGTTGCTATTAAGGAAATTCGTAATCCTGATTCGCGCGATTCTTCTGCTAAGGAATATTTGTGAGTGGACCCCTTCTAAAATTACATGATTTGATAATTTAATTGCATAAATGATTAGCATGCCTACGAATTTATGATTTGATTTATGTGAAGCCTGATGATTTAATATATTGATTATCGTCTCGTGTTTTTGGTGAGTAATAAATTGTTAGCCTATATTGAGCTATATTTTAATATATCGTATTTTCTATAAAAAACCATGAACTGGTAGACAATTTGATAGATGACGATAGGATGCTAGAACATGTTTTTGAACCCCTCTTTATAGTGTAGACGATGATCGGTAACCTACGCTATGAAGTGGTATTTACGAGAGGCGTAACATTTTGTGCGTACCTAGTAGACACTATGCCGCATGGGGCGAGGATCTGGTGTTGGCATTTAGGCCGGGAGAAATAATCCCTAGCTACGGGCTGAGGGACATGAAGAGGCATTGGGCCGGGTGGTAGTTATCTCTGGCTACGGGCGCAGAGACTGAGGTGCAGGCACTGGGCCGGGAGTTATATTTATTCAGTGATCTTTCTAGCAGCACACCGGGCTTACGAGACGATTTATGATGTGTTTACTGTTTTGATTTCCGCGATACGTTTCCGCGATGTGACTTTTGAGATATTTGGCATGCTAGGATTTCTTTTTAAATCCATCACTTATTATGCTAGTAGTTTTCATTATATAAACTTTGGGGGTTAGTACGTTGATAACTGTTTTATTATTATATATATATAAACTTAGTCCACTCACCTTTGTTTTGCGCCCTCATTCAGGACTTAGAATCAAGGCACCTAATCCCGGCGTCAAGACACTTCCGCAGCAACATCTTCAGATCCTCTTGAATGTAGGACCCACTTCTTTTTTCATTCAATTTTATCTTAATTCTTTTTAGTGATTAGGTTTAGTTGTATGCTTTGAGCACGTTCCTAAATTATTAATTCTTGGTATTTTAAATTTCTAACCCTTATTTATTTATAATTCTTAGCTTTTGTATCAATTAATGGCTTTCGTCACCCTCGGGTGTCGGCCAGCACATGTCTATCCTAGTATTCGGGGAATATCAGGGTCGGGGCGTGTCAGATATAGTAAATTTAATTAATTCATAAAATATATAAGAAATTTCTTATATCCAGCCCATGTGTGTGTTATCTGAGAGAAGAAAAAAAAAATCCAAACCTACTTTCAAAATATCCAGCCCACGTGTCAGTGATCGTGAGGTTTGGTCTTCAATATATTCACCCTGCTTTTTGAAGCTACTGGAAATGTCTTCAAATGATTTTGCTTATGGACAACATCAACCAATCTCGGATCCATATGGGTGGCATGTTAACAATTACATGCAAAACTATTTTGGGGATTTATCATTTGATGACTACTTTTCACAATACACTTACTCTACACATAGAGATGATGAAGATAGTCAAAATTTTGAACCTCATAGGAACTCTATGTGGTACTAAGTCACTCATGTATCTTATCATGCAATGTATAAAGTGTAAAATATTGTACTAATTCATTATATATAAATGATTATGGTGTGTTTAATTTTTTTTCATTAATTACTACATATTTTCTACGCTCACAATGTTTGCCAGCTCGCTATATAATCAACTTAAATAAGTTAAATCCATCATGCAATGCATTTCCTTCCAAATTTTTATGATAAACTAATAGATAATTGACTAAATAAACATCCTGCAAAGTTTCAATAAAAATTTCCAAGTTTTTCTTACAATTTCTGTGGTTTCCATATTATTTTTATCGATATCGATAATATCCCGATATTTCCGTGTTTTTGGACTACCTATATTTCCGATATTATCGATATTTAATACCTTGATTATAACTAACTAGCCTTTCTACATGTGCTTTGCGGGTGCAAAATACCTTTTTTACATCACGACGTGCTACAGGTGGCATACAGAGTTTTTATTCCTTCCACATTTGTGCATGCATAAAAACATATTTGCTTCAGAAACACTTCATACATGTTCTACATGCATTGATTTATATGTCCATAGTTTTCCAGATTAAGGGAGTGATAAAACTAATTTTGATTGGGGCCTATCAACTCTCCAACTTTTCCAGAGGTTTTTGCCAATAAGAAATTTGTGTACTTCACGGCAGCAGAGTTGATAGGGGCCTCTTTAGCAGCCTATAGACTCCATTCCTGCATGGCTTTTATATTATAGACAATGCAAAATGTAACTTAACAGAATATAAAACAGTAATTTTCTGCGAACATTTGTCCGAAGTATTTAAGACAGTTGGAACTTTTGGCTGCCACATCCGTTCGGTATCAAAATGAATAGTTGATTCTGTAAAACTACACAATCCCTCACGCAGAGTAAGGGAACATTATAAATTATCAAAAGAATTTTTATATGTAAAATAAGTGAAGAGACAGAGGAATCATGCATGCTCCAATGAAAATAATGTACCATACAAATTAGTAAGCAAGAAAAGAAATTACCAATGAGAATAAAATGATTCCACTTTTATCTTCCAACATTCTGAAAACCTATAGAAGATCAATTTTCAAAATTGTTAGTAATACAAACTCCCAAACCTGTACATGCTGATTGAACCAACTCACTCAAACATTCGACTCTGATCGAATTTGGATCCTGATTTCTTCCTTTTGCCGCAACAATTTTCTCACCACATTTTATATTTTTTAATTCCTTGTGCCAAAGAATTCTTCCTGCAACACATTTGTTTCTGGTTTCAAAAAGACGAATTAACATAATCAAACCACATCTCTTGGTGTTCATGCTTCAAAGGTGCATGTGCAATAGAATAGCATTAGAAATTAAAACACAAACGAACAACATCAGTAATGAATCATGGTATTCTTTCGACTACCAGATCAAAATGACAGAAGACCACTCCTGTGTGGGAAGTGCCTGAAGGGATAAGCAAGTAATGTAAGCAAAGGAGAATGGTTAGGTAAACCAAACTTAAGCAAAACTAAAGGATGGTTAAGTAAACCAAACGTAAGCAAAACTAAAACTCACAAGAAACCTGATCGTGGATGACTCGAACTAAACTGCCACAAACTGAGATAAAATAGAAAGAAAAAAGAAAAGAAATTGAACGTGCAAAAAGGAAACCTGATCGTGGAGGACTTGTTAAGTCAATTTCATATTATATATTTTACCCTATTCTTAGTATGTTTTGGTAATTATTTTTGTAGAATTCTAATACTTTGATTTGTATTTTCAATATAGGACATCTGACTTACTCTGCAGCAAAACATAGTCAAACAGATGAATTTTGGAGTAATTCCAGTTGGAGGACGCTTGTGTCTCTCTTGGCGTATTTGTATCAAAATTTGGGATTTGTCTACCAAGCGGTTATTTTCTAGCAATAAAATAAAGAAGCGATGCGCAGTGCTGGAATAGTGACGTTTTGGGCTTGAATTGCGTTTTTGGAGCCCATAATGACCTCGGATGAGTTTGTGGCCTTCTGGAGATATGTTCAGAATGTCCTGATTTTCAAAACAAGCTATTATGGGCTGGATTTGGAGGATATCTGAGGCTAAAATGTGGTTGGACAAGTACTTAGCAGATTATCCTAGTTTAATTAGGATTTTATTTTCTAAGATATTTTATTATTGTTCTTAGTTTCCTAATTGGAATAAGAGACCTATGTTTTAGGAGTTGTGCGGGGGCATAGCAGTTATATTGCTTTTGTCGTTCTCACTTTTACGTACGCTTTCTATGATGCAACTTTGGAGATAGAGAGTAATTGCTAGGGTTCTTGGAGATTTTCTACTTTAAGGTGTTTTCATTCCTTTTATTTTTAATAATATTTTCTATGATTTTAATTATGAATATGCATAACTAATTCTTTTTTTATTTAATTGCTTATGATTGAATGCATGCATACTTTGAATTATTAATCACCGTGATTAAAACTATCTAATTGTCTTAATGCTTGATCACCATTAGAATCTTTAGAAAAGTAATTTGATGCAATTTTGGTTGGAAGGTTCTCTGGAATTGACGCTGACTTCATGTGATTAATAATTGTAAATTCACTTAAGATGAACACCACGTCTTAAGGGTTGCATGGTTTTTCAAAGGTTTTCTTAAAGCATAATGAGTCTCTCATGTTCAGATTTGATCCGAACGTCCGGACGGGTTGCATGTTAGATAAACGTTCTATGTTGGAGGTTCCAAGTAGAATATGAATTAGAAAAACCTAACCTTCAAAGTGGCATGTGTAGATCATAAGTAATTGTTAAAAGTTCATAGGATTGCTAGGTGATGTTGGAACCCTAATGCTTTCTTAATTTGATTTCTCCCAAAACTGTTTCTTCTTCTTTCAGTTGTAATATTGCAGATTAGTTTACTTTTATTTATTAAATTCGTTTTTAATTTAAGTAGGTTATAAAATCAATCATCTCAACTTTCTCCTTTACAATAATTAATTGGAATTTGATTTGCTTCGAATTATTTAATAATCCTTGTGAAGAACGACCTTGCGAGAACCGTTTATACTACAATAACCTTGTCATTCTTCCAAGAAATATATGAGTTTTTAACCCTTGTGCGTGTGTGGTATAATCCCTATCAGGACTCAAGAATAAGCTGCTGCAAACTGACTGAGAAGATGAATAAACTCCCAAGAACTCACAAATCCATATTCAGTAATTCACAAATCCAACATTAGAGAAGGAGGGAAGAAGCTTCATTGTTCTTTCTACTTCGAATGGTTTGAGTAAATTTTTGTTTTCAATTTCATTCTACGACGCTGCCAACAATTACTAGACTCCTGCACAAACACAAATTCCACATTTGATACAAGCAGCAATATTGATCGCAACCATGGACCGGGTTCGGTTCATGAAGCTGACTGGTCTACCGCAAATGGTAATAAGAATAATGCTGCTGCAAGTGGTGATCACATTAATAAGGGTAATACCTTTTCTTCTCCTCGTAGAGGTGTTACTTACAAGGAAGTGCTTCTGCAGAAGGGAACAAATAAAGGAGGGATTGGAAAAAAAGAAGAGAATAAGGTTAATAACAAGGAAGAAGTGGAGAGTAGTGTTGCTGATGATGATAGCGAAACGAACTCTAAAGATGACCTCCTTGAATTGTTCGAATCAGCATGGCTTATGACATCGCCTAGAAAAAATAGGGGAAAATACGCGTCAAGTTCGGTTTCGTTCATTTTTTGACAAAAATAGTACGGTTTTAACCACTATTTTCACGAATAACAAAAAAATTATGCAAAAAGAATGCTAGTCTTGAGATAAGTTTATATATTTTGCTAGTTTTGTTAATATGAGACATTAAGGTAATTTTTAATGTTTTAGAACTTGGTAAATATATGTAGATACAAAAATGACAGTGTTATTTGGCTGTCCAATTCCATAAATCTTGGAAGTGAGTAGGATTCTTTGTGTTATGATAGATAACTGAGCATCAGTTGGTTCTGTACTTTAGTTTTGGCATCATCAAGAAATGCAATGGCTGTAAATAAAATGTTATATTGTTTGTGGTTTGTGGAATTTACAAAATCCACCGAGTGTGCTCTCAAAATTTGCGAAGCAAAACTTTCTCTTGCATCATTCTCATTAGTACTTATCGTTTCTTCACTCTCAAACGATATCAATTTTGTCAAACGCGACAAACAGGGGTTACATATCAACAACGTATGGTTCTATAGGCGCACTCCCATACATACAATATTGTGTAAAGTAAAAATCATGCTAGGTTTTTATATAGCATGGGCACAGCTATGAGAGGCTGAGCTTTCTCTAAGGTGATGCCAAACTTCTCTTCCATGTTCAAGGTCTCTGATACAACTCCATTTTCAAGCTTCCAATCATCAAACGAATTAATAAGCGAGCCCAACATCAAATTCAACATTCTCACTGCCAATGGCAATCCAGGACATATTCTCCTCCCACCACCAAACGGAATAAGCTCAAAGTTCCCCCCTAAAACATCAATTTCCGAATCCAGAAACCTCTCCGGCATAAACGAGTTTGGATCGTCCCAAATGTTGGGGTCTCTCCCTATGGCCCATGCATTGACCAATACTTGTGCACCCTTTGGTACAATGTACCCGCAGATTTCAACATCTATTTCGGCTTTTCGAGGAAGTAGAAATGGAACGGCTGGGTGCAATCTGAAGGTTTCTTTGATTATGGCTTGTAAGTAAGGGAGTCGAGCAATGTGTGACTCCTTAACTGGCTTTCCTTTGCCGATGATTTGCTTCAGCTCTGCTTGTGCTTGTGATAGTTTTTCTGGGTTGCGGAGTAGCTCAGCCATTGCCCACTCCAATGTGCCTGAAGTTGTATCTGTGGCTGCAGTAAACAGATCCTAATTGACCAAATGGCTAATTAGTCTGAAATTTTAATATAAGACGAGAATAGAAGAAAAACTTATTACAAACTATTATTCTTATTCGCCACTAATTAGTAGTGAGTAGTGACATTCACTTGTAAGTGAGAGATCTTAAGTTTAAATATCAGAAATAACGAATTTATTACCAATTTATTCCTCATTTCTCATAGTGTAAATATATCATTGCATAAAAATGTATTCTTATTCTACTGACAAAAAGAAAGGAATTTTTAAAAAAAATTGATAAGACGCTACATAGCAAAGGGACTACATTTTGTCAAGACTTCATTCCTACAAGGTTACAATAAGTGTATTCATAAAGATCTAATCTTGAAACAAACGGGAAGATCTAATCTTGAAACAAACGGGACAAGAAAGCAATTTTAATCATTATTATACTCCAACAAAAAAAATTAAATGAAGCTAATATAAAAAATGAAAAAAAACTACTTATACTAACTCAAGTGACCATATGATTTATTGGGGCCCTTAAACACCCACCCTCCACCCTCCCCCTTTTTATTAGATTATCTTTGACATGGATCATTACAAATCTGGCTAAAGCCGAAGTCAACAAGGGCACAACTGTGAAAAAAATTAAAATTCCGGGCTCGAGGATGGGGTTATCCTATAAAAAATCCACTTGTCATATAACTATTATAATATTGAAAGATATAATTCATTCACTAAATTTTAGTGCTCTCAATAATCCTTCCTTTTAAATACGAAAGGCTCCCAACAAAGCGTTTATATAGTCCTTCACCCCTTCAAGAATAGTAGCAATAATAGAAAGCCCTCGTGAAGCGTCAATTGTTTATGTACTCCTCAAGTGATGCACATGATGGCCAGTTTAGAAGGTACATATAGCGACACAACTCATAATTAACAAACAAGTAAAAGACCAGCAACAACAAAAACTATGATCGAAGAAAACCTAGTTACTTTTAATTCATCAAATCAAGAACAATATATAGTAGGAACTAACCAGAAACAAATGCTCAGTTTCAGCCATGTCCATGTCCTCGCTTTTTTCTTCACTGAAGTTTATAAGCGTATCCAACATATCTTTAGTTGTGATATAATCACGTGATTTTCTTGACTCCAACCTTTGTGTGATCATGCGGTCAAAGAGGCCGATCATCTTCTGGAAGTGATTGGCCAGACGACGCCGTATTCCCATGGGATCGATCTTCTTAAGTACAGGAAAATAGTCAGCCAAGTTTGGCTTCCCAATCTCTTCAACAATACCCCACACCAACTCCTTATACTCTCTAGCCGTCTCACTATTCGAGTCCGCCAAATCCACAGAGAATACGGTACGCGACATCAAGTTGAGCGTAGTTTTGAAAGCAGCACTTCTAACATCAACGGCTTCACCTTTTAAAACGCTTTCGTTGACCTCGGATATGAGCTCTTGAACTTTTAGGTGACGGTTGCCTTGGTTGGCGTCGAGAACTTTGGTGGCAAACAATTGCGAGTTGCATATTTTTCGAAGGTTTCTCCATGCCGCTGAAACCGGTATCCAGGCCATGCCGTACTTAGCATGGTCACAGGCCTGGACCGCATCTGGGACGGTTCGGTTGCAGAAGAGTTGGTCGTGGGTTCGGAGGACTTCTTTGGCGACGGTTGATGAAGAAATTACCACCGTCGTTATTTGGCCGAGTTGCAAGGCCATTATGGGGCCGTAGCGTTGTGAAAGCTTGGTGAGAGAGATATGGGTTTGTTGCCAAGCTCTAAGAGATTGCCAATGAAGGGAAGTGGGTTTGGTCCAGGTGGGAGCCTTGTGGTAACTGATGATCTTCTTCCAAGTGAATAATAGAGGGTATAAATTGAGATCCATGCAACGATTAGACCTAGTAGTATGCAACTCAAGATGTCCATCTCTGAGCTCTGTCTCCTCGTTCTCCTAAACCTGTAACTCTGGTGCAATTGTTGAAAGAGATGATGAATGTTGCGTATATATCCAAATTGAGAAGTGATAATGTGATAGGGCGCATGTGGACTTCATCATTCTTACCACTGTTTGTATTTTTATTTATTTATTTATTTTAATTCGCAAGTAAAAATTTATGTACTATTTTTAATTGGTAATAAATTCATAAAAAAAAAAAGCCCACTAACTTCTTTACATGGGTGAGGTTGGTTCTTTTGAATTTTATTTGAAAATTACTGTTTTGCACTTATCTAATTATTATTTTTGAGTGATGTTGCTTTAAAAAATGGGCTTTGTGGGTTTGGGCTCCGGATGGGATTTTATTTGCTTGGTTGGAATTGTATTGGGCGGATGGGAATGGGGTTTGGGCACAGAATCACCCACAGAGAGGAGTCACCTGCAGATTAGAGAGAGATGAGAGCTGACAGAATAGAGAGAGAGAGTGAGGGCCGCCAATTTTGACTCGGGGAGAGATGGTTGTGCTTCGGGTGGTTGGGGGAGGACAGAGGGACTGGCATATTGGAGAGAGATGGGTGCTAGGGCTTTCGACTCAGTGAGAGAGAGATTTATCTAGGTCCTCTGTCAGTAGGCCTGGCATTTTGGATCCAACCCGTTAACCCGACCCAATCCAACCCGTTAATATTTGTATTTGGGTGGATGCTTAACGGGTCGGGTCGCTAACGGGTGAACCCGTTAACAACCCGTTAAATAACGGGTCAATTTGGGTCAACCCGTTATGACCCGTTAACACCCGTTAGCACCCGTTAGTTGAGGATATTTTAGTAATTTTAGTAAAGTCTTAATAACAAAAAATAAATTTTATGCAAAAAAAATAATAATAATAATTGTTAACGGGTGATAACGGGTCGCATTCGGGTGATCCCGTTAGCTTAACGGGTTGAGTTCGGATGACCCGTTAACTTAACGGGTCGGGTTGAACCCGATTTAAACCCAATAAATCCGACCCGTTTACAGGTCTATCTGTCAGGACCTATGGGGTTTCCTCTGATTTTAGAGAGAGAGAGGGAGAGAGAGAGAGAGAAGGACGGGGAAGGCATGGTTGTGTGCAGTTTGTGGGGTTGGCCGGTCAGGAAGGGGTGACTGAGGGAGGTATGGGTGACTTTGAGGGACTGACAGATTGGATAAAGATGGGAGCTAGAGGTAAGGATGAGTTTATTGTTTTTAATTCATTGTTTACTGTTTGATTTGCCATCTGCTTTCTTCAAATTGTTAGATATTTTTTCCTTCTTTAAAGTTGTCATAGATTTTTTTAGGTGGTTTAGTTCATCGGCAGTCTATTGTTTTCCCTGGTAGAAAGGTCCAGTCTTGCTGTATCCTCCGACTCACTCCACTCTGTCTCTGTCTTTGTGATTCTGGGTTCTGTTCTGCCATTTTTTCGTCTCAAAGAAACCTAATTGCAGGTTCCTTTTCCATTTCCAAGCTTTTGTTATGCTTTGTGCTGTTGTATTTTCTATTTTTAATGATGCTCGATTGAAATATACATCAGTTTAATTGAAATATGCATCAACTTGAATGATTATGCTGCTGTGTTTCGAAGAATAGCAACTTTAATAGGTCTTAAGTCTCTAATTCATTGAACTATTGCATATATTGTGAGGTATTTAATTTTTCCATTGATTTTCATGTTAAAGGTATAGATTTTCATTCTGTCGATGGAGTTAACTTTCCTTTTAAGTGAAGTATTTAATTTTTTTTGTTTCGTCAGCAGATCATTTGTTCGTATTTTTCATTGCAACCTTTTATGTGTATAAATATGCATGTGATTTTTTTTTTCCAGGAAAATAATTGCAGAAAGGGAAGGTACTTGCCACCAAGGTGCGTTTCGTTTGCGTTTCTAATGTCTATAAAATTAGATTTAATAATTGCAAGCGATTTTTCCCTAGAAACAATCAGATTATTGGATCTAAGTTGCTAATTGTTTTAATTTTGTATAGGCTGCAATAAAATCTACACCCACAACTGGAGGAGTCAAGAACCCTAACCATTACCGCCCTGGAACCGTCACTCTTTGGTGAGTTTTCAACACAATATAGTTCAAATCCTCTTAATTGTGATCTTGAATTTTACTATGTTGCATTTCGTTATCTGAACTCTGTTCTTTCATTTATAAATCCGTTTGATTGAAAATTAGTCCATTCGGACCGTCTTCCACCCAAACAACCACTATATAGTTTGAAGAATGCATTTAATCTTTCTGGCGACGCCATTTATTTATCTCTCAGCAGCCTTCAAGGGGATTTGATTGCATCATATTGGTTTGGTCACTCATCTCTTTGTCCTCTTTCTATAAAATTTTGTGCGATGTGGATGTGGGTTATTCTCAATGTTTAGATGGTAATTATTTGACAACTTCTGCAAAATTCTGTGTATGATATAATATAGCTTTTTTCTAACTGAATGTAAGCAAAAGTTTTGCAAATTAGAAGTGATAAAAATCTCTGTTTCATATAGCTACACTACTGCATATCAGTATTTGATCAAACTATAATATGTTTTTTTTTTTACAACGGTGATGCAGAAGGGTTAGCGTTGGAGTTGGAAATAAGTAGGACTTTGTATGGATTATTCTCTTCCTTCCCTGCATTAGAAGGTAAGTATTATTCCAAAATGTTCGGTATAAGTGAAGTTCAGATTGTTGAACCGTAGCTTTTTAATTTGACAAGTTCAAAAATTTTCATTGAAATTGAAGCATTTTGAGGATCTCTTTTGAGTTTTATTGTTGTATTATTGTTTTATTCTCACCTATTTTTGTTTCTGCCAATTTTGCTTATATACGTTTGATTAGGAATATGGATATTGAAAGTTTTGTTAATTTTTTTCTCATCCCTCTTTTACAAAATTCGGTGAAATGCATTGCAGGTCATCAGTGCCCTTTTGCCTCCAAAGTTTCCAAGCTAACTGAACTCACGTCCCTCGGGCCCGTTTCTCCTCCTTGACTCACTGTGAAAAAGCTCAACTTCTCAGGGTTTGGTTTTTATTGTTAGAACTTTCGTTTTTTACATATGTTTGTGATTAATGGTTTTCTTTTGAAAAAATGCTAATGGAAAACTGAATTTGAGTTATGATTTGTGATTTTTATTCGTTGTCTTACTAAGATTTTATTTCATTTTCTCCAGCTCTCTCTCACAGCGGAATCACCATCACCACCCAACAAACCCAAGTGGGGGAATTTCGATTACTGTTCTTGGAGGGGAGGTAAAGCTGCTATCTTTCTCTACAAAGCGTTGGATTTTTAAAAATTTGGGTTCCATATTTTTTTTCTCTATTGGTTTAGCTTATGTCAAATTTCGCTATGTCTTAAGGTTCACTTATGCCTTATAATTGGCAATATTTTCAGTGCAGCTGTGTACAACATAACATGGTGTTCACGCACAGCCGTTTCGTTATTGGTTTTGGCTGTTTGTTATTATGTTCCATTCCACTTTGATATCCTTTAATAGAAAATGCTAAAATCCTAACTCATTCCCATTCAATGACATCTTAAGTTGTTGTAGAAGCAAATGATCCAATAATTACATATTTAATCAGAACTCCATGAGTGTTTTTTTTCAATGATTTGTTGATTTTGTGTGATTTTGGTTGGATGGCTATCATAAAGCGAATCCTCAACTTTGTTCATGTATATTGAGAGTAAATTAGAGAGCTAAAAGGTAGTAAAGTTTGAATATTTATGTTCAATGTTGTTTTGAGTTTGGATTAATTTTGTTTGTTTGATATTAGAAATTCAGTGATAGGGAATTGGCACTTTTCTCCGTTTTGAACAGCGTTCAACTCATTTCTAATTTTTTGTTTGGTTTCCAAGAAAATCGAGGGAAAAAAGGATAAGAGATTAATGAATTCACTGAATTGAGTGCTAATTGCGTGCTTTAAGTCCATTTTTGGTTAAAGTTATTCCCTTTGCTTTCATTTCTGTTTTTTTTTCTTTTGGGTTTCCAGCACGTTGAGGATGGTAAAATAAATTATTTTGATTTTGGAAGTCTACTTTGTTTTTCAGCTTTAGTTCTTGGGAGAACCGAAAATGTGATTTCATGTATGGTGGTTGTATTTGTCTGTCATTTGAAAGCAATTGAAACGGAGAGAGAGAAGGGAGAGGAAAAGGATTTGGTCCTCATTTAATTCTTCTTCTATTTCATAGATTCAAAATGTGTGTAGTATCTCATTTAATTGGTGAGATAATTTTCCCCAAATTTTCCCCAAATTGTATTCAATTTATGTTGCTTCATTTCATTTTCCATTTTAATTTGGAATTGGTTGATATGTTAGGTGGGTATCGCATGTATAACCAGAACAATTTTGTGTTTGATTGGGGTCAAATTTTCCAGCTTTCTTAGCTATTTGGTCCCGTGTATTTGTAATCTGAATAATATGAATTAGGGTTTTCTGTTAGTGTCCAATTAGTGAAGAAAGGATGCTTCTTTTTGTTATCATGCATATACTTCTGAAAAGTTGCTTAATTGAAGTGAGATTTCCATTTTTTGAGCTCAATTTCATTTCTTATAGACAATTTTTTTCAAGATTTATGGGTTTCTTTTTGCTTCTTCTCTGTTAAATTACTCATCTGGAAGTTAATTTTGTTCAAATACCAAGTATTGTTCTTCAATTAAAGATTTCTGGGTTTTTTTGTTTCTTCTTTTCTGTTAAATTACTCATCTAGAAGTTAATTTTGTTCAAAAACTTACTGTTCTTCAATTAATCTTACAAGAAAGCATATGAGAACGTGGCACATTAGGTGTTCGATGAAATGTGTCTGAGAATCTGTCAGTATGATATATTATAATTATGAATCTCCTCTTCAGCTCCGGCCACATGTGCGCGAAGGCGACATGGTCCTGGTTGACGGTTCGGAAGCTTTGGTGATTCTAATTGAGAAAGAGGTCAATAACAACAAGGTAATGGAATTCAATGTTTTGTGTTTGTTATAGATGCATATTTGCAACAGTGTATCAGATAATAATTCTAGATGACCTGTCCACATAGCATAGATTGTGTTTCATGATGCATATAGCTGAAGCGGTTTTGGCTACTTTTTCGATTGCTCATTAATTTTTTTGCTGGCCTTGGCTGGTACAAATATATATAAGAAATACTATCCTTTTATCAACTTTTACTCGGGTCAAATTTAGGATGCATTTGTACTCATACGGCATTGGGGTAAAGTGCATGTGCTTTGTTTTCTGTTGTATTTTTTCATCTAGGGGATAACGTTTTGTTGTTTGTTGGAAGGAATATTAAAACACATCCACACCCTATTTTGTCAATTTGTTCTAAAGTATCTCATGCTGGTTTTAGAATTCTCCTGACTTTCTAACTCAAATTTGTGCCAAGAGAACCCAACTAAAGTGGTTCGCCGCTCCATGTATGAAGTATTAGTGAATTATTTGTAATTTTACGAAACGAAACGAAAATTTTTGCGTTGTAAGCATACATATTGAAATTTATGTTATAATTTTTTGATAAGAAACAGATGTAAATTATAATCATACTAATATAGGTATGCTATATACATAACTTTGATAGTACCATAAGTTCAGAATTAATCTTTAGTGTCATTAAAAAATATACGTAAATTTATGTACATAAATTTGGGGTGCTGTTATATTTAGTACAGCCAATATGATGCCGTTCAGGTGTTTTTTTTTTTTTTTTTGGGGATTTGGTTAATGTAGTGATTACGCAATGAAAGCTGAGGAAACACAAATGACACATGTAGTTGGGAATTTGTGAGTTACATGCAAAGCTCATGGAAAGTAAGCTTTTGTACTGTGTCTAATGACATAATCAAATAGTTGTCCACCTAATGTTGACTCTACAACGATCGTCAACGAACATTGTAGTCACGTACTGTGAGAGGAATTTCAAAGTAAGTTGTTAATGTCTGAACTAAGTCTATGTTGAAATTTCAAAGTAAAACATTTATTTCATTGCTTCGTTTTTGGTATAAAAAATATTTATTGTTAAATAAGGATCCCTTTACATGGATTGTTGACATATGTAAGAAATTGTTTCTGTCCTAACATATTAATTTCGCTCAATACTAATGCCATAACTGAAATTTTATAGAAATGGTGTAATTGGTCAATCTGAAATTTCGAATTTTAGACGAGGAATGAACTCTTACATGATTGCTAATGCATATACACATATTTTTTGGTTGTTAGATTTTGTTTTTCTTTCATTTTTTGGTATATGCAATTGTTGGTTTTGCAAAGTACTGACTTTTAACTTATGTAGTTTTACCTTTTTTGGTGTCAGAGTATGGGTTGGTTTTATTTAATAGATTGACAGGAATTTGTGCGTTATTTGTTTTCAATAATCAGTTTTCATTATTGGTTTATTGGTAATTAAAAGTTTCATCCTTTTAAAATTTATTATGGATAAGTGACCACAGTTATAAGTATCAACCATTTATCCTCATTCATATTCAAATATAATATGGATAAGTGAACACAGTTATGAGTATCAACGCATGCCTGAATAGCGTCCATAATGGCTGCCTTTGTTACATTATGATTTATGTTTTTTGCTATAGTGTCGAAGATGTCCGGTCTCAGAAAAAGTGAACAGCCATGCTCTCCGTCATCGAATACTGCACACCATGCTGCATATTTTTTTGTTTTAACATCTATGCTTGACGACTTACCTGCTCAAACACCGCTTTTTCAGTGTTTTGCTAATTGCTAAGTGAGGTATGTAGGTTGCAGGGCATATATTTTGCGGTCTTAACTGCAGGGGCAAAATATGTGTAAATTGCAACTTGCTTCTGTTTCTTCAGTTTTGTATGGAAACAGACCACCTGCTTATTTTTGCGTTTGAACAGTTGTGGTTACAAAATTAGCTACTTGAACAAGTCCTCAACACTTTCTGTTTTCAATTACCAGTTGAAATGGCTGCCTACACTGCAGGACACATATTAGATGTGTGAACTACATGTTTGTTCTGTTTCTAAAGGAAACAGAACTTTTTGGGTAACCATCTCTTTCTAATCAAAGACGTTCAGTTTCTTCCTACTTATCGACCTCATTCACTCATTTATCCCTGTGTTTATAATTGTGTTGAATTTATTCAACTTAAATGTGTTTTATTCATCTGATTACTCTTGAAACAGCTGGTTCCCGCTGCAATGCGCGGGCCTAATATCTAGTATATACTAAAACCCAGTTCGGATGGTACTGTTGATGACCAGTGTGATGACCGTTTTGCCCCTCGGTATATCCTTGATATGTCCGCTTCGAGTTCGAGAGTTTTCTATTTCGTTTAAACCTTTCTTTCTTCTGCTACTTCTCTGATCCGTGCCATATTCTCACTGTTTTTCTTCTGCTCCTTCTCTGTCCCAAAATTTTTCGTATTTTAAGATATCTTATTTCTGGTATCTGATTTGTGGAGGGTTTTGGATCCTTTTAAACGTGGGGTTGTGGGTGTTTTGTCCAGCTTCATAAAATTGGTCACTGTTTCTAGAGTTGTCATCGGGAGGGGCGAAGATTTGGCCTTTTTTGCGTTCGAATCCGTCTGGGATTGATGAGATTCAGAGTACTTATTATCAAATTGGTCGCATGGACCACTACGAGGAAGCCATCCTCCAAACCCTCTACATAAGCGTCGAGGTAAATCGCGCTTCTGCTCTGCTTCACAAATTATTTGTTATTTTTCGTAATGTATTTTGATTTCTAGAACTGTAATTTCAGATTATTGCCCCTTCGATTTTTGTCAGTTTGGACCAAACCCTAACCGTTTGGCTTTGTGATCAGTTGCAGTTTTTGTTATCTCAGTTCATAAATCTCGGATTTGGCAGGAATTGGAACGTCACTATTATTTTTTGGGTGTGTTATCTCTGCTTCTGTTTATCCCAATTTTAATATGTATTTGCAATTGTTGGATTAAAAGGGGTTTGTGATTTGTGAAAAAAGATGGTCAAGCGACTCCAATTTTTGAAAGTTTTCTGGTTTTGGTTTGTATCGAAAACATGGAACATTGAGAGGGAGATGATGACATAAAGTGTTAAGTTCAATTGTGATATAAATTTTTTTATGCTGTTAGTGGATGAATCCACTTGTTCGTTGAAGTGATAGGTGTAAAAAAATGAATATGCCTAGGTATAAATAGCTGGAGGTTTATGGTATTTTGCAGGTTTTCTGTTGGTTCATGGTTTTGGCAGTTTTGATTTCGTGAGAGGCATAGAGAATATACACTGAGACAGATAGGTGGGAAGACAGAGCAAGGGAAGGGGAAAATGAGAGAGACACGGGTTGGGCCATTTTTTTTAATTGATTTGAGGTTTTGTTTGGGTTTGGGGTTGTGATGTTTTTGTATTTAATTTGGTATTTCATAGTTTTGGGTTTAGTCGTTAATTTTTTGGATGTTATGATCTCATTTGTGATTATCAAGTGCATAATGGTTAATTGTAATTTTCAATTCTTTATGCTGTTAGTAGTTAAAATTAGGGGAATGGCTTCAATTTTGTTAGTCAATTAATTTAATTTTTTTGCGTATCTCAAGCTTCTAATTGATTTCCTGCATCATTGCTTAGTTTTATTCACTGAGATTTGAGTGGTTAATTTTTTTTTTTTTTTTCACCTTATGACCTCATTTGTGATTTTGAAGTACATAATGGTTAATCGTATGACATGCCTTTCGTACATGCTCCCCTTATATTTCTTAGTTTAGTAGGATGTACAACAATGAAACGAATTCTCTTCATTTCCATTCTTGTATTTAAATTTCAAAGTCAGTTTATGGTAAATAATATTCAATTTTCGTTGTCTTCAATTCTACTAAGTTGCAGTTTATGAAACTACCTTTTTCTCTCTCTCAGTACTCCCAGATATCATTCCCCACTCCGCCAAGATTAAAAACCGCTGGCTTTCAATCTTTTTAAACAAGTTACGTTTGTAAGTATCAAAACTATACGTTTTCTATAGCAAATAAAAATCTTTCCTTCGCTATGGTAATTTTGTTTAGATAAATTAATGTTACACTGATACTAACTCAAATTTATACACTGCTAGAAAATCAATTTGTAATCCCGCAGCAACGCACGGGCATTACTACCTAGTTCTCTACTAAAGCCCCGTGGATGACTACTGTTCATTAACAGTGTTCGTACGGTTTTGCCCTTCATTCTCTTCATGGTTTTTTGGTTTTAGTGTGGTTGTATGGTGAATTGGCCCTCTCTCATTTCTCTTCCGTGCGTGCGTCTTCTTGTCTCAGTTCCACAGAATTCCAAATCCCTAAATTCGCACGCTTCCCCCTTCTCCCTCCAACACGCTTTCCGCTATTGCCTGTCGTGCGTCTTCTACCACTCCGATCTGCATATCTCTTTTGCGTGGTAAGAATTTTGTCCTCGATTTGAAACTGGTTGTTTAATTTATGTTTGTATACCAAGAAATGTTGAATATACCTATAACTTTACTGTTTTGTTCCTCTGTTTGAATTGTGTTTGCCTGGACCGTACCATCAACGGCAGTGTGGTCTCCTTCTTTGATTGTTCTCTTCTCTTCGTTCCGGTATTTCTCTCTCTCTCTCTTGCATTTTTCTCTTTTTTCGTGCTTTATGTTCTGTTTTATTTTCTGTTTGGTTAGGAAGAAACTTTTTTAATTGATTGTTATAAAGTTCGGCTCTTCACCTATTTTGCTCAGCGTTTTCTTTATTTCTTCGTGTTTTACATCTGGTTCTTTCGTTTGATTTCGTTTTTTGGTTGCAGGAAACATTCGTCTTCAAATTTTAGGGTTTTATTCTACGAGCTTGCAATGACACACCCCGACCGAAATCAGGGCATGCTAGCCGTCACGTGAGGCTAACGTAGCCATATGTACAGTGAGGAAGCAATAATGATAATAGAGAATATGAATAAATAAAAACCAACTCAAAGAAGTACTAGCTAAGACAAGTGCTAGAATATGTGTGAATACACAATCAGAGCGTAAGTAGCATAAGTTCAGCCATAAAACAAGTACTAATTAAACGATATCCAAAGATGTCCTACATTTGTGATAGTGTGTCAGAACCTCTACTCAATCCTCGTGAGCCACCAACAAACAAGCTTATCTAAAACTTGGAGGGGCGCAAAACAGAAAGTGTGAGTGAGCAAAAACAAAGTTTTTCAAAACCATTCATTTATCAAATGTTCTAACCCCTCACGGTAAAACATGTATAATTTTCTCAGAAATAGAATATAAATATATAGATATTCAAATTATGTTTCACATAACCATAAACATAAGTATGCCATGCTAAATATAAATCAGAATAAGCAACTCAGGTGAGAATAAGCTCATGGAAAAATATCATATTAGCCAAAAGCCCTACAGAGGTCTATACAGCTGAATTCATAGCTCATTAATCAATCTAGCTGAAGTCACCGCCAGTGACATAGAGCTCGTTTGGATGTGCTTTTAAAATAACTTAAAGCGTTTCTGGTGAAAATATTTTAAGAAACAATCATTAGTAAAAATGTTAGTAAATTTTGAAAAAGCACTTAAAGTGCTTCCTGAAAGAAGCACATAACTTGGGCTTCTTGTAGAAAGCACTTAAAGTGCTTTTGGAACCTAATTTTTTGTTCTCGAAAAGCGTTTTTAGTCATTTTAAAAGCACATCCAAACTAGCCCATATACGGCACTACATTGCACACGAGTAGGAACCCCGTAAGGGTCTGTACTACAAGACTGGGTGTAATATAGTTATGCTCAATGCTACGTTCTCATGAGGGTATGTACGACAAGACTGTGCACTTAAATTGGATCCAATGTGAACATATGGTGCGGGAGGTAACATTATATACAGGCATGTGCCATATCTCTGGCTAAATCACAATCACCCAGGGTGTAGGTTTATGAGCTCTCAATCACGTCTCACATTATCAATATCTCATATAACAAAACATAACTCACCTGTTACTTACCTGAGCGTCTACAACACCAATTCATATCATGCATCATATACCAATTCATATGCTGAATATAAATTTATATACATGGCATTTCAAAGCATACTTTCATTTAAACACATTTTTGGGGAAAATATCAAGTATATAAATATATACTGAAAACCAAAAGCCTACTCACTGGTATGTCGAAGGGTCGTAGCCCTCGAGTCGCCCTTAATTGCACTCGTCCTCAGGATAAGTCTTCCCTATATGCGAAACAACTATAAATACGTTAATTTAAAGCACATAGACAAACCTAGTTAATAACTTCTTATACATTGCTCAAATGGGATGTTTGAATATACCAACGTGATCTACACAACCTCACGAACATCCCCATATTTTTAGAAAAAATTTCCGACCATCCATGCGCTGCCACGCGCCGGCCAAGGCACGGCCAGACGCGCCATCACGCGTGGGTAACCTTGACGGAATCCTAACTGCCGTTGGGAATATTCCGTTAAAAAGCAACATAAAACGTTAAGTCTACCTGACGGCGTCAAAATATTCCATCAACTTTGACGGAATATTCTATCTTCTTCTCCGGTTAGCCTAGCCAGTTGTCGTTCGCTAGAAATTGGAAAAATACAAAAACCTTCATATCTCGTCCAATTCTTAACCAAAATCAGTAAAACTTGCACCAATTTGAAGTTTAGGACGAGTAGAATACAACTATGCCTATTTTGAGACCTTCAAAATTTGCCGGAGGACCTTCGATAATCCGGCCAATCTTCAAATGCATCGATCTCGACTTCCCGATGTCCAAATCATGTCATTTTTCTTCTCCGAGTTTCGTGGAGAGGTCCCTAAGTTCCCTATAAGCTTGAAATCCTCTAAAAATCACGCATTTACGACTGCATGAACATTGCTCAAACCGGAGGTTATGGTTTCTCAGGTTTTTCGAAGCTTTCACGTTCAAAAATGATATAGATGGGTTCGTGACGATGAGATGAAGATGATGATGGTGTCTACAAGCTCGATCAGTGAAGAAATGGGTTGGTTTGGAGATCATCCGTACGATTGTACGGATAATGAAGAAAATCCGAAAGGGAGGAGAGAGAGTACACAAGGAAGAGAGAGTGGGAGAGAGAGAGTGTAGTCTTAGTTTGGGTTATCAATCACAACAAACCAAAGCTTACTTCCCATTGGGTCCCCAAAATTAGGAGAAATTTCTATTAGCTAATATCCTTAGCCCAATACATACACACCACCACCAAATGTTAAGGGCAATTTCATCTTTTCACATCTCCGAGAAAAATATTTTGGGACGGGCTGTCACATGCAAGCCCTTTTTGGGTCAAGTACATAATTTCTCTTTGCTGTTAAATTTATTATTTATTTGGGTTTTTTTATTGTTTGTGGTTCAATTTTTCCCTGAAAATTTAAAAAGAGAGGAATGGTCATGATTAATATTTGGGTTTTGCCTTGGATAATTTCGTTTTTGCTGTGGGTGAACAATTATTATTATTATTATTTTTTGTGTTTTAATTAAAAGGCCAAAATTTTGTTAAGATTAGATATGGATGGACATGATTACTTTTTGGGTTTCGTTCCTCTTCTATTTTTGAGTCGGTCACGATTTAAGACCGATAAATTGTTTTTATTCTACTTTGTTCAGTTTTTGTATTTCTATGTTCTGCATCTATATGCATATTGATTGGATTCTATCAAGCACTTTTGAAGAAAGCCATTTCATGACTCTTGAGAATTCAACTTTGTTTTGCAGGTTCTCCCTTTTTTTAACTAGTAAAAACATCATGGCCTCTTCCCATTTGTGCTTCGCCTACTTTTTCACGATGTTCATGGTTACATTCTGCAATCTACATGGAGTACATCCTGGTATTGCAACTCTCATTTCTGCTTAATTATACATACACATAGAAACTCTCTTTTGTAGAAGTTTTAATCTACAAACATGATAAACCTCGCTATATAGACGTGTAAACGGAGGGAAAATGCGAACGTGTGAGAAAACTGTTTCGCGGAAGCGGAGAAATAAAATCGATTGCTCCATTGTGAAATTCAAAAGCAAGCTCTTCTCGACTGATACCCAAAGGTTTTTATGTGAGTTTTAGTTTTCTAAAGTTTGGTTTACTTAACCATCCTTTAGTTTTGCTTAAGTAGTTTGGTTTACTTAACCATTCTCCTTTGCTTATATTACTTGCTTATTCCTTCAGAAGGCACTTCTCACACATGAGTGGTCTTCTGTCCTTTTGATCTGGTAGTCGAAAGAATACCATGATTCGTTACTGATGTTGTTCGTTTGTGTTTTCATCAATTCGACTATCTGTCGAGCACTTATGGTATTCCTAGCTTGGCTATTCCTCAGTTCTCTGTCGAATCAGAATCATAGTTTTAATTTCAATTCTATTTCGGTTAGTGCAGGTTTGGGATGATCGTTTTTGGATTTCTTTACTTTTGTTTGTCCGACTATAGGTAATCTAACTCTGTCTCTTCACTTATTTCTAATGCTATTCTATTGCACAGGCACCTTTGAAGCATGAACACCAAGAGATGTGGTTTGATTATGTTAATTCGTCTTTTTGAAACCAGAAACAAATGTGTTGCAGGAAGAATTCTTTGGCATAAGGAATTAGAAAGAATATAAAATGTGGTGAGAAAATTGTTGCGTCAAAAGGAAGAAATCAGGATCCAAATTCGATCAGAGTCTAATGTTTGAGTGAATTGGTTCAATCATCATGTACAGATTTGGGAGTTTGTATTCCTAACAATGCAGAATTTGTGTTTGTGCCGGAGTCGAGTAACTGTTGGCAGCGTCGTAGAATGAAATTGAAAACAAAAATTTACTCAAACCATTCGAAGTAGAAGGAACAATGAAGCTTCTTCCCTCATTCTCTAATGTTGGATTTGTGAATTACTGAATATGGTTTTGTGAGTTCTTGGGAGTTTATTTATCTTCCTAGTCAATTTGCGGCAATTTACTCTCGAGTCCTCCACGATCAGGTTTCCTTTTTGCACGTTCAATTTCTTTTCTTTTTTCTTTCTATTTTATCTCAGTTTGCGGCAGTTTAGTTCGAGTCATCCACGATCAGGTTTCTTTTTTGCATGTTTATTTTTTTGTTTCTCTTTTAATTGTTTTTTTTTTCCTTATAGAACTACCCTTAGTAATAATTTCTTTGCATTTCTTTTCAGTTAATGCATTTTTTGTTTCAGGGTTATTTTGGTCTAATTATTTGTTTTTGAAGTCTTGAGACACCAAACTTGACGTCTAGCTTTCTAATATTAGAGATTAGAGATTAGAGATAAGGAAAATACTAATTTAAATTAAATAGAAATATCTAATACAATAAAATTGACAAAAAAAAAATCAAAATTTGAATGGATAGAAAAAGAATGTAAAACCCATAGTGAAGAACACCCAAGAAAGGTGAGGAGATAGATCGATGTTCTCGCGTCTTAACTGTGATAGTTTGATTCGATTGATACGAAATTTTGATGCACACACTACAACGAATCAAGATATCAGTCTCTTAAATCTTCTTAGAACAAAACCCTAAATTCTAAATCTTCAATCTTGACTCATGGATGTCACTTTTTTTTAATACGATGCAAAATGAATGGTTGATGAGTTTGTGGTTGCAGAAATCTCAAACATGCTTGGCTCAATAGGGTTTTGCTATGGAAGTGGCAAAGTGATTGAGTTGCTAGATTAGGACTAGGGTGCTTAAACTCAGCTATGGAGGTGGCACAGTGATTGAGTTGCTAGGTTAGGACTAGGGTGCTTAAACTCAAAACAAAATCCTAAATTATTCTCAAAGCAAAACTTTTTCTGCCTGGTATCATGTTTTTTTTTTTCAGCAAAGATGGTGTGACATCAATAGAGGATTTTTTTTTTTTTTTTTACACTGGATATTTCAAAGTTTGATTATTTCTTTTTCAATTTTATTATTATTTGATATTCTTTTTAATTTAAATTAGTGGTTTCCTTATTAGTTATAATCTACATCATCTTCCAAGTCATTTGATTTTCAAAAGCCTCCAACTCACTCTTAATCAAGACCATTGGATCCTATAAGATCTAAAGGTTACAAAGAAGTGTCAAAATCTTTGCCCCTTAATCATATCCCATATATATATAAGGGCGCTCAAACTCTAACCAATTAGTAGCTTTATATAGCACTGACCACATATTTAGATCCACTCCACAATATTTTTTCAACATCAAAAACCATTTAGTTTTTTAATATTTATTCATACATCATCTTTCAAGATTTTGTCTAAATAAAAAATTACTTAGACCTAGTTTAGGAGTGAGGTGCTTAAAAAAAAAGCACCCATGAAAAAAAGCTGTGAGGGTTTTAGATGTTTGGTAAACTGAAAAAAATGGCTTATTTTGGAAGCTGCTGTGAGAATAAGCTGAAATCAAAGAAAAAAGCTGAAGCTGCTATTTGCAGCTTTGGAAAACTGGCTTTTTTTCAAAGCACACGGAGCTACAGTGCTTCTTTAATAAAAAGACCCACTATTAGACTGCTTTTTTTTCCAAAAGCACTTTTACAAAAAAGTTTACCAAACACTCTGCTGATTTATTTCACAGCCGCTTATTCTCACAGCACAGCCGCTTATTCTCACAGCAGTTTTTTTTTCAAAGCACAGCAATACCAAACCAGCAGTCATTCGATTATTACGGTGAAAGTTCCATTATTCTTTAGCAACACTGTATTAATCTATTTTTCGTTGTTGTAATTAGATAACGAGAAAACGTTGGGATCCTCACCTTGAATGGGATAACTTTATTTTTCATTACTATTTACAAGTAAGCCTACAATAATTTTGTTTCAATTCTGGCCATACTATAATAACTGTGCAAATAAAGACACATGCAAATCCCTACCTCCCCACAACATCAATTAAACTAAGTGTAAATTATCAAATTAATCCCTGAATTTTCACCATATGTTGGATGGAAGGACCAATTTTTCACATTCTGAAGGACGAAGTCTAAACTATATATGGTGAAAGTTCATGAACCAATTTTATAATTTACTCATTAAATTAACGAAGAGCATTTTGGAGAAACCGTTCCTCTATGGCTTAAATCGACATGCTCACACGAAGCTTGGGCAATTCCATTGGCTAGAGGTCTTAGGTTTACGTCTTTTAACAAAATTTCTTGACATCCGAAACGCTTGCTGCAGTTAAATTTCACTGCCACTTTTGATGCACTTGTGCCTTTCACATTCTCATATACCACATTGCTTATTTTCACAGCTGAAGCCTGCACAAAATGATCGCTATTATAGTGTGTACTACTACAGGCATTGTTATTAGTACTTAGAAAAAAGTCAATTACATTTCTCAAAATGCATTTCGTCGTAATATTTATGCATGTCTTGAGTGAATGATGATCTTTTAACCCAAACTTTTTAGGCGTATAATAACTCACAAATTATATTTTAACTATTAGATAGTTTAATGGAATGTTGCGGATAAAATGTAAATGTAGACCGTGCATTACCTGTTCTTGGCACGGTGAATCCTGATCGCAATAGTGTTGGTCTATGATAATTGGATTGCTCACATTGACCATCATAACATTTTTGAATCTGATGTTTGTTGCATTCCCAGACCCGCCCTATTTATCGGACAAAATTTACCAATATGTGTCATTTGATTTATATACATGTACATGAAATAATACGAAAACCCTTTTCTGTGTCAAAAAGTTAATTGATTGCATTGTATGTGTAATGTGTGTATGCATTCCCAGTCTTACACATATATAGTTGAAAGTGAAGTCTTACCTGCCAAGTCTTTATTCTTAATCCGTTAGTGGTGCCAATAATTTTGGCTCTGGAAACCACCACATCTGAAACCTCTGCTTGTGAATTTCCAGCTCCTAGGCTTCCAATGCTGCAATATGAAATCACCAGAATAAGTATGAAATTAATTTGTACAAGATAATCGAAAAATTAATATCATGTTTAATGTATCTGATGGAATATTACCTAATTCCATGACCTGGTCCGCAGGTTATATCCTCAGCTCGAACATTTTTTGACCCACTTACTATCGAAATACAGTCATCACCTTCAATTGATTAATAACATAAAAGAAAACATAAGTAATATTAGTTTGGGTGGATTAATATTTCTTTCAAAATCCACAATTGGTGCTTTATAACTGTTTGAGATATTATGTTATTAGAATATCCTTAACTAATTTTTTCTGTGGGACTTAATTTAGACTACCGAATTCGAAGACATATTCAAAGGAGATGTTACTTTACCATTTATAGTGTAAATTGACAGCATGAACTGAGCAAGAATTACTTTTTAGTGAGGCCAACTTTGAATGATGAAATTAAATTAATATTTTGATACCATACTATCAACTTATTGTCTAGCAACATAATTTTGGGTAACTAGTGTTTAGAATCGTAAAATTGTAAACCATTAGTTAATGGAAAAATTGCATGGCTCGAAATGGTGAGAGAGTAAGAAAAGTATAAAACGTGAGAGGGTATTTTAAGTTGAGTGTTTTAAATGAGATTTCATTTATGAATATACAGATAATTTATACTTTTATTTAGAGTATTTTTTTTTATGGTAAAAAGAGTTGACTGGGGACTGCTATTCCCAATGAGCCTATTTTGCCTCCGTCCATGCCTAGATTAGAATACTAATTCAAATATACATTCAAATAAGAGGTCACTTTACTAGTTATAGTGTAAATTGACATTCTAAAGAAATAAGAGTTTATATATACCTGTTCTAATGAGACAGTTGCTTATCCGAATATTTTGTGTTGCTGTGACATGGATTCCATCTGTGTTTGGGCTATCGCCTGGTGCGGTCACTATGAGATTCGAAGCTTTTACATTCACACACGACTCAAAAGATAGATGCATTTTCTGGGCATTTCGGAACCTCACATTGTCTACTTCCAAAGTGTTGCACCCGAAGAAAGTCACGGCCTTTCATGAACAAGAACAAGAAAGGAAAATAAGAAGAAGACAGCGAAACAGATTTCAGTATTTAATTAATGGAAAAGAAAATTAAACACCCTAAGAGTGTTTCTCTTCTTGAAATATAATCTTTGTTTGATATAATCATTAGTACTTGGAAATAAATAGGTCCCAAAAACTTACATTTGGTGCGAGCGTGCAAGGCTGTAAGATAATGGAAGGTTCCACAAAAGAAAATAAAATATTATTAGTCTTTGCACAAGAAATGGGTATCCAAATTTAAATTTAAAAAATTGTAAAAAAAAAAATTGACAAGTTTATTAAAAAAATTAACTAACACAAATGTCGTTTAGAATCAGCATTAACAAACAAATAGACGGTTCGTAATACTTTTACCAATTACAAACAGTTCAATAACTAAAAGATCTTATATTTTATTATTTGTCACAAAAAAGATATGTATGCATCATGATTTTATAATAAGGACTTTTAAAGATGATTGAATTTATTTTTAGGTTTGAATAAGAGCAAATAGTTACCAAAAGGGTTTCGAAGTCATGCACAGCAAGTAATTGAATTAGTTTATGGTATAACTTACAAGGGATTCGTTAACTTTGCATGAGTTTTGCCACCATTTCCTTCCATTGCCATTGATGGTGCCACCACCTTCAACTGTAAAGTTATTCAAATTTGTAAACAAAATCCAATGCCGTCTATCCGTGTAATCTGATCGTTTGGTAGAGGCTTTGATGGTTCCATAGATCTAGTAAAACGAATCCAATTAATAAGAGCAGATTAGTTTTTTTTTTTTTCTGTAAAATCTAAATAGTAAACTACACAAGTAATGTTACGTATGTATGTACCAAAATTTCGATACAAATTTTGCTTCACTAGGTTTGAGGTTCAGGTCGTACCATAATTTTTTATATTTGAAATTATATTACTTGGGAAGCAAGTAACTAATAAAGGCACAAGACATAAAAATAACACATGTAAATCCTCTAACCCTTCTTCCTCTCTCTTGTTGTCCATCTCTCTTTTCTCTCTCTAAGATTTGGCCTACGAAACGTATAGTACATATATATTCTTTATGCTAGTATTTTATATTCACTACCACCATCCAAATATATGATTCTAGCTGCGCCCCAAACATATATATTAGGTCGATTGTAGATGGATATATAGTTTGCATGTTATATATGTGCGAGTTTAATATGGTGTATGTGACTCACCTTGAGCGTGACATGAGATTTGCAAGGGCCGGAGAAATTCATTGGCTTCAGATGATAGACCCTATCCTTAGGAACCACAAGCTCAACACCTCTTTCAGAAGAACAAGCCTTCTCCCAAGCCTTCATAAATGCCTGTATAAAACACGTACAATTATAATTATCAAACCACAACCAGTTAACAACCCTCTTCTACTCATGATTAAACTCTCATACATGTTACTTATTAGAGAGATCATCAACAGTGTGATCCGTCATTAAAAGAAGAAAATAGAGAAATAATCTTCTTGAGAAGAGCTCGAGGCGTATTACGACTACGGCTTTCCTCGTACAACTGCGTTACCTGGGTATCATCCCCTCCATCTCCTTTTGCTCCAAAACGATCCACATTTACTGTAACATTCTTTGCTGAAGTTGATTGAAGCCTTCTTGTTCGATGGTGACGATGAAGATCAAGTACAACTAGTGGGTTCCCTAGGTCGCTACTAAAAGAGAAGGGAAACGAAGCTAATATTATGAGAAGTACTGAGAGAAACTGGCTTTGTGAAAACATTGTAACTTTCACTTTTTGACACAGACACAATTGCATGTCCACAGTTCCAGACGTTCAAGACAGACGTTTGGATGATATATGTGTGGGATGTGATCGTGAAGGCCTAATGCATATTTATAGAAGAGTAGTCAAAGCTTTATAGAGAGAGAGAGAGAGAGATAGAGAGAGAGAGAGAGAGAGAAGGTAGGCACTTTGAGAATTAGAAGCAATGACTGCTGAGACTTAGAAAGAATCTTCACGAGTCAGAGAGGTATGGAGATTGAGCAGCAGGAGGTTGAGACGAAAGGATTTAGTTGGCAGGTAGCCGTCTCTGGTTTCATACAATTAGTTTTCTATCCACTAAAGAAACATATATGTGACGAAATATGAATGGAATGGCCGAGTTTAGTTTGGTTACTGGTGCTGGTTTACCAACACGCGAGAAATTTTTATGTATTTTATATTCAATTGGGATTTTGAGAAATTTTAATTTTTTTTATAAATTCAAGAGTATTCAATTAGGATTTTAAGTAATTCTCTAAGTCTAGGGGTATTCAATCTGGATTTTAAAAGTGTTTATAATATTTCAGGTATATTCAATTACAAATTGATTTTTAAAGATTTAAAAAGTTAGGGAATTTGAGAAATTTCGTTGTGTATTTTAAGTATTCTCAAATCTCACATCTTCCCCTTAAAATTTGAGGGAATTCATTCAAAGTTTTACACAGACTCTCTAGGAATCAATTAAACTCCATCAAAATTCATGGACTTATAAATTCATTAAAATTCTCAATTGAATACACTCTAATTTACCATTTAAATGGAATCATAACACTACGTGATGATGTTCTCTATTCACCAAACAAATCTCCTTAAATACGAACATATATTTGGCAATATAAATCCTACAATTAAAAAGTTTCCGTAAAAACAATATACACCAATTAAAGATTAGGTAATGAAAACCCAAATAAGAAATTACTCGAACCCATTTAAGAGTTTGAGATACATTCTAAATGTAAATCATAGACTACTACGTGTTATAATTTGAGTCATTTACTAACGTCACGTATCACTAAGTCTTTTTTACAAATACCACGATCGATAGTCAGTGGTAAACTTCCAAACAAATGCGGAAAATATATGGCTTTCCATACTAAGTCCAAACAAAGAGGTCCGAATAGAAATAACTGATTACAAATCATAACTAATTAATAAAATTAACAAAAATCATGATTATTGAAAGAAAAATTTGATAAAAACCGAAGTCGCCCAACGTGTAAACGATGGGAAGTTATAGTAATCTTCCGTTGATAGCCGCGTTAGGTATAATCTGGCATTTCCCATTGTGGAATTATGCTAACAGGTGTTGATCCACTACTATATATGACTGTTTTGGAACTCCCCTTGACATTCAACAAAATTGATATTGACTTTGGAAATTTAATTCAGTTCCCACTTTGAGTGCCAAAATTGCAGCATTGGCATTCAAAGAAATTATGAAATTCATCTGAATTAAGAGCTTTGGCAAGTCTTTGAAAACGGTTTCAAACCATTTTCCCATACGTTGTGCACAAATCTCTTCATCACCACCATTATGGTAGCAGCAAATGGAGGGGAGGAGGCTACGCACTAATTAAGATTTCGACACTATTAAATTATTAAATCCCTTCTTTCTTCAATCTTTGATCTATTCCTTCCATCCTCTCGGTTGTTTTTTTCCTTCCTCCTCTTCTATTTCCTCTTGGTCCCTACAATTTAATCAAATTATAAAAGTCATCTCATATTAATTAATTAATCTCACTTTGGACCGAATGAAGTCTTCCACAGTCAGCCTTCCTGAACTGCAGTCATGAACCATTAGAACGCACTCAATCTTCTTATTCTTCTTTTCTTCTCCAAAACCTATATTTATATTGGAACTCTCATTTTCCAAATGAAACTGGATTTGACTCCAAATTCTAACCAGTTAATATTTTTTTTCAAGTCTGAATCATTTGAATTGTATAAATAATTTTTAATTTGTGGTGATGCGTTGTACCATTTACGCATGACCATCGTGGAAATACGGCGGTAGTTGCCATCCAACAAGGCTTTTAAAATATAAAAATATTGTCACCAAAAGAAATGAGTCAAGTGAAATTCATTTATTAGATGTTACGAAAACATACAATTCATGAGGATGAGAGATTTTTTAATGTGCCGCAATATAGAACGGTAAGTCATATGTTATTATGCAAGTGAAAAGAATTTTTTTTTTCCAAGTGTTTCTCCACTTGTATAATGATATATGGCGTAAGTGTCCATATTTAATGATATATGGCGTAAGTGTCCATCGAGCATACTGAAAAATCTCTTCATGAGGAAAGCATCCTAGATTAAATATGAAGGCTGTTAATAGCACATGTCATTCTCCCCTTGATAATTTCTCGAACTTTAATTACCAACATCACTAATACATCATGTTGTCCAAGACCCCAATGAATATGATTATGGGCATAAGCACTCAAGCGTAAGCATGATGTCAAAGAGAGAGGAGAGGCAAAGAGTAAAGAAAGTTAGGGAAGTTAGGAAGCAATTAGGTTAATTAGGACTTTGGGTAAGAAAACAGGAAAGGAGAGCAACTAAGATGCATGGGTTGTGGTGGTAAGAGTCTAAGAGATGTGGGATTTGCGTGTATTTATGTTTGTGGGGGTGAAGTACAAGTAAGAGTTGTGGGGGTGAAGAACAAGTATGAGTACTTGTAATTGGCATCACCTAATAATTGGCGTGGTGTGTTTGGGTACAAGTAGAGGGATGGGGAGGTTTGTTTGGTTTTGGAGTGAAAAAAATTGGTAAAATATGGCGTTACTTGCCATTCCAATAAGGCTTTGTCTCTTATCCACATAAAAGGCCACAAAGTTGTAACGGCCCGCCAATTTATTTCGGAATTTACATTTAGTTGTAGGCCTAAAATGTCATTGTAACCTTTTATGTTAATAATCATTCTAACACTTATTTCTTTGACGATTTTCCACTAAAAGTTAATCTCTTTTATTTTATGGCTGCATCTAACTTCTCGTTAGACTGCCTACGTACCCTTTTGAGAGATCAAGGCAATCGTAGTTCACAATTCATTTTTAATCCATTTTCAAAAATATTCAATATTGTATTTAACAAATGAATCACACCAAATGCATAACATACATGGATTTCTAATACTGAAATTATCTTTAAATGACAATATCGGCCCTTTGGCCACACGCACCGCATCATGCGCAAATTTCTGGTGAACGGAAACCCAGTTTTCTGACGAACTTCAAAAATTACCAAAATTTACAGGCAAGTAGAGTTCAATGAGAGAAACAACTTTCATACCTAGGCCAAAGTCCAATTCAGCCGGGAAATACCTCAAATCGCCATAGATCCCGCCGGAACCCTAGGAATGGGTGCTCCTTGATTCGCCCTCATTCGAACCCCGACGCCTCAAACATTACTTAGGCTTTGTTCCTGGGGTTGAGGGAAGTCTATTGGTGGTGGGAATCGACGTTAATCATTGTCGGAATCATCGGAAAAAGGAGAAAACCGTCGGAACAACCGTGGGTTTGTGGCTTCGAACTGTAAAATTGGCTAAAAATTTTGAAAATCTATCACCATAAGGACGTTGGGCTCACCAAGAGCTTTCCATAGAAACCAAAATCACCTCCAACGCACATCGAACGGAAGAGATAGAACCAGGTCAAGGAACTGGGTCAGATGGAAAAACCAGGTTGGCCGGTTCTCTCATTCTCCCTTCCCTCCTTTCCCCTCATTTCCTTTTTCTTTGATTGGTCCTCCCTTCCCTCCTTTCCCCTCCTTTCCTTTTTCTTTGATTGGTCCTCCTTTCTCCCGATTGGCAGTTCCCTCTCCTTTCTCTTCTCTTCTTTCAATCTCAGCCACACACGTGGCACCATACCCACTTTCTAACAAATCTGGAGTTTTCCAGATTAATAATTGGATTACCATTTTGCCCTTAACTTCGTTCGTTAATAACTCCTTCATTATATTCCGTTTCACAAAAAGTTTGCGCATACGCGTTCGTGAGATCGAGCTCTATCCAAATATGCCAAGAAATACGATAAAATATATGAGGATAAAATACATTCTCGTATAACTACGTTAACCAACTAGGGCCATTTTCATTATTTTCTGCTTAACGAAAAATTATACAACATAAATAATAATAAAATTCAGAAGTGGGATTTCACATTTCCCCACTGAAATATTCTTAACTATTTATTGATTCATTTCCCTATTTTGCCCACATAGTCATAAATATGAATATCTTATTCATATACTTACAATTTTTCAGGGTATTACATTCGACCCCCATTAAAATAAATCTCATCCTCGTTATTTCTACCATCGATTAACGAAAAAGGATTAGAACTACTCCCACCATTCCATTTATAGTGAATAAAATCATAACCTCAGTCTACGAATTTATTCAAGCTCAAAATAAATAAATCAACGAATAAATCATCATGATTCTCACCCATATACTCAGATTCCCAGCAATATTTATTGGCAGAATAAATATCAGAAATTCTAGCCTTACACATTGGCAAAATAAACATCAAACATCAAGCCGTTATCCTCATTGGCTAAATAAATACCAGATTATCAAACCACATCTACCATTGGCTAGATTTATACTAGCATAATAACCACAATCATGAGTCATAAGATTTTAAAATTTCTAGCCATAATCATCATTGACAAAACAATGATTTCATCACCTTTTTCTTTTATCCCAATCAATGACTAGTAGACTGGAAAATATTATAATATACCTGGCCAATACACATCACACATTTTTATCACTTCAATAATTCATTCTCGCAGCCCACACATGGAGCTTCTCCCCATAAACATTGGGTCTTTGTGCCCATTCATCCATTTCTCACATTCCACAGGTCATTTTACCTATTCCAACATTCCTCCACATTCCACGGGCCTTTTCGCCCTAATCAACATCCACGAGCCTTTTCGCCCAATTCAACATCCACGGGCCGTTTTCGCCCAATTCAACATTTTTCAATTGCACAGGTATAATACGACTTTTCCATCTACTTGTCACAATTTCACAATCATCTTAATGTTCAACATTTTCATAATGCATAACATAATATCAACCCAATTTAAGATTAATCCGAGACTTTAATCAAGTGCTCATCTTCAAAGCTATAACATGAATACAATATTTTAAAATTTTCCTACTCCCATTCAATTCAATTCATGATGATTCACAATATATGCATTCCACATAAATTCCTTCATACGCATAGAACTTATAAAATAATGAAATATTAATGCAATTCACAATTTACATCCACAACTCAATAATATCGCATATTGTAAGGTTGGATCATTTGCTCTAATACCATTTGTAATGCCCTCCAATTTATTTCGGAATTTACATTTAGTGGTAGGCCTGAAATGTCATTGTTACCTTTTATGTTAATAATCATTCTAACACTTCTTTCTTTGACGATTTTCCACTAAAATTTAATCTCGTTTATTTTATGGCTACACCTAACTTCTCGTTAGACTGCCTACGTACCCTTTTGAGGAATCAAGTCAATCGTAGTTCACAATTCATTTTTAATCTATTTCCGAAAATATTCAAGTGGAGGAAAATATTCAATACTGTATTTAACAAATGAATCACACCAAATGCAAAACATACATGGGTTCAAAATACTGAAATTAGCTTAAAAAGACAACATCGGCTCTCTTACCATGCGCCGCCGCATGCGTAGGTTTCCGGTGAACGGAACCTAATTTTCCGACGAACTCCAAAAATTTACCAAATTTTACAAGGACGTAGAGTTCAATGAGAGAAACAATTTTCATACCTGGGCCGAAGTCCAATTCGGCTGGAAAACACCTTAAATCGCCCTCGATCCATTCGGAACCCTAGGAATGGGTGATCCTTGATTTGCCCTCATTCGAACCCCAACGCCTCAACCATTGCTTGGGCTTTATTAATGGGGTTGAGGGAAGTCTATTGGTGGTGGGAATCCACGGTAATCGTTGTCAGAATCACTGAAAAATGGAGAAAACCACTGTAACAACCTTGGGTTTGTGGCTTCGATTTGTAAAATTGGCTAAGAAATATGGAAATCTATCACCACAGGGACGTTGGGCTCACCGAGAGCTTTTCATAGACACCGAAATCACCTCCAACGGACATCGGAGGGAGGAGATAAAACCGGGTCGGGTGAAAAAACCGGGTTGGCCGGTTCTCTCATTCTCATTTCCCCTCCTTTCCTTTTTCTCTGATTGTCCTCCCTTCTCCCCCTTCTCCCGATTGGCAACCCCCTCTCCTTTCTCTTCTCTTCTTTCAATCTCAGCCACACACGTGGCACCATACCCACTCTCAAACAAACCTAGAGTCCTCCAGATTAATAATTAGATTACCATTTTGCCCTTAACTTCGTTTGTTAATAACTCATTCGTTATAACTTCGTTTCCCAAACGGTTTGCGCCTACGCGTTTGTAAGATCGAGCTCTATCCAAATATGCCAAGAAATACGATAAAATATATGAGGATAAAATACGTCCTCGTATAACTACGTTAACCAACTAGGTCAATTTTCGTTATTTTCCACTTAACGAAAAATTATACAACATAAATAATAATAAAATCCGGAAGCGGGATTTCACATTTCCCCATTGAAATATTCTTAACCATTTATTGATTCATTTCCCTATTTTGCCCACATATTCATAAATATGAATATCTTATTCATATACTTGCAATTTTTCAGGGTATTACAAAAGTTCTCTTATGTTACTAATTGCATTTGCTTATGTATTTGGTTCAATATACTAGTAGAAGGGGTGTTGGGTTTCTACTCATGCATCCCGGTTTCGAAACTCTCTTCTTTCTAAATTATTGTATTAGTTTCGAACTCTCCCTTATTCCTTAATAATAGGAAGGGCATTTGTTTATGATCATCATAACACCCTTGTCATAATTTGATAATTTTCTTCCTTCTGCATGTCTGTGTATATATATATATATTTTTTTATTACAACGTCATTCTATTCCAATTTAGATTAATGGAATGGGGAGGTTGGAACCCAAAACACAGTGGATCCCTAAGCAATCCGCCACGTGCATACCTAAGTAGATTAATTTCATTGGTATGGATCTTTTCAATTCATATTTCGATCAAGCAGCTGGCTGATATTGTGCATTAGAAACGGAAGAATTCAATAAACGAACAATGGAAAAGTCTTAAAATGCAATTTCCTAGATGAACCAAAAACAATTAATGATGTCCATGGATGCAAGCGAGTTGGTGGTTTCTTAGATCTAAATTTGGTCTAAAATAATGAAAGGAATGAGGGAGAGGAGGTTTTTCGGCGACGAGGAGATTGCTTGCTATCGGCTGGATGGGGTGGCTGATGACTTGGGAATGGATGGAGAAGCATTAGTTCGTTGGTTGGGTTTTCCTAATATTTTTAGGTTTTAAGTTTTTAACTTTTTTTCTCAATTTAACAGGGTTATGTGAGGGTTAAGCCATGGGATACTTGAGCTGTTGAGCAAAGGAAAAACAACTTATATGATACATGTACACCGTTACGTGATGTTTTATGTCAATAAAATAAAAACATGTGGACAAAAAAATGACACATATTGATGAATGACTGGTGTTATTTTAGGTGCGGAAAAATTAAAAGAATGAAGTGGCATTTAATCAAGAAAAGTGATTGGAAGTGGTGATTCAAGAATAAAAATATTATTTGCTGCTAGCATATCCCGAAAGTGGATGTTTTGGACCTTTTAAGTTGTTCGGATTAATGTAACTTTCATTTGGTGTGTCGGTTGTACACATAATTTGGCCAAGTTTCAATGCTTGGATCAAACGACATTTTAATATTTTAGGATTTTTTTTATTTTTTATAATTTGTTATTTGTTTAATTCCTTCCATGTTTAGAGCTAGGATTCAACATTTAGGGGGGTGTATTCAATTAAGATTTTAAGGGATTTTAATTCTTTTAATGAATCAAGGGGTATTCAATCAAGATTTTAAGTGATTCTCTGAAATTCTAGGTGTATTCAATTAGAATTTTAAGATAGTTTATTAAAATCCTTAGAAATCCAGGTGTATTCAATTAAGATTTTAAAGAAGTTTATAACATTTCAGGTATATTCAATTAGAAATTGATTTTAAAGAATTTGAGAAAGTTGAGGAATTAGAGAGAATTAGAGAGATTTCGTAGTATATTTTAAGAATCCACAAATCTCACCTCTTCCCATAAGATTTCGAGAGAATTGAATCAAAATTTTATATGGAATATCTATAAATCAATTAAACTCCATAAAAATCCATAGATTTATAAATCCATTAAAATCTCATATTCTCAATTGAATATCATATCATTAATCAAATTCGAGAGTTTTTCTCAAATTCTTTGGTATTCTATAAACCTGTCAAAGAGTGATATATTTATAATCTATAACTTTTAATGCATTATGTATCTTTATCTTTTAGCACGTGACGTCACAATAACAATAAACTCGTACAATATAATTCATTTTAAAGCACACTCTAAGCTGATGATTTTTTTTTTTTTTTGTCCGAAGGTGGGATGATGAATTTTGGGCACAACATAATATATATATACACACACACACATATATAGAAAAATGTTAAAGGAGATTTTTCGAAGGGAGTCTCTCCATCCATCCATAGACTCTTCATCATCACATATTATTAGCATAATATTTTATAATATTGATACGAAACTTATGACAAAAACATTCTTCATCTGCTTTTGACAAGATCACCTTAGCATTTCTCGTATATATAAATAAAAAGTAAGTACGATTTGGTAATAATCATCTACATTCAAAAATGAGAATCTGGCATACGCCAACTCGATTAGCTGGCTGCCACAATTGTACTGTCCTGTAGCGGCAGCATCTTTACAGATTGAGGCACAGTATCTTTATAAAGTTATCTCAAACTCCGGCACTGTTGTTTTTTCCCACATTCCACAACAAAACGTTAAACGTGGCACTGCCATTACCAACAAAAATTCCTCCAATCGAAATATGACAACAACATGCGATGACAAAACCGCCTACCACTCCATCATTTGTTTCATTTCCGTTTCCACCAGACTGGCTCACCCACTGACTCCGACCAAGGACTAGAAACCAGACAGCAATGGCGGATGTCGAAGTTAGCGACGAGAAGCAGCAGCTCAAGGGCAGCGGCATAGTGATCCCCAACCCAAAACCCAACAAGGGTTATGCTTCAAAAGTCGTGGACTTGATAGAGAAGCTGATTGTGAAGTGGATGTACGACTCTTCTCAGCCTCACCACTACCTCGCCGGCAACTTTGCTCCGGTGGTTGAAACTCCTCCCACCACCAACCTCCCTGTCATCGGCCATCTTCCTGTAACTCTCTCTCTCTCTCTCTCTCTCTCTCTCTCTCTCTCTCAATTGCCAATTGTCATGTTCCATGCCATATATGAATTGCAGGAGTGCTTGAATGGAGAGTTTGTCAGGGTGGGGCCCAACCCAAAGTTTGCACCAGTTGCTGGATATCACTGGTATGTCTATTTTCCATCACCCTTTTTGGGTCTCTGTTAGTTTTTGGAAATAATGTTTCAAAGCATAGTCATCTGGTTTTGTGCTGATGTTCTTTATTGCTATCTTTGCAGGTTTGATGGAGATGGGTGAGTGATTCCCCTGTTTTTATTACATCATTATTTGAATTCTGAATTCAAGTTCTGAACAATTTGTTTGTAAGGTGATTATGTTATTGAATTCAATTTCCATGCTAAAATTGAGATAAATCATATATAACTTAAATAGCTTCTCTCCAATATTCGTGTCGTTGGCGAATTGGTAAATCGACTGAATCAGTCTGGGAATATTGAAAGAGTATTTTCTGTTGTAGGATTCAGTAGAAGACCTTTGTTTTTTCTTGCTATTGTAAAATGTGGCTAATTGTGCTTCAGTACTCCTTAATTTCTCCTTATCTCCGTCGTGTCCTGCATCGGTATGGTTTAGGTATTATTTGCTTGCTTTCACGAGGTAGTCTTTTCGGACAACTGTCTCAGTGCATTTGGTGAAATATGCAACTGCTTTTCAGCATGTACTAGTTGATTGTCTATACACCTTGGTTTCTGATACTACATTCATTGATTTATTTACAACTCAGCATTAAGTTTTTCAACCATCCTGCCGTTTAAATTGTAAAAAGTTAGACAATTTCTTGGTTCCAATAATTGTGTCTAGTATAATATAATTTGGACAAAGCAGGTAAAGCTATACATGTAATTGTTAACATTTTGCAGTATGGTTCATGGTATGCGCATCAAAGATGGCAAAGCAACTTATGTCTCCCGCTACGTTAGGACGTCACGTCTTAAGCAAGAAGAATATTTTGGAGGTGCTAAATTTATGAAGGTATGTCATTGCAATTTAGTTTAAGTTGGTGCCATACACGTTCCATTCTTACGTTCCTCAATGTTTCATTTCCAGATTGGAGACCTTAAGGGGTTTTTTGGCTTATTCATGGTGAACTTGCAAATGCTAAGAGCAAAACTGAAAATATTTGATATGTCTTATGGAAATGGGACAGGTAAAGGTGTTCTTCGCTAAATGTATTTTAACCACAACTTTTTTTATTTTATGTACAATTTTGAAAGCAGTTTTTCATGCATTATCCTGTTTTAAGGTTAATGTCGGAACTGCAACAACTCATTGACTTTAATGCCTTTGGTCACTGATCTTTGTAGATTCTAATTCTTGTGATCCCTCCACCCCACTATAGATGCATGGACATGTCCGGATGTGAAAATTGGGCACATGGTTCTTAAATTTATCCTTGAAATCCTGGCGAATGAGGAAAGCATGTCCTTTTACTTGCCTAAGGAAGCAGTGAACATAACTAACTGTTTTCTGCATTTCCAGGTAACACGGCTCTCGTATATCACCATGGGAAGCTTCTAGCTCTTTCAGAGGCAGATAAACCTTGTAAGCAGAACTCACCCATTTTCTTCCATCTACTTTTCAATTTTAATCAATTCGAGAATCTATTGGGATGAAAAGATTACTTGTTCTTGGACTGCACAACTTCTTTTGATGCCATATAGATATATGGTTTTTGTGGTTGAGAAAAAGATAAGGTTGAAATGGCAACCTTTCTATTGCCTCCTATATCTTTTGCGGGACGAAGACATATTGGTACTGAAATTACTTATGTTGCATTGGCAATGAAATAGGAACAATTTGTGTTGCCCATATATCTTTGTGCGACTCAAACATATTGGTACTCTTGTTTATTCCTAGTTTGTAAACGGAATTGTTTATTTTGCATTATGCAGATGTCCTCAAAGTTTTGGAAGATGGAGATCTGCAAACAGTTGGCTTGCTGGATTATGACAAGAGACTGACACATTCCTTCACTGCTCATCCAAAGGTTGACCCAGTCACTGGTAAGTACATTCTCATAAAAAGGTACTTATTCGGCCTTATAAGGAAATTTTCCTGTGAACTTATGAAGTACATAATGCAGGTGAGATGTTTACCTTTGGCTACTCACATGCACCGCCATATGTCACTTATAGAGTTATTTCGAAGGATGGTTTCATGCATGACCCTATACCGATAACAATAGCAGACCCCGTCATGATGCATGATTTTGCAATTACTGAGAACTATGCAATTTTCATGGATCTCCCCCTGATCTTCAAACCAAAGGTATGAAATTATTTTCAACTAGTTATAGAACACCCGTTAAATAAATGGTTAATTTTACCAATAAGTATGAACACTTACCAACCAAGCAATCTCCAACCAGTCATTGGCAAAGGAAAAGAGGTTGAAGTGGAAAATAAGGAGGACCAATTCTTGGTTTTTCTATGCATTCTTGGTTTTTAGATCAACATTACGTACTATGGTATTGTGTTCGAGTGTGTTGATCCTCTAATTTGGATTTCATACATATAAGCCTGCAAATGTTCATGAACATTGAGTGGCATTAACCACTTCAATTCCACTGAAGTTTTGGATCAATGGATAACTTAACAATAATTATTGAGCATTAAACAATCACATTACAATGAAATTGAACATGTTATTATTTTTCATTTTTTCAGGAAATGGTGAAGGAAAAAAGGTTTATATTCACATTTGATCAAACAAAAATAGCTCGCTTTGGTTTACTTCCACGGTATGCAAAGAATGAGTCGCTAATCAGATGGTTCGAGCTTCCAAATTGCTTCATTTTCCATAATGGTGAGCATATTTGCTTCCGATCTTAGTGCAAGAAAACAGTGTCTTTGAAACAAGTATTTGTTTTTCAATCAGTTAAATATATATTAAAAGTACCCGCATGCTATTAAAATTTAATTGGTGAAGCACAGCAGACACTCTTAAATAAGTTCCTATGCTTTATCCTTCTTTTGAGGCATTACTACGAATTATCATCTGAGGAGCACGATCACTTTCTGCTAAAAAATGTTGCGACTTTTAATCCTTTTTTCTGAAAATCTTAAATTTGTTTTATGGTGGTATCTATTGAGCCCTGTATCCTTGCTGCTTTGGCAGTTTTTTTCCTTGCTACTTGCAGTTGGGTTCAAACCAATATGCTTTAGGTAGTTTTATGCCTATCAGCTCTTTCTTATGCATACCGCCTGTCTGATTCAGGCTGCAAATATCCTACCAGCTATCTATAACTTTTGTTATTTTTCTTTCTGTTACTTCGGTTTTTCTTCTTGGTTTCACAGAGTAGTACTGATCTAACTCCCAGTACCAGTTTATACTTGAATTCCTCTAGCTAAAGTTTCAGACCTTCTGAACTCATCAAGGCGTACGAAAGTTATTTTAGCCCCCTTTGATTAAGTTCTAGTTTGTCTGCATCCCTGACTCACATCAAATGCTGACTAGGAGAGAATTGTTCTTCTCTTATTCCCGTCTACTGAAGATTACTGATCAACCATTACATCTGTTCATGTACTGTGAAATTGCTCTGTTAGTTAGTACCGTTCAATCCCGGAACTTAACCAACTTATGACTGCATATTTGTACAAATGTATAACTTATAGTTAATGTCGATTGGTTCAACTATTAATATCTATGATCTTGCATGGTTTGTGAGTAAGCTATTCTTAAAGTTTTTTCTTATCTACATTCTGAAGGCTTGCCATGTTTTTTTTTCTCCTTTTATGTAGCTAATGCTTGGGAGGAGGGGGACGAAGTTGTTTTAATCACATGCCGGCTTGATAATCTTGATTTGGACATGGTCAATGGGTCTGTCAAAGAAAAGCTTGAAAACTTCAAAAATGAGCTGTAAGAGATTTTGACAGATGTTGCTAACTTGATTTCTCGAGAGATGGTGCTTCTGACTGTTTTAATTATTTTCAGCTACGAGATGAGATTCAACTTGAAAACTGGTCTAGCATCCCAAAAGAAACTATCAGAATCGGCTGTAGATTTTCCCAGGGTGAATGAGAGCTACACCGGCAGGTATGCACATATTCCTTTCCCTGGGAGCTGCCTAATGTTCTTTTAGGGCATGTTCGATAACCATTTTGCTTTCAGTTTTTAGTTTTCACATTTAGTGTTTAAGGTATGGGAAAAGCATATGGGGTAAAGAAGAGATGAAGAAGGATGGTTGGAGGGAGTGGAAGAAACAAAGAAGAATGAACAAAAACAAAGTCTTGAAATTGTTTTGGTTTTTTATTTTAGTTTTCATTGTGTACTGTTCTTTATACATCTCTCCCGCCATTCTTCCTCCGCTCTTCTATATCCCTAATTTCTCACACATATTTCTCCAATATCTCTAGCTCAAAAATAAAATAAAAAAACTAAAAGCTAAATTGTTATCAAATGGGCCTTTAGCTTTCATGCTCTCTATGTCTTGTGGCACGGCACCTTATCTTCATTTGGTACCGTTACCATCATTTTCAAAAGCTACTGTAACATTCATGTTTACTTATTTTGATCAACTAACTTGTGTGAAATCAGGAAGCAGCGTTATGTGTACGGAACCTTACTGGACAGCATTGCCAAGGTTACAGGGGTAGCCAAGTTTGATTTGCACGCTGAACCAGAGGTCGGAAAAACAAAAATTGAGGTTGGAGGAAATGTCCAAGGCCTCTATGACCTGGGACCTGGCAGATTTGGTTCTGAAGCTATTTTTGTCCCTCGTATTCCTGGTGTTACTTCTGAAGAAGATGATGGCTACTTAATACTCTTTGTTCATGACGAGAACACTGGGTACTATTCTCAGACTATTCTTTTTATTCCCCTGGATATCTCTTACATTGTTAATTAAGTTATAGACTTATGGTTTCCGATATCTATCTCTTATTTATATAATGGCGTGTCTTCAGTTTTGGGAAAGTCAAAATGCTTGAAATTATGTGATTCATGTATTCATTCCTTATAAACCAAATTATAAGTTTCTTTTAGCTCTCCGTGCTCATGCTTTTGAAGCTGAGTAAACCGGTTATGCAGTGACGTGTGTGTGCAGTTCAATCTTCTTGAGGACAGACTGCAATCTAAACTTGCATTTTAATCATGCAGAAAATCAGCAGTTCATGTAGTTGATGCAAAGACAATGTCATCAGAGCCCGTTGCAGTCGTGGAATTGCCACACAGAGTTCCATATGGTTTCCATGCCTTCTTCGTGACAGAGGTCAGCGCCACTTCAATTGTTCCGAAGATGCACTTTAATCTTTACTTCATCCTGCATCAATGCACTTAATTCACACACAGATAGGGATGCAGATCGGTTTAACTTGATTTAATTTGACTCAAAACCACCTTCCTTGCGTTTATGTTTCTTTCTCCTACTCTAGTATTCCTTTTCTTGGTAGCGCGCTTCTGATCAAAATTACGGTTTCTTGAACAGGAGCAACTGCTAGAACAAGCAAAGCTCTAAAATTATTCATCATTGTTAGAACGTACAAGGGGAAGGCACGCCAGCGTAAACTGAACCTGTTGTCGTGTAGGCGGTCTACTCCACATCTACACCAATAAATAATGTGTACACCTCTGTATTTAAACTACCGGATGGTGTTTTAATTACTTTGAACAAAAAGAATCAGTGGGTCACATAGCAATACCTATACCATCTTAATTATGTTGATTATATGCTTGGAGGCATATTCATTTTCTTTTCGCATAGGGTTCCTTTTTTCTGGAGGACGGAATTGGTGTTATATTAGATGACGGAGAATTAAGAAAAGTGATTGGAGAACTATAACTCTACCGCACCTAAAATAACACCAACTCCGTCGTCTGTCAATTTTAATGATTGCAATGTTGATTGCAGTCAAACTTGTTAGCAACATGTTTAAGTGGTTAATTTTAGTCTCTCCTCTTGTGATTGTAGCTTACAAATCTTAATTATCCACCTCTTGTTGTATACGCATCTTTTTTTAACCGTATTAAAAGAGGGGTATACAACAAGAGATGGCTAAAAGCCCAAAAGGGTACCAAGTCATCACAAATGAGGAAAAATTGTGGGTTATCTATAGATGTGAAGGGTCTATTCAATTACATTACAAATGTTGCAAGGCGTTTGAATACAAGTTAAAAATTAGTTGTGGTTACATTGGCTTTCTCTTTTGTGGCTCTCTCTGCAATTTCCTCCACTTGTGGTATATGTGATACGACAGCCCGGAAAATACCATGACAACTGATCCCCATTGCTTCGTTGACAGGGGATTGCCGCTCAGCACCGAAGACACCACGATGCTTACAAACTTGCGGGTTGTCGTAATGGTGGTGTTAGCTAAGGAACCAAATCGACTTATGGCTAGGAAAATGAAGTTCTGTCCAACAGCACCACAGAGACAATAGAGAAAAATGTCCCAAGCCGCTTCTGGATGCTGCTTGCAGAATTGGACTGCCTCAAATCCGCTGCCACGAGGCCAGCCAAACATGTAGATCGTGTTGTATATGGTACCCCATAAATTCATGCCTAACATTATATCCCAAGCGCTCGTCTTTGGATACCTAAGCAAAAACAAAAGCAGCAACATTTAAGACTGAATTGTATATCGTTTCACATATATAGATGGATTGACATCAATTTCATAGATTTATTCCTTATCGGCACAAATTCCCTCGAGTGATCTTAACGCCCAAGCTGATTTTCATACACGGTCAACAACAGATAATATGGGGTGGGATTTGCAAAATGTTGACAAATGGTTTAAATAATGTCGAGATTCCTGTGAATGAATAGCAGAAAATGAACCAGTGTTTCAATGGTCAAAGAAGGATGATGATGTTCTGAAGTATACCTTGCAGTTATTGAGTCCTGGGTAGCATTTGTGAATCCATCAAAAGCGAGGTTGAGGAAACATAGTCCATATCCAAGGGGAGCATTTGGGTGTGCCAACTTGCTAATAGTCTTTGAACTGGTCTGAAATCGACCCAAAGGGAATAACATAAGAAAAGCAACAAAATCAGTATGAGTAGCATGAAATTTATCGAGGACAATTTATAAGGAAAATTGAAAGACAAAAGATAAGAATTATTTCATTCTTGTTCCATTCTCAATAAATACACACACCCACACCATCCCTCACCTTCAAGAGTGCAAATATGGATACTCCTCCGGCGACAAGAAGAGTACAAACATATTCAGGAAAGCTGTATCTTTTACCGTAGACTAGAGTACCCATCAGCATCACTGCATACACGTAACTATAAACCATTTATCAAGTCCCCATTACAATACTATGGTTCTTTTTTCTTATTTATTTAACAAATGCAAAGGCAATCTAATCAGTATGATAGTTCACAATCTTAATTGAACTTATAAGAGTAACATGCTTGCATTAGTAAGATATGGAAAAAATAATCGTAAATAATGACCTGGAATCATTTTTGAGGACTTTGCCAAGACCTGCAAGTTCAAAAAAAAAAAAAACAGCTTTAATATCCAAAAACTATAGATCCATTATTTGGAATTTACTCCAAAAATAAATATAAAAAACGAAACTTTTCACAAAAATCTATTCTTATCATTCCTTAAACAACCAATTCAACATCCTATCAAACTCAAATAAGAATTTATCCAAAAAATACTAATGTTATTGGCTACATGGACCTTTTGCTCCAAAACTAATGGGTCCCTAAACATTTTTTTTTGCCAATGAAGTTTATCTAGAGGAAATCAAACTACTCCATTACATCTACAACAATCGTAGATTTCCTAGCTCATTAGACCGGTAAGAAAATCTGATCCAGTTAACTAGAACTAAGGCACATAATCATCAATTCTTCCTGTATCCATAACCATATTCTCTAATGCTGCCCATTTGAGTTACAAGTTACATGATCAAAATCGAGAATTGAAACGCAAACCTGAGCCGGGTAACTGATGTACTTCAACGCTTCGATCCCCATAGCGGGTCCAATCGTGTTAGTAATCCCTGCACTCCAGAATTTCCACATCGGAGCGCCTCCAGCATTACTGCTAGACCAAAGCTTTATCACTGTTCAAAAGAACCAAATGACAATATTACCATCCTCCCAATTTCATTTTTCAGCTCAAATCAATCAACATTACAAGAAATTCAAGGTTTTCAGAGAAAGATTGAAGCTTTACTTATATATGACCAGATTAGACAGACCACATTCTGAGCCAAGTTCAAGAATGCAAGGTGTTCGAACCTATGCCCATCTCGCCCGAATCGCTTCGTGGACCTAAAAACAAAGATCAAGACATCACCAATTTCGATTAATGTCGACAACCAAGTCTGAAACTTTCGAAGACGATTTAAGGAGCTGAAGAATCCCAAAAGGGGGTGCGCGATCTGGGAAATTCCCAAATGCAGAGAAAGAGAAGACTTACAGAGTTTCCTGAAGAACGCCTTGGTAAATATAGGCAGCCCAAATTCCGACGACACAGAAGCCGAACACCAACACGCGCCGCAGCCCCGACCCGTGAGCTTCCATTTGAGCCCACCAAATCCCCTGCCTCAATCACTTCAATCGCAGTTGCTATAATGAACTGGAGATTCTCTGAAAATGGAATCCCGACCCGAGAGCGTTTGACAGAGATGGCGAAGTGTGTAACAAATTTTTTTTTTTTATGAATTTTTAAATAGGGCTGTTATTATTATTTGTCCCTGAGATTTACTTAAAAAACAGTAAAATTTGTTCAATCTATTTTTTTTATTAACAAATGTGTTCATGTAATTATTGAATAGTATATAATTTTTATTTTTTTTCAGTTTAATTAGAGAGTTAAAATATTAATCTTACAAAATTTTAATTGACAATTAGATAATATTAGAAAAAATAAAATTTTAAGTAAATTAATAAATTAAATAATATGTAATTAATACAAAATAAACACATTAATCAATATTTTTAATAATCAACATTCACACCGTCCTGTGTACAAAATTTAATTTAGAAATTTCTTATCATTACCCTTGTGTTAATATGCAATTCATATAAGCATTACTTTCTTTCTGCAAGAATTAAAACCCATCTCATACACATTTGTTTTTTGTTTTTGCCTTTTTCTGGTTACCATTTCTTGTATCAAACTCACCAAATATAATGAACAAGCAAACCAAAAAGCATAAAAACAGGAAAATGTTGAAATAAAAAACTAAAAGACCTCAAACAAAACATGATTCAATGTTTTTAGAAACCAAAATATCTAATATTTAAGCATTACTTTTGAAGAAAACAAAAAGAAAGAAAGAAAATCCCTCAGGAAAGCCTGGTTTCAACCTGGAGAGCATGAAAGGAATAAAAAAGTGGCTCCTCAACCTCTCTGCAGAAAGGGAGCACCAACCATTCTTTTTTATTCAAATTTCATGCATCCTCCTCAGATTACTAAATTTTTCATCACCGGGACATTTTTTGTGTGCGATGATTATCCTTAAACCAGACAACTTCATTCGAAAAGTCGAAAGACACAAGCTTTTACAGACAGAAACATGGTTTTCAAGAGAGAGAGAGGCGGAAGGAGGGAGGTTTTATACGGCAATGGTGTTCATGTTAGGGTTTTTGTTTTGGTTGGACTTGGGCTCACGTGCTCCAATGCCTTGGAGATCCTTTACTTTGGGCTGGCCTTTTTTAAGATTTAGATATACGAGCGTTTTAGCTGTTAAATTTGAATTTTCGTAATTATTAAAGTTTGGTTTTTACAACTATTAAATTTTCTATTTCAATGTTGGTTCAATTCTATGTACCATTAAAAAATTTCCAAAAATTTATGTTTTCAATATTTTTGAATAAATTAGGTAAGTTAGTCGGGCTAATGTATCTATCCTCGCACCAAGTTTGAGTTGTTTGACCTCTTATATTTCCATAAATCAGAGTAGTTTAAAATATCGCTTTATAAAATAGAAAACTCTACTTAATTTACTCACAACACCCATCCTAAAGCTAAATTTACTCAAAACACCCCAGCTCCCTCTATTCACAAGTGTGAAAAGTAGTTTGGTTTTTGCACGATTAAAGTGGACTATTATACTTAATTAGACAATAGTCAAGACCAATACTGCCTCAGAAAGTAGTTGGACCCTTGAGAAGTCAGACGTTAGTCAAACATAAGATGGAACAACAGCTACATTTAGAAACACAGATCAAATTCTCCCCCTCCAGGGATGGGAAATAGTCTTTTCAAGAGTTACCACAACCCTAAATTTTGTCTGAAACCGAAGTCACCACACACATTCGAAAATCGAAACACAACTGCAGTGTTTAGAATCTACACATTCACAACTAATTTTCTGGTTTTAAGTTCCCAACTGATGCCTTTCTTTACTGTTTCTACAACAGAAGTGAGTGCACAAGTGATGGCAGTCTGAAGACGACACGCACCCCGCCGCCTATCTACTTCCGCACCACTCCAACAGTTACAAAGTAACCAAAGCCAAGAATGATTTGCCTGATAGAGACATTGCACAGCCGGGTTTCCCCCAAGAGACACCGTGCATGCCTTGAGCTTCACCTGCAAGATATAAGCCTCTGTTTACAAGATGCTGAACAAATAATAACACGGTTTGCCATACAAACTGAAACCTCCGCCAAGAGGAGCATCAAACCTCGTAGAGGGACCTCATTTACTGGGGATGGCCCCACGAGACAACCCTTTCAACTGCATGTTTTCCCTGCTGTCACCGAACGTGGAAGGGTATGCTGATGATGGGCCATGATCGTTGCCATTACCATTAGAGTGTGTGTGGTGGTTGTGTGTCCTGAACCATGGACCTGATCCGTCTTGCTGGACATTTGAGGAATCAACATTCCCATTGCTGCTATTTGGACAGCACTCAAAACCAGATTTGGCGGATTGGGCTGAATGGTTTCCATCCAAATTCATGCCTTTTTCTAACGAGGAATTATCGTCATTGGCATCTTGTTTCTTTGTATTAAGGAAGCGGCCTCCACAGCCCCTTGCCCTTCTTAATGCATGTAGGTGTCGAGACTCGTGAAGATAAGGCTGTACAATGAACATAAAATCATATATCAATCAAGCCATAAAGGATCAATTACCAAGCAGAAGAATCAAATCAAGTGGCTGTATGAACTTAAGACCTAAAGGAACCACCACGTATCGTCAAGGCTTTACAGCCCAATTTCTAAAGCATGTGCCTGGAGTGACGAAATCTATATATCCACCAATAAGTTTCTAAAAAGTAAGCGATAATATGAAAACGGAATGAAAGACATTCGTTCAGAGTATCGCTGATATTAGTCTGATATCACCAATTCACATGCATGGACAAATCCATATCTGTGAAAATGAGTCAGATATGATTGCTACTTACCAATATTTCCACTAATACATCTCCAAATTTACCAGTGTTCTACAGATATTTTCCGTATTTTCAACTTCCGGGACTGTAAATATTATCAAATCAATTGATAATTAATTGAAGGGAGAAGATGATATTTGTTTGCACCTTAAAGACTTTAGATTATTTCCATAAAATCCAGACCACCTCCATATTCATTAAACTTCATCATCTTTGATGGTTTCTTGTACCCAACTAACTCCCCATGAATGTAAGAATGGCCACACATATGTGCATGTCCAATGCTACCAAATTCTACTGCAGTTTGAAGAACGAAAAATTGAAATCATTTACCTTTCGAGCTTTTATAAGTTTCTTTTCAAGCTCAGCTTTAGCACGTGACTGTCTTCTTCTCAAAATACCATGGTACTGCTTCGCATTTACATACACAGGCTCCTCTTCCATATCAAGGGGCAAAGGCATTCTACCAGGATGCATACCATAGAAGTGGGGAGGCAACTGACATCACGCTAAAAACCATTAGACAAGAAACCAGAACTTTTCTCAACATTAAATTCAATGCATCACAAATATACTCATCCTATTGCTTATCCAAGACAAGAAAGTGAAAGAGTTGCATCTATTGTTTGACTACAACAATGATGACCAAACATGTATATAGTACCATACCCGACAGAAAAATAACTTGGTATCCCGAGCATCACCTAGTCTTCTAAAGAAAATTGTTCTTTCTGTGGGACTGCAAGTTATCCGACACCATGTTATCATATTGTTACCCGGCGTCTTTTTTCATTCATCCTTTCTCTCTAGTTGGATGGTCTGATTATTATTCGTCTCTCAAGACAGTGGTGGTACATTGTCTCTCATTATAATTTATCATCATATATCTACGTTATTAATCATGGTCCTCACAAGGAAATCGTTTGGTTGCTCCCTAATTGATAATTGGATGTCAGTTTTTCATTGACGAATTTATCAAATTCAGATAGCAGTTTGAGTTCGGTTTAGGATAGTAGTCTAATCGAACCCTATTGATATGAAAATGTATCTCATTTCCTCCTGCATTCTGAACACATTTAAAAGAGCAGTACGGAAATCCTACATTTACGATTAACTGGCATAGATCATTGACGAGTGAAGACTTCCTGACAACTTAGATACAACTTATGCTACTAAAACAATATCATCAGCTGCAGATTGCGTACCATAGCTTGTGGCCCATAAGGAGTCAACATCCCACCATATTGTGGATCTGAATACGGATATGATGACATAACCTGCACAGTGTAATAAACTTGTAAACCTTCTCGGTGAACAGCAGGCATTTTTCCAGAAGAAATTTGGACGCCTATAGTGGTAATGGATGCAGATTCCTGTTCTTCGTATGTCTGTGATTCTTTCCTGTGTGTTGTAAGGTTTGTACGCATAGAATGTGAGAAGAAAAGAGAGAACTTACAATTGAGTGGCCAACAAGTTCCATTTGTGAATTTGGATCCACGTGTTCACCCAATGCAGGAACCACTGACGACGAAACGCTTTTGATATGTTGGTTTTCACTTCCATTATTCCCGTCTGAGTAAAAGGAAACTCACATTAACACATAAGTCTATAGCAGTCGACTGAACATATCAAAGAAGATAGAATGCTATAAATGTTATAGGGAAAGATGTGGAGCAGACGTGGTCCATGGTCGTGATGATAATTATTTATCCACCAGATATGAAAACTAAGTTCACAAGAAATTTCCCGTGGGATATGATAATTTAAAAAGCAACTACCAGACTGTGATCCTACTGTAGTCCGCAATTCTTTGTGGAAGTTGGCCCCACCACCGTCCAGCCTAGCATTAGGTTGTGCCTGCATTGCTCCATTCCTGACCATACTATTACTGTGATCCACCAAAGATGATGCTGAACCATTCCCCACTCCACGCCACCAAGGTTGGGAGCAGATAGGTTGCAACACAGTCTGAGCACCATGTTTTATATGCGGATCTTCATCTTTAGATTTAGCTGGCATCATTCACCACTTTCTCCTGAGAAGAATATAAGCATGGGTTTAACATATATAACAAGTAAGGAAGATGAGGACAGAAACCAAAAGAAAGTACTGATCAACTGTCATGGCAGAAAGGAAACGACAACCCCTACAATTCATAAATCCACTTGGGGCACATTCAAGAAATCATATCTGAAGCAAGAAACCAAACCGCCGACGTTCATTAATTGAAAAATACGTAAATGGATCACAAAATAATTCAGCAAAACAACTCAAACATAATGGTAAAGATTGATGTTCCATTTAAATCATATTATTCCTAGTTGATAAGCTTTTTACGAAATTTCTTAAGGACAAAGCTAGGATACATCAATCAAACGTTGTAACAGCCGGAGGCCTCTCCCAAAAATGTCAACTCCAATTCACATTTGGATTCCTAAGCGTCATTTGCATGCTCCAGATCTTCCTGCTGCATACCCAATGTGATTCAGGGGTTCACAATCCTCCCTACTTCACAGATATTATGATTCTCCCTCTGGGGATCACAACCTCCCTTCTTTGGCATTGGCACTTGCAACAGGAAGAAAATCACACGCATAACAATTGGCGGGTCTTTGTTAATGAGATGTAACCATTTACATGCATGGCACTTCCCCTTCAACTTTACTAGGCAACGAGACATTGTGTTCCTCTCACTTCTTCCAATCACCACAACAATCTTGGCTATGTCCATCATAGGTTATCTTAGCTTATCCGATCGAGGAGGCTCAGCTCTGGCGTCGCACGTCCATTAAACCATAGCATAGAGGGTGCGCGATTTTTCCCTCATTAGCAGGGATCAGTTGTTATAACTATGTCCCCCAATTGACTCATAGGAAATGGGTTGGGACGCTCTGACTCTATTTCTGATGACCCCGGGCCTCTTCTGAAAGTACTAACTCTAGTAAAATTTAGACTCCCGGTTCTTAAATACTCTATAAATATTAGCAGCACAAAGTTGATGCGGCATGATGGGGTATCGCAACCAGCCCTTCTTTTAAGGTTATCATAAAGTTCCGATCATGAACTTGAGAAATATAGACACTAACGCACAAACACGAAAAATTGTGCAAATATAGTTACTGTAAAAGACGTAATGCATAAACAAATATTAAAGCTCATGCAACATTCGCATGTATATCGCTGCCTATTCAAATCACAAATCACAAACTTGGATATCCTAAAGATACAATATTATTGGGGTTGGGGGGGGATTCGAACTCGGGACATCGAGTACAAGGAAGTATGTCCTTAACATGCAATTATATCTTTAATCAAATGCAATTTACAGCTTCAAATGTGTTCTAAACCAGTGTTTAAACTTTCTTTGATACAGTCGATATTTGGAAATATCTAAAAAAATCAGAGAAAGATATGAAAAGAGGGTGAAGTTTAAACTTTCTTTGATACGGTCGATATTTGGAAATATAAAAAAAAATTAGAGAAAGATATGAAAAGGGGGTAAAGTTTAAACTTCACCTCATATCAGATAAACTCTTAAATTTAAGTTAAAATCAATTTTGTCAGTATTTCCGACATATCGGTTAAATATTAAAGAAACTCTTATATTTCGTCTAAAACCAGTAGATATTTCTACTAATACCGATATTTTAAACAGTGTTCTAAACTACAAATGTTAAATACCCTATTCTGTCTCACTCCATTAAACGGGCTAAACTTTCAAAACCTTTTACATCTAGGGACCGGAATTTCAATACATGCAATCCCCCCTTGTTTCAATTTAACAAAAATGCAACTAAACCCAAAAAAAAAAAAAAAAAGGGAAAAAGGTGGAAACTTGAGAGCCCTTTTCATTATCCAAACCCCAAGCTCGAAACTTTATATAATTTTCTTTGGAATTCCACAATTTTCCCGCTGACCAAAAAGAGATTAGAAGGAGCTTTTCTAACAAAAACAAGAATTCAAGCATGCAGAAACATTGATTTGAGGAAAATTGGGAGGGAAAATCTTACAGTGGTGGGCGAAGTAGCAGATAGGAACCCGAAGAAGAAGCTTTGATTTCAGGGATTGGAAGTCGTCGATGCAAGTCTCATTTTCTCTCTCTTCCTTCTCGCTTTCTGTCTCTCTCTCTCTTCCTTCTCTCTGCAACCTTAAGAGAGACAGTGGAAGGTGAAGCAGACAGAGACAGTTTAAAAATATGATATATTTTTTTTAAATATTATTCTTGGAAATAAAATTAATAATTATTAGTTTAAACTATAAAGAAAAGTTTGACAAAGCAAACGACAATAAAGAAGAGAGAAGTTTGGGTGACTTGACCAAATTAACCTTATAATTCCCTCTTTCCTTGTTTTTTTATATAAATTTAATTATCGAAGAAATAACGAGTTAGATGTTAAGTAACTAATTCTTATAATGCATCAACAATCTTTAATCTTTGTCGCAATAGATTTTGTTTTACTATCTATAATTATAAGTTAACTGTGTTTTAGGCTAATTGTGATTGTGCCACCTTTGTTAGAATTATCCAAACAAGCAATGCATATATAACAGTTTAGTATAGTTGCGTCGATGCTTTCATCTCTTAATTTAAATATATCATTGTCTTTAATAGTATTCTTTTCATTAACTGGATAAAAAAATAATGGAAATAGCAATGTTGAATCACCTTTTTTTTATTGGTTAATACAATTTTTTTTTCTTTTTAATTTGTCTTGAATGGCTAACTTTGCGAGTTCAAATCTCTGAAAGAAATTTTGTGAAAAACATGTTCATTTGAGCAACATCTATAGCATGCAATTAACAAATTAAAACAAAACATAACCCATGAAATTCAAAGCCTAGTAGTTAGGTGAACCAAGACTCAACTCAAAACAAAGTGAGTTGAGAAATTTATACCTTTGTTGATTCCTCTTTGCATAAGCAAAGGATAATCACCCAAGAGATAGGGTCTCCATTCCTTGCTTCTTAGATCCATGCTTTCTAGGATGAGGATGGTTGAAAAGATTCTCCAAGTTCCCAAATTTGAGAACCTATAAGTCTCCACACTAAGGAATGATTGATGAAGAAATGAGTGACATAGAGGAAGTAAGATTGCTAGCTAAAATCCTCTAGGGTGGCCGGCCTCTTAGAGAGAAAAGAGAGCTTGTGTTCTCATCTTTTCTCCAAAAGAAACCCTTATGAAGAAAAGACTATAACGTCATATTTATATCTTCCTTCATTGGAGTGGCAAACTTGTAATTAAGTCCAAAACCCACTCCTTTATCAATATGGCCGGCCATAGGGTGTTATTGGATTGTTTGGGCCTTTGTGAATATTTAGTCATTAAGTTGTCATACAACTTAAGTCAATGGGCTTGACGTTCGAAGCCCATTGGGCCTTAAGGCCCAAAACTAACCCTAGGTCTTTTAACGAACTTTATTCGTTTGATTAATTAACATATTAATTAATCCTTGCCATAAATAATTAAACCATTTAATTATTCTTACTCATCTCCATTCTTTCTTCAATCTCTACCTTACACGGTGTACGATCCATTAGGTTCCTTTTAGCGAGGCAGTGAGCGATTAGAACTCTTTCAAATCGATTGTGAATTGAAACTTACTTTCAATTCTCTCTTTAGTGATTATACACGTTTAGGGCTTCCACAAACCATAAGTGACACCTAGCAGTATGTCATGGTTACCCAAGCTAATCAGAAGAGGTGGAGAACCTATTCAGTTTATGATTACAATGCAATACGGTATTTCTCTAATACAATACTCTTGACCACATTGTTTGGATTGATACTTTATTCATGTCTACTATCCAATGTGATTCATTTACTTATATGATTACCTTGAATGTGATTTGGAACGACTTCCTAAATCTCATTCATATTCTGGCCAGAGATTCTTAATCATATCATAGAGTATTCTCCCTCAAACGGCTCGAAGGTTAGAGATCCCTTGCTGCGCATTTACTTGCCTCCATGGCTAAGTGGCTTAACCCCAACTATGTCGTGGACACCCTCTGACGGAGTGACTTTGACATAGTCAAATATCAAGGACCTAACCATAAGACAACTATGATGCCTCAGGTCAAATGACTACTTTGCATTATCTCAACCATGAGTTCTCATGTGACATGAGTATGAGAACTCCTCGTTAATCGTGTTCAGTGGACTCATTCGCTATTGAACACCTACATGCTTGTCTTGGTGTCAATCACACCAATGACTCGAGACTAGTCACTCTCCCTAAGAGAAGACATATCATGTACTGATCTTAACGGACTGTCAATGCCCAATTGGCAATCCTATGACCAGGAACGTTTAGGATACGTATACGAAAGAGAATGGTCTCATAAATCTAACTTGTTTAAATTACATTCTCCTAATTACATATTCCTTGGACTTATCGTTTAAGCATATAACATTTATATGAGACGGCTTAAAACAATAATCTTTGCCCTTGACATTAAACTAGATTAGTTTAACATGTGAAATGTCCGTAAAGTATCATCATATGATTGGTTTTATGGCACATTTCCAACAATCTCTTATCCTATTAGTGAGAAATTAATAAAATGAATGGTGCGGATATGTAGAAAACTCTTTAAGTGTCTAAAAAAAATTTCTCAAGTTTTCCATCATTTTTAAGATTGTTGTTGCAACTTACAAGTAGTGGATTGTTATGTTAATTAAGTTCTTTTTTTAATTTAATGTGTATCAGGTTCAAACGCCTCATTAATGTATTTCAGAATAGGAATGTTACTTGTATGAAAAAAACTAGGATAATTGTTTTTTTCTCAATTTTTCTTAACTTTTTAATTTTTGCAATTACATATACAAGTAAGAAAAAAAAAGGTGATTAAAATAAGTGCAGGGGTAGTTTGGGCAATACACCTATTGCTCTCCAGCTAGTAGGCAAAGGCAGGTAAAGGTTTTTACGATATTCTATTTTCCCACTCTAAAAAAATATAAACAAGAAGTATTTTTTATGGGGTGTGCTATCCACACACCCTATTTTACTTCTCACACACCCATTGATAATTTATATCCGTTGATTTTCTTCAATTCATCCGATCCGACGGTCGAAAATTAAAAAGGTGTGTGAGAAGTAAAATAGGGTATGTGGATATCACACCCTATTTTTTATGTCTTGAAGCTGTTTCTTTTAGAAATATTTTTGCTCATCAGTGACGTCTTGTTTATCATTATTAGATAAGTATAAATTTCAAAATTTGCGTAATGAATAAACACAAATTCTAAAATTTAATTTATCCGATAGTGATAAATAGGACGGTGAAAACTATCATTATTGAGAATGATGAGTTAAAAAAAACCATTTTTTAGTAAAGTTAAGAAGACTATTTCTTTGGATCATTTTGTAAACTATAAGATATAGATGTTAATGATTAAATTATTTAAATGCTTGATTAACAAATTTAGTTTATATGTTTATGGCACATTATAATAATGTAGTCCAAATAGATGGTTTTCCCCTAACTTTTTTCTTTTTTAGAGAAGTCTGTAAGCCTGGAGAAATTTTTAGGTGTTCCCGTCACCCCACATCACCATGGACACTTGGTGTACCCATCCAATCAGGGGATGCCACGTTTCCCATTAAAAAATCTTTCTGATTTATTTTTTAAGAAAATCAATTAAACAAACACTTTAATGAGAAACGTGGCATCCCCTGATTGGATGGGTACACCAAATGTGATGGTGATGTGGGGTGACGGGAACACCTAAAAATTTCTCGTAAGCCTGGCTAGCGGGGATTTTGTACCCCAACATAATCCTCTTCAGATTCTTTTGGCGAGAATTCTCAGAATCTTTGAATCGTATTCGTTTATCATACATTATGTAGTTAGTTTTTATCGAATATTATTTGTGTTTAATTTTAAATAAAAATATTTAAAATAATTTCTTACATCACGATGTACGATTAACGAACATAATTTACAAATTTTCGAGATCCTCACGAAGAGGATCCAGCGAGAATCCACATTCTTTTGTAGCTATATGAATACAGCAACGTGTCGGGCTAGCAGCGTGTCCCATGGGTCTCACTACTCAAACCGGCCAAGTTGGGTCCCCTTTTAATTATATTCGTCCACCAAAGGCCTTGAGCATTTACCCAACGAACCAGGGTAGCAGCCAAAAACATGTGCTACTGGTGCCACGCAATGGACTTGGGAATCTGATGGGCACCCACGTGTCTTGTAGAACATGTTGTGTTGGTAGGTATGGCCTTTTCTATTCGGAGAGATTTTGTTTTCTAACTAGACGAGAACAATTTTTATGATAAACAAGGCGTGATCGTTGAATATTTCAAATCAACAACGCAATGTCATATGTGATATTAAAATACATTTCTTTTAGACTCTTATTGATTTGTGAAATTGTCTCATAAACACACCCGATCTTAGGTAAATCTTCTTCAAGGATTCAAATGTAATGATAAAGCAATGTTAGAAGAGATAGATTTTGTTCTGTCGAATCTAGTAGCGTGTGCTTGTAATTAAGTAGGGTACTAAAGTGATTGCTTGTGTATTTTTAGATGACTAAAACATAACTAAGGGCTAATTGAGCCTCCACGACTGGAGATAGCCTAAGACCACGGGAGAAATCCCATTCACCATGACTAGGTAGAAAGCTAGATCTTATTTTAAAACTACATTTGTTATTAAACAAAAGTACCCATCACCCAAAATCTGCCTGGTTGAACCTTCAGCAGTCATCACCATTACTACATGCTTAGGTTCGATGTTCGCTAATGCGAATTTGAACTAAATTATTGTTAGCTCATCGTGAGGCTGAGTTCATCCATTTTCTCTTAGTATAGATACCATCGTATGTCCAAATTCGCCGTTGCTGAAAATTGAACCTAAGACCTTTCATTTACAAGTGAAGAAAAATATCATTAAACTGTAGTACTAAATGGTAGAAAATACATTTTGTTAATAAGAAAAATTCATAGTCTTATGTTTTGAGATTGAATTGCAAATGTGCGACTAATAATAATATGGTAAAAGATAAAATTGCAAGCTTATGGGTTTTGGACGAGAAAGACATGGACAGTCGAGCAATACGTTCGTCCCTAGTGCATCAAACATTATCCTTGTCGTTCGGTGGAAAATTGCCGAAGATGCCCCTTCGGAAGGGGCAGTCAAACATTCTTCTAGACGTTAGCTAGGGAGCTGCCAAATGTCTTCCCGTTTGCTTTTTGAATTTTTTGTTCGACTGTGCACTACCCAACCAGTTCGGTGCTGGTTTGCTGAACAAAATGTGAACCAATAAATTTTTTTGAGTCCGAAAAACATGTTACGCTTGAAAAAATTGTTGGTACACTTCATTTAGAGCAAGTCCACCCCAAAACCAACTCCCCAGCACCCAGCCAAAAAAATAGGCCAGCCCCCTGTTTTTTTGCTCCAGCCCGTTACATTGCCTGGCACCCAGCCTATGCCAGGCAACAGCCCAGCACATTTTGGACTGACCCAGAAGCCGGCCTGTTTCTCAGGAGCGTGCAACACAAGCGCGCAAGGCGCGAGTGGGTTTCAGGGAAACCTAAAAAGGTGTCAGCCCACTTGGGCTCAGCGACGTGGCTTCACGATAGCCGTTGGATTTCCAACGGCTAGTTTTTCTAGACCGTTGGATTTCCAACAATAAAAAAAATTTAAATTTTACTTTTAAACTGGACCGTCCAATCAAAGATCAACGGTCCAGATTAATTAACTTAATTAAAATTTATTAAAAATACAGAAAATTTAAAAAAAAATTATTTTTTTCTTTCTATAGTTTATTTGATGAGTTTATGTAATTTTATTTTAGTGTGTTTTTTTTAAGTTTATTTGATGAGTATGTAATTTTATTTTAGTGTGTTTTTTTTTTAAGTTTATTTGAAATTTTATCCAAAATTGGTTAAAAATCATATCCGAAATAAACTTAAAAAAAAAAAAACGCACCAAATAAATGCGCTGGGTGCCAGCGCATTTTTTTAGGGGTGGAGATGCTTTGGTCCGTTACTGTTCACTAGGGTATATTACTGTTCACTTGAGTGGATAAATGCGCTGGGTGCTGGCACAAAGTCCTTAGGGGTGGACTTGCTCTTAGGAGAGATTTTTTTCGGTGTCCTCTAAAAACGTGGCAGAACACCACATGTCATTATACAAATAGAGAGACAATTGAAAAAAATAACTTTACTTTAATTGTATAATGATATGTGATGTTATGCCCTGTGTTCCAGACCTACTGGGCTGTCATCCAGTACCGTTGGACAGAGCAACACACAAACCGAAAGCTTCACTAAATATATTATACTGTCCTTTTTAACTTGTTCCTTGTCGTGGTACATCCTCAACTTTGTTCTCCTCAAGAATTTTGTACTTTCTTTTTGTCCCCTCGGACAAGTCAGAGAAAAGGAAAATGCCATAATTTTCATTTCTTTTTTTTTTGTTCTTTGACAAAAAGGAGGTAGAATCAAATTTTAACATCCCGTTACATACTAGTTCTTCGTGTCTTAAGAGCGCGTAGCGTGACAACGCATCAATGGCTGGGATCAAGTCAACACATCAATGGCTTGGACCAAAAGCCCAAATTGGAACTGAAATGTGCTTTGGGCAGCTGACAACGACAATTTGTTTCTTACGTTAATTGAGGAAGAACATTCCCTCGTATTCCATCACTAAGTTAAAAACTCCGGAATGTAGAAATCACATACTGTACTATTTATACCGACAAGAATATTCAAACAAAGGAACAATGTAAATCAATCCGAAACAAAATTATAAAACCTCATTGGTTTTTCTGACAAATTATATTTACTTGAAAGACAGAATGATTATCCTCTAATATTAGCTTACAACACAATTCGATCGTTACTGTTTCAGATTACAAACAATGTCAGGCATGGCTGTTCCATTGTCCCCGTGCCCGTTGTAGTTAGCTTCGAAACTGGGCTACCACAAAAAATGAATACGCAAACAGCCCTTCGAAGAAAAAGGCAAAAGGCAAAAGAATTTCAGCAACTCATGGCCCCTTCAACCGAAGGCAAGGATGTTACATCAAGACATCCTTCGGCCCGCCTCTGGTATAGATTTCACTTTGCCTTCTTTCACTAAGTGGGGCAGAGATCAACTGCAGATATGATGGCCCTCAATTAGCAAGTATCAAGGAAACATTCCCTCGAGATACTCTTCAAACTTATCTGTATCATCGTCTTCATCATCAACTCTATCTTCTCTAGTAGAGATTGAAGCCTTTTTCCCTGAAAATTTTATTTGAAATGGCGTAAGCTGAAGATTATGAGTATGAAATGACATAAAAAGAACGATGTCTTGTTGTTATAGCCAGGTTGGGGCTGAATGAGCCCATTAAAAGAATGCAATTCTCCTTGAACAAAAAATGCAGAACCCGGGGACATGATAGGCATGTATCTTCTTTAAAAAACTGTAATTTAAAGAAAGATATTCATACATTTGCAATCTTAATATAAACTACGTCATCTCTGTATGTAAAACTACTAGTATTTGAAAACCATAAAATGATATAAATGCTAACCTTTCCTCCTTTCTTTGCTCCCCTCACTATCAGTATCATCACCGTCACCTGATCGATTCCTGCAAGTGAAGTTTTGGTTATCTTTTGTACAGTAAAAAACCATAAATCAGATTATGCATACCAAAAGCACCACACAAAAAGGAAGAGTCCTATGTGAAAAAGGATGCAAATCAACTTGAGACCTCTTTCTTCTGTTCTCTTCCTTCTTTTCTTTTTCCATTTGCTCTTTCTCTTTCAATCTTTTGTAATGAAGCTTTTCAGAGCATCTGTTAAGAGAACCGTTTAATCCAAAAGTCAAAAGGAAGACAATTGATCAAGATGCAAACAGAACAGAGAGACATCTAGTGACAGGTCACCAGCGAAGAAATTAACAGCATACATAACAAAAATTAATTAGCAAATTAAATGTCAGCATAACACCTAAACTTATGTAAAAAGAAATGACCAAAAATACACAAGGAGCCTTAAAGAGTATCAATAAACACTAACCTCTGACAAGTTACCAATTTGACAAGGGCTTGTTTGTTTTCTCCAGCTTCAAAATAAGAAAAGTTCACCTGCAAAATAATATCCAAAACAATTAAGATGCAAAAACATTATAAGTGATGTAAATATCAATAAAAGATGCAGGAAAAGTGATCTTTGGGACTCCTAATCCAGAAGCTTAAATGCAAAAGAAAAATAAAATCTTTTCCACAATTAAGAAAGAAGTTCAGAGTAGGGGAGAAAAGTTTTGGTCTTCAAGCCACAAAAAAGTTCATCTTACCAAAACTATTGATTTAGACGACGACACACCAACTACCTTAGGGCACTTCTTGTCTACACAACCAAAAGTCATAATGAAAAACCAAAGAGAGGGACCTCTACAAAGATTACTATTCACGTGAATGGAATAAAACATGTACCAGGAGACAGGTAACATAGTGCAAGCAAAAATGCACGGTGCTGTTTAGTACTGGGGATCACCATAAGAAACTTGATCATTCCCAACCAATGAAATTTACAGGGGATCACCATAAGAATCAACCAACTCAACTGCTCTAGAATCTAACCCTATTACCAGACTACAGCCATTTGAGATAAATGCATAGCTGTTTTGATCTATGAATAGAAGCTACTCTGTTGCTTTGTCCCTCTAGACATATAAACATCGAAAATAGTTCTGGTTCTAATGAAAATAATCATAATTAATGTTAACAGGAAGGAAAAGCAACATTAGAGAATATTATTCACATGGAATGCTACATCAGTTTCACCACAACATTCCTTCTACACAAACATTAAATGCACAATTACCAGATCGCCTTTTCAAACGATTCAATGAATTTCACATCCCATCAAATACTTGAAGATCAATTAGTCATGACTAGCTAGTGCAGAAACTTGCCTCATAGCTTGCTAAACCATCCTTTACATCACAATGTTTGTTACCACATATGAACTGCCCTGTCAGAAAACAGTATCAAGTCAATTCTAAACTCCAGCTCCATTCACCATTTGAATAAAATAATACATCATAGAATGCTGTCGGTAAAAATTTAAGCAAACAGGGTCAACCAAGAGGTTTTGGTTTGAATGTGGAACTTTTTTCTCTTGAAAGTGGAAGGGCCTCTTCTTCTTTTCCTTTCTCGACAGTATGGAAATAATAAGAGTTAGGTGGAAGAAAGAAGATTAAAGAAACACAGGGAGCTTAACATCCCAACCACTATTGAGACCAAATTGCCTATTGTTTTTCTAAAGGGCAACAATATAGTGGCATTTTAACTACTACTATGCATGAGAAATAATTTTGAAAAACTCAGAAACGACAGTTTTCCAATCAAGGGAAAAAGAGTTACATTGAAGTTTTGAAGGATGCATACTACTACACGAGTTAAGCCCAAAATTTAATTATGTAGATGTGTGACATTCTACTTATATTAGAAAGTAGAAGATTCACACACTACAAACATTCTTCCAATACCTTGGAAAGCAATATCAACTTTAAATGCACACTCAAAGAACAAAAAGCTTGAGGCTCAAGGGGAAGGTAAAAAGACAGGTTTTTAAGTGTCCAGATGAGGGGTACCTTGGCAGTCAATGAAGAGAATAAAATTACCTTTACCAGATACGACTTCCTTCTCTGTCCTCCACCTTAGACCAATCTACAGGGAGAAATTTAAGAAACCAGAGAACATTATTTTTAACATGCTGGCTTGTTATTTACACCATGAAAAAGAATAATCATGTGCAAACAATGACTTAAAGGCTATACCTCCAAACACCGCATTAGAGTCATAATAGACAACTGTATGCTATTAAAAAAAATGAACTACAATGTATTATCTAGCATTTAAACAGACCTTTTGTTTTTGTAACCATTTCGTTAGAGAAAAAACATCATGACTTAACTTCAATTTCTTTCTTGACCTAAATAAACCTTCAGTTTCCTTATTATTCAAGCAAAATTGATAAACTCTGACAATTTCAATTGGACATGCAAAATCTAGCATATAGCTGTCAAATTTTACCTTTTCTATTGATAACACATTTATGCAGATTCTATACTCCAACTACAAAAAAAACAAAGACATTACCTTAACAATTTTGTATCTCGTTTAACTACTTACCTTACCACTCTTGTAATGTGACATGTCTGCTATGCAGTATCTTGAACGAGTTTAAGGCAATAATCAATTAAGCAATCAATGTCACCAGCATCAATAGGCTAAACAAGTTGATAACAATAAATTTCAATATTCAACCCAACTGAAGAAAAATAGCAGCAATTGGCAAAGGATACTCTTTAAACAGCTTGTCATAGTATCGCTTTACCAGCCTTTGCTCCCAAGATCGGTCCATATCATCTTCCTCAGATCTTATGAACCTATCATAAATGAATGATTCCAACAAATATTTACGTTAGAAAGGCTGGTGCAATCTACCACATTAAAGAACAAGGACTACATCTTACGTACCGGTACCCTTCTCTTAGGGTGTCTTGATCTGTTTTAACTGGGAGCTTGACATGTGAAGATTCTTGTCTACCATAAAAGTTAACTGCAACATAAAGCATTCATCAAGAGTCACCAAAGCTGAATTATAAAGAAAAAACTAACAAGATTAATGACAAAGGCAAAAGGGGTACAAAATATTGAACAAGAAACAAAGTTGTACATATACCACAGTACCAAAAGACAAGAAACAGCAGACAACAAAATCCTAATGAAACAACACCATGGAATTAGGATTTAGAGAGAAAAATGTACACATTGATAAATCGGAAAGCTTAAAAGGTAAACACTTATACGTGCACATGGACAAAAAAGCTTACACAACAAAATCTTCAAATGTCATTAATAATGAAGCGTCCAACATGGCTACAACGCATCTAATAACCCCAAAGTGTACCACTAAGCATATGACTAATAGATACCTTCCCAGAGATGCTTACATAGCTCAGTTTTATAACAAATGGAGAAATGCAGTGTCATGAACAATCCCAAATGATAAAAGCAGTTACACTACTCCACAAGTTGATAGGATATGACACCAACCATCAACGGAGGAGCTCCTTCGTCAACGTTAACAGAAATTCATATGCTTCACGGTTATATTAAAACAAAATATATAAAATAAAATAAAAAATCCAAGGAATTTAATGTGTATGCATATTTGTATGGACAACTGTAGCCTCCTTTCCTTCTAATTGGAGGAGACTGTTCATCATCCATTTGCTCTAGGACATTAGGATTCAACAAATAAAGAGCTCACTATTTGTGAATGCTTCCTTTTGGTCCTAATTAGCTCCAATTCACTTAAAACATAAAAAAGTTCCAAACTTTGCCATTTCTTCAGAGTAGAAACCCAAATTCTATATTATGTGTGTGTAAATTGTATAATCGCACCGTAATCTTTGACGAACTTTTTGTGGCGGTCGTAGGCGTTGAGGCCGAGAATGTGAGCCTGGTACTGCCTGAAATCCCCCCAAAAAAGAAACAAGAGATTAAATTGAAAATTTAAAGGACAATTGGACAGAGAGAAAGTCACAAAAGAGGGGAGAAAAGTACTGTTTTCTCTCTTCTCTGTCGAAGATTGCAGATTTTAAAGACCCAAACGACGCCATCGATTTCAATTTTCAGCTTCCAAGTTTCTTTCTTTTGCAGCAGTGAAACCCTAATTGACTGTATGGATCCCAAACCGAGTGGAGGCGGCAGAAGAAGATTTAAGGCGGTTGGATCGCCGAGGCGCTTATATAGGAGGGACACTCTACGAAGCCTGTGCTTTTGCACTCCTACCAGCGTTGTAGTATGCTTCTCCTTTTTTCTCTTCGGAAAATACCTTTCGCCCCATTACAATATTTCGTGACAACAAACAATTTTTTTAGGGTTTTTATCTTTTCTTCTTTAAATTCTTGAATTTCGTCATTCAATTTGTTGTAGTTAGTATTGTTTAAAAATATTGAAAATTTTTATTATTTAAGAATGTGATTGTATAAATTAGTTTTTGTGATATCAATTCATAAAGCTGAGTTCATTTACTCTCTTATCGTCCCTCTCTTACCTCACTCTAAAAAGAATTTGGGACAACACACTATTCCGATCTACTTCGAAATGCGTAGTCTTTCAGTAACTATTCATCCTTAAAGGGGATTCCACTTCAAATCATTGTTAGAGACATTTGTTGGACTATGAGTTTTTTTAAGCTGGAGTAAGACGATCATAATACAAGCACCTTAGAAGTTCGCTTGTGGACTCAACGTTTTCGAATCGGACTAAGCAGTCTAAATGGATCAATGGTGCCACCACACCCTCTAAAATGGTAGGTAGGACATGCATTCCTTGCTGGGCTCAAACATTGCTTGCTCCACAAGATGTGGAAGCATGTTTGACCGGGGATCAGATTGATTCCCTACCTTAAAACTACATTTAGTCTCATTATATCCTCTCAAATCATTTTTTTCACAATCGAGGCGTTTTAGCGGCAAAGTTGGAGATAAATAGTTGTATAAAAAATGAAATGTTCATACTTTTTTAGTATCGTTAATGAGTTAAACAATTAGTTGTATGAGAGACCGAATCCGTATTAAGGAGGCATATTTGCTTTCTTCCATTATTTTAAAGTGTTATTTGACATTTAATTTAATGTCAATTTGACAGAATAGACAAAACTAGGATGAAATGGCTAGATTTTAACTGTTCAAGTGGAGTACAGATCCTCTCCGGATCCAAAAAAAAGGGAGCTTAAATATCAAATGATCCGGACTATTGAAATTTGATCTAAATGGCTACAATTATTATAACTTTAGATGAGCCCCTATTTGTAGCCATTAGATCAAATTTCAATGGTCCAGATCATTTGATCCTTAGGTTATGTAGACTAAATGACAATTTATGGACCAAATCAACAAATAAGCCAAACAATATAAGTAAAAGTTTTACTTTCACCTTGCATAATTACATTTTCTATATTTTATTTTGCGACTTTTATTATTAAAACAATTTTATAGCACATAATTTTTTGAGGAAATTTTATAACATGAAATTATTGAGGTAGCTGATATGTCTTCTTCTACAACTAATGCACCTCTGTCTCTAACAGCGTCGGTGGTAGTGAGAGAGTCTAAAGGGCTTCAAGTTGTTCCTCTGTCCCTTTCGTCCCTCTCAAGTCTTAAGCCATTTTCTCCTCTCCCACTCCTACCCATTATATAAATGTTTACAGTTATACACAGACTGAGACGCTTTTTAGAGAGAGAGAGAGCTGTGATTGGAGTTGTGGTTGTCTGCTTCAGTGTATTAATTTGATCACTCTCTCTTTTGATTTTTTGGGATCCAAGCAGTGAACTTTTCATCTGTGTTTTTTCCAATTTGTCTAATTTCTGAGATCTGCTGGAGAATTGGATCGATTTGGGTTTATTTTCAATTGGGTTTCCTGGATTTGAAGAATTGGCGATAAAGATCGGTTCTTTTGATCTTAAGGTATGGTTTCTGGTTGGATTTAAGTTTTGGTCCTTTTTTGTTTTACATTATTATTCGGCTTTATGTTGTTCTTACTTTAAAAATTAGATTTGGAAATGTTGACTGTGCTGTTCTCCACTGGATATCACTTATTTCATTCTGTTTGGTTGCCGAGAAAACCGGGGACGAAAATCGTATTTTTATTTGCCACAGTTGAATAATATATTTAGTGATCTATGGTGTAGAAAATGCTTGCTGAAAGGTGGTAAAATCTGATTTTTTTTTTTTTTTTTTGACCTTCCCTTTGTGCATAATCCAGATCTTGGGATTTTGGAGTGGAAAAAAGTTACTGCGATCTTAGACATGCATAGATCTTGTTGAGATTGAACAAGAATTTTGAGCCATTGTACACATCTGAGCAAAGGAGAAGGTGGCAATGGAGTCAGAAGGAGAAACTGCGGTAAGCATCATAAGCATTCTATTGGTTTTGCAATTTTCCCTTTGTTTGATAAGAAATTGGGAAAAAGTGACAGGTGTTCCCTTGCTGAGTGAAATACTTGAATGGGTAGTGTTGCGATTTCAGTTCCTGAGTGATGAAAGCTTTGAAAGTTTCTGTCTGTCTTCACCACATTTTCCTAGCAAACAAATGGGGCATTAGATTCATTAAGGGTATGTTTGCGCGAGGGGCTTCCAATTTCTAATAGATTTAGGTAAAGTGGTGAAGAAATGGATCACAAAAAGTTGGATAGGAGTGATTAGAAATGCACAACATGAAACCCTTAGAACACTCACACATGCTTTTGTAGTACTCATGTGATGCATTTCTAATCTATCTAATCTAACCTTTTGCGTTCCATTTTTTTCATCACTTTACCTAAAACCCTTAGAATTTGAGAGTCTGTCACCCAAACATACCCTAAAGATTTTGACTATTTCCTGGGCAGTGACCTTGTCTTTGTTTTGGGGGAGGATGGGGGATTTTGAGTTTTTCAAATTGATGTTGTAATTAAGTTTGGTTGTTCACTACACTATCACGATTAGCACGTGCTCCACAACACCTGTCATTGCAGCCATCGTCAATGCATTTTACTAAACTTTGTCTATATGAATGATTAACTACTTAGGCAAAGCCCATGAAGAGCATCGGGGGTAAGGTCTGCCAGATCTGTGGGGATAATGTTGGGAAGACTGCAGATGGGGAACCATTCATTGCCTGCGATGTCTGTGCCTTTCCTGTTTGCAGGCCATGCTATGAGTATGAGAGGAAGGATGGGAATCAGTCTTGCCCTCAATGCAAAACCAGATACAAGAGGCACAAAGGTTTTTAAGACTTGTAATTACTTTAATTTCATTATTTTCAATATCATGATTTAGTGAAGTTGTTAGCTAATCTTTATATGTTTAGTTGCTTATAAATATTGCAATCACAAATACTTCTAAAAAGGCCACATTACTTGAATTTTATAAAATGTTGGTAATTCTCTTTGGCTAGTTTATGGGAAAGAAATTTTCATCAGAACTTGAATTTATGCAATGTTGCAAGACCTTGATTGTTTTTATCAAACACTTAATGTATGTAATCACTTCTTATTTTTGCGTGGTTGTTTTCAGGAAGCCCTGCAATTCTTGGTGATAGAGAAGAGGATGCTGTTGCTGATGATGATACCAGTGATTTCAACTATACTTCAGAAAATCAAAACGAGAAGCAAAAGATTGCAGAACGCATGCTAAGCTGGCATATGACATATGGCCGGGGAGAGGATGTTTCAGCCCCAAATTATGATAAAGAGGTTTCTCACAATCACATCCCTCTACTCGCTAGTGGCCAAGAGGTAGGCCAAAATACTTTTGGAAATCTACTTTCATTCTTTATGAAGAGCGTTTCTGGAATTTACCCTCTGCAAATTGCCAATTTTTAGGTTTCTGGAGAACTGTCTGCCGCTTCACCAGAGCGCCTTTCGATGGCATCTCCTGGAGTTGGTCCTGGAAAGCGTGCCCATCATCATTCTTATGGATCAGATGTTAATCAATCCCGTATGTCTCTCTGCACATTTGTGACATGTTCTCAGTCTCTATATGTGTTCCTGCCAGTATTGTCTCAAGGTCAATTATATTCTCTTTGCAGCTAATATAAGGGTTGTGGATCCTGTGAGGGAGTTTGGTTCTCCCGGGATAGGAAATGTAGCATGGAAAGAGAGAGTGGATGGCTGGAAGATGAAGCAAGAGAAGAATGTCATTCCAATGAGCACTGGCCAAGCTACTTCAGAAAGAGGCGGTGGAGATATTGATGCCAGATCTGATGTGATTGTGGACGACTCTTTATTGTAGGTTCTGCCACATTTTCTTTGTGGTTATAGTTAGCCTGCTTTTGTATCTGGTTTTGTTAATAGTTTTGATTGTCAAAATAGAGAAATTTAAACTTCTTGTCTTGGTGGCATAAGTACTACCGCCATGAGACAGTTTAAAATCTAATAATATATGGAGAGGCTAGGAAAACCTTCACTATAGCAGTATTTGTGCACATAATGCTCAAAGTCTTACACTTGATTGACACCAGCAATGATCTGGTTGTCAACAACTCATTATTGTGGGTTTTCTCTTGATTAAACTGCAAAGTTTCTTTTTACTCTTTGTTAACAATTTTTAGCATGGCTTAGAACCTTAAAAGTTGTGACTTATCTTGTTTACATAAGCTTTCCTGCTACTAGAAAAGTCAAAATCTAAAACTATGTGAGGCTAGGCTGGTACGAGGCAAACCTTTGTTAGAGCAGTAGTTATGAACATACTACATATTGCTCTGTAGCACTGTTGTTTTCTGTCACTTAAATTTGATTGACATTTTTTTTCTTTGTTTTCAAATTACATTGTAGCAAGAGTTGATTTTCATGTGGATGCTCTTTCTGTTTTGCAGGAATGATGAAGCTAGGCAGCCTCTCTCCAGAAAGGTCTCGATTCCATCTTCTAGAATAAATCCTTACAGAATGGTCATTGTTCTGCGGCTTATTATTCTGTGCATTTTCTTGCACTATCGAATAACAAATCCTGTGCAAAATGCCTATGCTCTGTGGCTGATATCAGTCATTTGTGAGATTTGGTTTGCAATTTCCTGGATTCTTGATCAGTTCCCAAAGTGGCTCCCTGTAAATCGTGAAACATATCTTGACAGACTTTCTTTGAGGTGGGAGAATTTCTTTGTGAATACCCTCGGTTACATAAATGATTAAATTCGTTTGAAAATGTCAATTAGCAGTGTCATTTCAGATTTGTTTGCCCTTGTATTTTGAGTTTAATTCCTATTTCATTTGAGTTGCAGATATGACCGAGAAGGAGAACCATCAAACTTAGCTGCTGTTGACATCTTTGTCAGTACTGTTGATCCATTGAAGGAGCCTCCTATGGTGACAGCAAATACTGTGCTATCTATTCTTGCAGTTGACTACCCAGTTGACAAGGTTTCTTGCTATGTTTCTGATGATGGAGCTGCAATGTTGACGTTTGAAGCTCTGTCTGAAACTTCAGAATTTGCTAGGAAATGGGTCCCTTTCTGCAAGAAGTATGCTATTGAGCCTCGGGCTCCTGAATGGTACTTTTCACAGAAGATTGATTACTTAAAGGATAAAGTTCAACCATCATTCGTCAAAGAGCGTAGAGCAATGAAGGTAGGCCCTTAGTGTAAACATCTAAAACACTCTGCCCCATTACAAAAGTGCTCCTCCTCACTTGTAGTCTTTCCTTTTTGGTTTCAGAGAGAATACGAAGAATTTAAAGTTCGTGTTAACGGGCTTGTTGCAAAGGCCACAAAAATACCCGAAGAAGGATGGATCATGCAAGATGGTACCCCATGGCCTGGAAATAATACTAGAGACCATCCAGGAATGATTCAGGTGGATATATCTTATGTGACAGATCTCTTTAAGCTATGGGAGATAGTTATTGAAGTTGATACTGACTAATTGACGCTTGTATGGAATGCTGAAGCTGAGTATAAAATATATGATTTCGTTTTGTACTAAGATCTGTATTTATCTTTCCACTTTCAGGTTTTCTTAGGCCAAAGTGGAGGGCTCGATACTGATGGTAATGAACTGCCACGTTTAGTCTATGTTTCTCGTGAAAAGCGTCCAGGTTTCCAACATCACAAGAAGGCTGGTGCTATGAATGCACTTGTGAGTATTTTGTATTTTTATGTTCTAGAGTTGGTTTATCACTTTATCTCTATAGAATTAGGTTTTTTTCTTCATCTGATGCCAATGAAACTCTCTTGCAGGTTCGGGTATCTGCAGTCCTCACTAACGGACCTTTCCTGTTGAATCTTGATTGTGATCATTACATCAACAACAGTAAGGCCTTGAGGGAAGCTATGTGCTTTCTAATGGATCCTAACCTTGGGAAAAATGTGTGTTATGTTCAGTTCCCACAGAGGTTTGATGGTATTGATAGAAACGATCGATATGCCAATCGTAACACTGTTTTCTTTGATGTAAGTTCTCTATTCTTGTAACCACAGAAGAGACAGTTACTTATTTCACCATGGGCTTGCATAGATTGATTAATATGTTGTCCGTTTCCTTCTGGATTTCAGATTAACTTGAGAGGTTTAGATGGTATTCAAGGGCCAGTTTATGTGGGTACTGGATGTGTCTTCAATAGAACAGCTTTGTATGGTTACGAACCTCCTGTCAAACCTAAGCATAAGAAAACTGGAGTTCTATCTTCACTTTGTGGTGGATCACGGAAGAAGGGTTCAAAATCAAGTAAAAAGGGATCGGACAAAAAGAAATCAAATAAGAATGTCGATCCTACTGTGCCAATTTTCAGTCTAGAGGATATTGAAGAGGGGGTGGAAGGTAATTTGAATCTCCGTTTTGTATCTTTAGTTTGTTCATATTTCATTTGTATATAATGGAGGCAGAGTACAATACATATAATGCCTACTTCCAGGTGGCATAAATAATGAGTCAATGCAGGAGATTTTTCTTTCTCTTCCTGTTATTAATTTTATTAGTTGGAACACTCAACGTACATTTTATTCAACATCAGGTGCTGGATTTGACGATGAGAAGTCATTATTGATGTCACAAATGAGCCTAGAAAAGAGGTTCGGCCAGTCTTCTGTTTTTGTTGCCTCTACACTGATGGAGAATGGCGGTGTTCCTCAATCTGCGACACCAGAAACTCTACTTAAAGAAGCTATTCATGTTATCAGCTGTGGATATGAAGACAAATCTGATTGGGGAAACGAGGTATGCCATTATTTTTAATGCTTCTGTTACCTTATGCAGTATCCTTTTATTTCCAATGCAACGAGGAAAGAATAACAAATGTTGCTTAGTATCACCTTTGAAATTTGTTTGTCTAGACATTTACAAAATTAAGCTGCCTTAGTGTAATTTTGTGTGGTTGAAATATGCCGCTGACTGTGAGTCTCTTTGACACGTCAAATTTCATCAACTTTCATATAAAGTCTGATTCTTCCTCCTGCTTTTTATATGTAATTTCTAAGGATTTTCAGTAGCAGTCATTGGTTTAGATTGGACTTCGATGGCCTACTTTTATTTTCTGTTCCCTGTTGTCATTTTTTCTTCACTCTTAAGAGGATGATTATTTGTCTCCCACAGATTGGATGGATCTATGGTTCTGTCACAGAAGATATTCTTACAGGATTCAAGATGCATGCCCGCGGGTGGAGGTCTATATACTGCATGCCTAAGCTCCCAGCCTTTAAAGGGTCTGCTCCTATTAATCTTTCAGATCGTCTGAACCAAGTGCTTCGATGGGCTTTGGGATCTGTGGAAATTCTTCTTAGTCGGCATTGTCCTATCTGGTATGGTTACAGTGGGAGGCTAAAATGGCTGGAGAGATTTGCGTATGTGAACACTACCATTTACCCAATCACTTCCATACCTCTTCTCATGTACTGTACACTGCCGGCTGTCTGTCTTCTTACCAACAAATTTATCATCCCACAGGTTCGTTACATCACAATAATTGCCCTGTGTCTTTAATTTTTTCTTGTGGTCTTATAGAGCACTGCTTCTATGTGATCGTTTAGCAAAACCTGCTGTTTTAATAGGTTCGGAAGGCAGTGATAGATTTTCTTTGTTTTATGAATTGAGGAGCCTCTCAATTCACCATAATAAATGTACTTTTCCCGAAACCATGACATAGGATATCTATATATTGATAAGATATATAATTTTTCCCGTAGTTCATGCAGATTTATTATAATCTCAATCTGAAATTTTGTTAAAAGACTTATGTAAAAATTCACTAAATTTGGGCTTATTCTGGTTGCAGATTAGCAACCTTGCGAGTATATGGTTTATCTCCCTCTTTCTTTCTATCTTTGCAACCGGTATTCTAGAGATGAGGTGGAGTGGTGTTGGAATCGATGAGTGGTGGAGAAATGAACAGTTTTGGGTTATTGGTGGTGTTTCTGCCCATCTGTTTGCGGTTGTCCAAGGTCTCCTCAAAGTACTTGCTGGTATTGACACCAACTTCACTGTCACCTCCAAGGCATCAGACGAAGACGGGGACTTTAATGAACTCTACATGTTTAAATGGACCACCCTTCTCATCCCACCAACGACTCTCCTCATCATAAACTTGGTGGGGGTTGTTGCAGGTATATCATATGCCGTCAACAGTGGTTACCAATCATGGGGTCCCCTCTTTGGTAAGCTCTTCTTTGCCTTTTGGGTGATTGTCCATTTGTATCCATTCCTCAAAGGTCTCATGGGGCGCCAGAACCGTACGCCCACCATTGTAATCGTGTGGTCGATTCTCCTTGCTTCAATTTTCTCATTGTTGTGGGTGAGGGTTGATCCCTTTACCACGAGAGTCACCGGTCCAGATATCGAGGAGTGTGGAATCAACTGCTAGAGGAATCAACTGCTAGACAGAGAAACGACAATGTTACTTGTTCACATTCAAATTTTCTTTGTTCGTTCGCCCAACTAAAGCTCGAGAGGTGGGGGTTAATTATATTTTGTTCTGATATTTGTTTCTGTGAACTGGTTTGTCCGTTCGAAGATTGCACTGTTTGTAGATGATACGAGATGAAAGAAGAATATGTTTTGTTGTAATGTATAAGGGTTGAATTTCATGTAAAATTTGAACATAAATAGCCAACTTATTTATGAGAGAGCTGAAAACTGTCACTGAAACAGTAATTTATCACACTTTTAAATCCTCCATGGAAACCTTTCTCCTATGCTCATACAATCATATTCTAAGTTTCTAACTAGTGACTATTTCAGTTATGTGAATAGTTTTGCTGGCCACCTATTAAGTGATGATGATGAACTAGTTCATTGATTGAAATTTGTGTGGTGAACGGATTAAGTTAAATTAATGACTGCAATTAATAGGGTAGTCAACATCACTATATTCACCAATCCCCATGCAATCATGTGTACGGTTTTAACTGGCGAACTCGAACCAAAACAATTAACTTGCCTAGTTACTCGATTGAGATATGTCAATATACAATTGCTTATATTCCTATCTATTTTTTTGAAAAATAATTCAACTTATATTCTAGAAAAAATAGGTGTGAATCAGAGAAAGAGCAATGTAGACACTAAAATTTCGAGGAAATAAATGTTCACCAACATATCAAATTTCAACATGTCAGGGCTTACATGACATGCATCATGCATCTCACAAATTGTACAATGAACAAGTCATCAAGAGTGACACATGTTGAAATTTGGCGAAAACTAATTAAGGAATAATTTTTATTAATATTTGATTAATTTTGATTTAAATCATACAAATTAGTTGATTTAAATTTAATGTGACTAATTATTTGATGAAGTCAAATCACGAACCAAGTCCAAAATCAAGTCTTGGTTCTTTCATCAATTAATCAAGTCCAATATCAAGATCAAATTCAACCGTATGCAAGACTTGGAGAGCATATAAATATGAGGCTCCAGGACAAAAAAATGGTCAGAAGTTTATCCTCTCCCAGACACTCAAATTCTCAAGCCTCAAATAGTCTTAACCTTCCAGAAGACTCAGAAAACTCACTGTGCTCTTCGTCACTCTCGTGAACCACCAAGCCCCCTACACGTGAATGTACCTCCATTGCCAAGAGCATAAACCTTGCGACATCCATTCATGCAAGATCAAGTCATCGCGACACCTGGATTAACCACATACTCTACACACCAGAGATCGAATCAGAGGATTCAACTTTGTAAACAGAGATTGTAACACTAAACACTCACTAATACAAATTCTTTATTTTGTACATGTGTTTTTGTTTAATTTGTCGCAGAAATTTTGTGTTTACAAGCAACTCGCTTGATCAAAAAGCCTCGGCCATAGGATTATACTTGCCTCCACCTTGATAGATATATGTATAATTGTAATTGTTCAAATTTTAATTATTGTTTTATAATTATTTGAGTGTTGTGGCCTATATTTAATTGAGGAGAGAGAGAGGGAACATAGGAAGAGAGAAAGAGAGATGGAGAATAAAGAGGAGAGAAACTTACTCTTCAAGTAATACAAAGTTTAATAGAAAAGATCTTCTAGATCCAGAAGAATTCTTAATCTATTTCTACTTAGGATTGTTGTGCGGAAGTGTCAAATATGAAACTAATAACCTATTACGGCAAAATATGCAAAGACAAACAACCCAAAATGACACAAAAATTTATACTGGTTTGATGTAAGCCTACGTCTAATTCGAAGACGGCAAGGAAATTCCACTAATAATTAAAATGAAGGTTACAAATTTAGTTTCTGTTGACCTTAAAAACTACTAAACCTATGTAGCGCGCATGCCGAATAATTAGTAAGCTAACTACATCATTCGGTTGTATGCGGGGCGTGCCAACTCGTCGGCCAAGCTCGGCCGAGGAGTAAAATTTGTTGATGTTGCTTTGGGTGAGCGGCTGACTTCTCGATCGTGCGACTGCGGCCGAGGAAGGAACACGCCTTGACTCAGGTTCTAGAGCTTGAAGACAAAGCTACTAGTTCTGCAAAGTTCACAAATCGTTGGCGCCAGATTCGGTCACTGTGATTATATTCGTAAGAGTATAAGCACGCCGAATCGACACCAAAGTAGAAGGACACAAGTATTCAAAACGAAAATACGTCTTGATTGTGAAAGTGGTTCGGCGGTCAGAATGCGGAACTCTAAAACCTACTTGCGAATAACCAATCATAAACAACTCGGCGTTCAATGTGCTGAGTATAATAACTTGTAACACCTCGTTTCGCCGAGAAGGCTAATGAGACGACCTCTGCCGATAAGGATTCAAAAATCCTTCTCGACCGAGTCTTTGATAGGTAACCAGTCGGCCCTGTCGCAGTGTTGTTTATCCAAACTGAAGATGCTCCACGGTCGGCTGATTCTACGGCAACAATGTTGTTTATCCAAACTGAAGATGTGTCGGCGAAAAGAAGAAAACAAAAATCTCAAGGTTGTTGAGAGGTTTCGCGTAGAGCGAGAGAATGCGCAGGGAAATTTGTGTGTTGAATTGGAGGTTCTTCATGCGTTGCCATTGCCTCTGTATTTATAGGAACATATTTTCTGTTTGGCACGGCCTGGATCATAAGCAGAAATCGACTAAAACTCAAACTGATCCGTGGCATAGGCTTAAAGCCTATCATCAAATGGTTGACTTTTCAAAGCTAATAAAAACCTAAATAGGCTTATCACATCACATCAAAACTCCATTAGTAGCCTTGCTTTATCCCATTAAGCTGTCATTCATAGCCAAAGACTCTCAATGCAAACTATAAACCTATCTTTCCCACAACACCTGTGCAACCATGCATGCAATTTTATTGCAATATCAGCTAATCACTTGAGATGCCATATTCCATCAAAATACCACTTTGCACAGGAGTCCTAATTATGCATGTGTCACGTGGCCAAAGCAATACCACATATGCAAATCGTATCCCAATATCTTTGCATGCTGTTATCTGGTGCCATGCCTTAATGCATATCCCTATATTCCATCACCATTCAAATCAATTGGGATTTAGACAAATATTAGGTTTAAATAATTTAATATATTACCAAGAGATAATATCATAATTAAAATTACAATATTATTTCTCAATAATAATTGTAAATCATTTCAACCACTTTGTTGGTCAAAAATCCTGCTCATTCAACGACCTCGATTACTCGGGCCGATAGTGTAAAAATGGGTCCAAACATTGCCCCCCAGTTTCCTTAAATTTCGGCTCGTAAGCTGGAATGGTTAAGGAAATTAATTGTTTGTAACTGGGGAGCCTTCTCCTGACCATTGGATGAAATATATATTATTTCTCAATATACATACATATATATATACATACATATATATACATACATATATACATATACATACATATATATACATACATATATACATATATATATATATATATATTGCTTAAAGGGAGGGATCCCATTTTTTCAAAAAAATAGGGAGCCTTCTCCTGACCATTGGATGAAATACATATTATTTCACAATATATATATATATATATATATATATATATATTGCTTAAAGGGAGGGATCCCATTTTTTCAAAAAAATGGGGAGCCTTCTCCTGACCATTGGATGAAATGGGTGGTTGAGATTAAATAGCTGATATATATCAGATTTCTTTTTCCTTTTTCTTTTCTGGTTCCCGCCTCTTCCTTGTGACACAGAGCTTCGCACGAACAGAGCTACGCACCAGAGCTTCGCACCAGCTAAATCACAGGTCATCGCAAATAACCTTTGAGATTTCAGGTATGGGTCTCCTCCTCATTCACTATTTTAGATGATTAATTTGAAATTTGGGTTGAACAATTGGGGTTTTTTCTGATTCGGGAAAGACAAGCAGCAGGTAGGGGAGGCGAATGAGACATTTTGCTTCTGTTGCTTTGAGATTTCAGGCCATCGCCTCTAACCTTTGAGATTTCAGGTATGGGTCTCCTCCTCATTCACTATTTTAGGTGATTCATTTAGAATTTGGGTTGAACAATTGGGGTTTATATTTTTCAAATTCTAAACACAAAAACCTATTGCGTTCTGATTCGCGATGGTTCTGGTTTCAAATGGGTCCATAAATTTGGTGGTTTTCTTTCGGGTTTTAGGGTAAAGACCTTTTGAGTTCTAATTCAAATTGGTTACAGATTTGAATGGACTGAATTAATAGAGTATGAACTCGGGACCTTATAACCTTTTGGGTTTTGATTTTGCAGGGAAAGCCCCCGATTGGTAAGGACTTGCTATTGAGGCTGCCATTTTCATTACTAATTAAATTGTTTGCCATTTGCTTTTACTTAAAAATTGTTTGCCATTTGCTTTTACTTAAATAATGGTGATGAACTATTTATATGTGTTTGACTGCAGTGTGCACACGTGATGGCCATGGCAGTTGACAAGTGAGTGATCTTAATTATGAAACCTTAATTGTGAAAACCTTTTTTAGTATGCAGGGTTGGATATTGACAAGTGAGTGATTCTTTTCTTCCATTCTTTGCTGGCCTTTGTTAGTTAGTACTACGGTGCAAATTACGAGGTTGTCATGTTATCTTTTCAGTCTTCAAAACTTGGAGTGCTGTCTGTTTGTCCTCTTTCCATATTTCTCGTGAGTGATCTTCTTGGCCGTTTTTCATCTTATGTAAATTAGTTTTAAGGCCTTCTCCTTATATGCAAATTGATGTAGAACTATCATCTGTTTAGTTACATGCTTGCAGAAGGTCTTGGTCTGTCTGGTATTGTGTCAATATTGTTCACAGGAATGGTAAGTGGAAGAATTGTACATTTTTTTTTTTTAATATATTCTACGGTAAACCTGTGCCATGGACAAATTGGTGTTCTATTTTAGGTCATGAAGCATTATACGCATTCAAATTTATCAGAAAACTCTCAAAGATTTGTTTCTTACTTTTTCCATTTGATATCATCACTAGCGAAGACGTTTGTGTAAGTGAGCTTTTCATTGTCTTTATCACATATCAACTATTTAAGCTGTTATTTACACATGACACACCACGCTTGTTTGGAAATGAAAACCTTAATTTTCAGGTTTATATACATGGGCTTTGATATTGCCATGGAACAACATAGCTGGTCACATGTGGGGTTCATTTTTTTCTCAATTGTATCCTTTGAATTAGTGGTCTAATGTGAAAGGTTCTTATACTGTAGCAACTGAAACTTCCTTTTTTTCCTTAACTTGGTGCGTGATTTCCTCAGATATTTATTGTAGTTGCAAGGTATGCTTTCTGTATGTTTGCTATGATGAGACTTTGGTCACAATCTTACTTTATTAGTCTTTCAATTTCTAGACATTTGTTATTTCATTTTCCTTGTCCGTTTTGTACAAATCGCTGTATTTTGGTATGAAAATCTTAATCAGTTTGCCGAATGATTTTGTGCAGGGCAGCTAATGTTTTTTCTTGTGCATATTTGGTCAATTTGGTTCTACCTGCACATAGCACACAGACAGATACATTTAAAACACCAGAAAGCACTTTGGTATAGTGGTAAGGGTTTCACTATTTTCAGTCTCAATATAGTATGGAAGGTGATGATTTAATGTGCAGGAACTGTGCGTAAATGATATTTTTATTAGCTACACAAGTGAAATGTACATTGTTTGTGTCGAGTCTTAAGATGGAAATTTAAAGGAACCAATGCTGCAGAGGAGATGAAAAGAAACCGATGCTGCAGATGATTTATGGCACTGCATGGGAGAGTGAAGATCAATTGAAGGCATTTATTCATTTCAAAGAGGAAGCTAAACGTCAAGATCACAGGAGCCTTGGTCAAGTTCTTGACCTGTTTTCATATCTTGGTTTACAAAAGGAAGCCTCACTCATATCATGAATTTCCTATTCGAGTTGCTGAGTTGATGATCAGCAACCAACAAGCAGAGTATGAAAAGGAAGCAGCAAGCAACAATATGAAAAAGAAGTTGCGGATGTCTTCCATGTTGACTCCAAAGTTATTTATCGGCATTTTGTAAATTGTTATTGTTTTTCACTGTGTATGAGAAGCATTGTAAAAGAATTGGATTGCTATTCATGAAATAAAAAAAGGCATTTGATGTCTTCCATGTTGCCTCCAAAGTTGGTATGCTATTGTTCTTTATCATTGAACTATAAATTTCTAAATAAAGTCATACAAAATACGTGAATTCCTTCAAGTTCATGGCCAATTCCTCTGAATTCATAAAATAAACTTATGCAAAACAGAGGAACCTCATTAACACCATGCAAATTAGGAACAAAAAAAAAAAAAATGAGATCAGCTTCCTACGGACAATGAGTGCTCCTCATTCTGCAAGTTCATGGCCAATTCCTCAAAATTCATAGAATAAACTTATGCAAAACAGAGGAACCTCATTAACATCATGCAAATTAGGAACAAAAAATGAGATCAGCTTCCTATAGACAATGAGTGTTGTTCATCCTGCAATTAACCATAATAGAAATCATAAAAATGTTGATTAACAATAATAATGCTATTATACATCAAAGACAACAAACACATTTCAACTATTGATATACTAATTGCACGATATACATACAAAAACACGCGGATTATGTATTCTTACCAATTGTGGAGCTCCGGACAATTTCTTTTGTCATGATTAACTCCATATTGCCCACACCCATGACAAAGGTTACCATTAACCCTCTTCTTGCATTTTCCTTTCTCTTTTCCCTTTTTAAGTCTTTTTCCAGATCCTTTGGTCTTAACAAGATTAGGTTCAAGAAAACCAACATCATCTACTATCGATTTTCTTTTTGCACGACATTCCATATCTTCTTTGGTTGTAGAAGGTTCCACATTTCATTGGTACCACCAACCAATGACTTAATCTTCTCATTCACAGCATCCATTGTCTCACAAAAGAGTTTACTTGCCTCATCATTTAGAATGACTTTATCAATCAAATGCGAATATTGTTGGAATAATTTACCACACCTTTTAAGTACGGATTTGTTGACAGATATCTCCACATTAGAAACTGTAACCGAAGATTTTGCAGATTTAGTCCATCTCTTCAAAATGTATTCATTTGGCAATATCTGAAATTGGCGTATTTTTATGCAAATATGCCAAAAGATGGCTGCATGGGATTCCTGAACTATCAAATTGTTTGCAGCTACATGATGCAAAATCCCTGGATTTTTCATACAAAATTTCACGAACTCTACCCTTTTCATCATCAATGGGCAAAACTTTAAACATGCTGCAAGTATCATTTTCGCTTGTAAGCTCAATATTATAGCTGTAACTTTCACACAACTGCTCTTGAAAATCAAGGTAAGACATACGTGTATAAATATTGGCCATTTGCGCATCCATCTTAATAGGGCATTTGAGTTTTGGCCTCTCGTTCAAATCAATATGATATGCCTTCAACTCCGAATGGCGTTGGCGTACCAATGCCCTATTATATTTAACCATAAACTCGAGGAATGAGTTGTTCTTGGAAACATATTTCTTTAGAAATAAATGTCCACTCTCAGCTCTCTGACTAGTTGAGCAATTTACAAAAAAAACATGATTCACATAGGTTGGAACCCAAGTAGATCGAATCCTATATATCGATTGCAACCAGCCATTACCAAATAATCCACTTTTTGAAACAACATCCATCCATTTCACATCAAACTCCTCTCTAGTCTCTGACTCCCAAATACATGCTTTGAAATCTAAATAATGATCTTTGTATTTCATCGGAGGAAGCTTGCTCGAGAACTAATCCAAAATATGCCACGTACAGAATCTGTGAAACGTGTTTGGAAAACAGTAAGGAATGGCTTTTGTCATTGCCGGATCTTGATCAGTAATAATCATTTTTGGAGCATCACATGGCATGGCATTCAAAAATTCTCTAAATAACCAAATGAATGAATCTGTCGTCTCGTCACTTAGAAAGGCACCAGTAAAAACGATTGTTTGACCATGATTGTTTACACTCATGAACGGGGCAAATATCATACCATACCGGTTGGTGTTGTATGTAGTGTCAAAAATGACCACATCACCATAAAACTTGTATGCTTGCTTAGAACTTGCATCGGCCCAAAAACATTGAGTAATCTTGTGTTCTTCATCTGCTTGAATCTTGAATGTGAATTCAGAATTTCTTTCTTGCTCTAGCAAAAAATGATCATGCAACATTTTTCCATCATGCCCCTTCATCTTATTTCGCACCTTGCTTCTATAGTTATATAAATCTTTTTGTGTACAACCAAATTTTCAATTCCACCTACCTGCAATCCAAGAATGTCAAATTGTTTGTGTGGAGGTATGTTTGCTATGTCTAGCTGATAAGCTAATATTTTATGACACTTAGTAACCTTGCGATGAGACTTTAGCAAGTGGCGTCTTAGTGGGGATGTCATTGGATGATTATGGCCCTCGTCAAATATGGTGACTGCATACCCACCAAGTTTAGATCTCACAACTATCAATCTTGCTTTACAACCTTTTTTGGTTAATCCATGATGCTTTTGTTCGTCACCAATCCATTCTTTTGTATTACTTCCTTCTTTGTTGCACACAAACTCCTTTCTCGTGATCTCATCATCCTTATTTTTCTTACTTGAATGCATTCGGACACTAAACCCAGCCTCCCTTGCATAGTTGTTGTAAAATTCAACCACTTCGTCTAATGTTTCGAAACATTGACCTATGGTAGGCTTGAACTCATCTGTTACTTGAGGATAGAAAAAACAAATACCAGCTACAATTTCTGACTGATTTTCCATTGGAACTTGCATTTCATTAGCTTCCATAAATTGAACAGGCATTTCATCAGCTCCCATAACTTCAATAGTCGTCTCATTAGCTTCCATAGCTTCCATAACTTGATTAGACATTTCATTAGTTCTCGTAACTTCAATAGCCATCTCATTAGCTTCCATAACTTGAACATGAACATTAGAACAATCAAACATCCACACCAAAAAGAATAATAAAATGCATCAACAAAACTTGAAAAGAAGAACAAAACTCAAAATTTTCAAGAAAAATCTGTAACCAGTTTGAATTAGAACTTAAAAGGTCTTTACCTTAAAACCCTAAAGAAAACCACTCAAATTATCCACTGCCTCTCGATTTTCAGTGAACTGTCTATGTGAGTAATGCTTTTCCACACCAAAAAGAATAATAAAAAGCATAAAAAACGGTTTTGCATACCTGCTGCTTATCTTTCAACCTTATAAGCTGAGTGAATCACAAAGGTTAGAGGCGATGGCCTGAAATCTCAAAGCAACAGAAGCAAAATGTCTCATTCGCCTCCCCTACCTGTTGCTTGTCTTTCCCGAATCAGAAAAAAACCCTAATTGTTCAACCCAAATTTCAAATTAATCATCTAAAATAATGAATGAGGAGGAGACCCATACCTGAAATCTCAAAGGTTATTCGCGATGGCCTGTGATTTGGCTGGTGCAAAGCTCTGGTACGAAGCTCTGTTCGTGCGAAGCTCTGTGTCGCAAGGAAGAGGCGGGAACCAGAAAAGAAAAAGGAAAAAGAAATATGATATATATAAGATATTTAATCTCAACCACCCATTTCATCCAATGGTTAGGAGAAGGCTCCCCATTTTTTTGAAAAAATGGGGATCCCTCCCCTTAAGCAATATATATATATATATATATATTTTTTTTTTCTGCGGGCCGAATGACTTCATGGTCGAGAACTATATTTCCTACAGGCCGAATTACCTTATGATAACCTGTGCCGAGCTCGGCAAACAGTCGGCTATATATACCCACTAGGCAAATAGTTGGCTAGCATACTCTTATCCACCAAGCTGCGTGCATGCATTGAATTGAATGGCTCGGCGTAATATATCTTTTGGCCGAACTCGCCCAACGATACTGTTAAGAATCCATGAACTTGTATTTGAATCCAATGATTCTTCTGGTCGAGCTCACCCTACACAATCGAATGATTAAATTTTTTTATTTTTTTATTTTTATTTTTTATATATATGAGGGCTTCAATGCTCGTTGCCCCCCTATTTTCTTAAGTATCGGCCAAGGGGCCTAATGGTTAAGAAAATAATTTAGCAAATGGATAGAAAAGTGGCCGTACTATAAAGTGGAGGAGGCCAACGATGTTTTATTCCAAGCCGAAGGCTTTTTGTATCAAAACTTTCACTTTGAATTTTTGCAAGGCCGAATAAAATAATATCTCCAAATATGTTTGACTTGACGAAAGATTTTTTATCGGCCTCCGAATGTGTTGAACAATTATTATGCCCCCCAAGCATAATAATTTTGTCAATTTTGGCTTTTAACTTAAATAACTTAGCCAAATGGAATATCTCTATATCGGCTTTATCGCCAATAATCATATTGATTGGCGTGGTTTTTTCGACTAGGCCCATGTCTCGGCCTTGTTCGTCATTGGAGCACTTCTCGGACGAATCATTTTCTAAGTCGATTTGTGGCTCAGAAACTTGAACTTTTGCTTCTAGGCCTACCATAATTTCAGTCTCGACCGAAAAAACAGGTGGCCTAGGTTCTTCTTTGACTGTATCAACAATGTTCTGAGGCCGAATTTTAATTGTGGCCGGAGCGAAAAATTGCCCCCCAACCTTTTGAGAGAAAGACTTTTGCCTTTCTTTATTTTCTTCAATTATCTGGCCAAGGAGTTTTTGTTGCTCGACAATTTCCTTGAATAGGCGCCGAATCTCATTGTGATCTTGATATATCATGTGAACTTCGTAGTTTTAGCACTGGGTCTCACTGGGCGTGCCAAAATATTGACCCTAAAAACTACTAAACCTACGTGGCTCGCATGCCGAATAATTAGTAAGCTAACTACGTCATTCGGTTGTATGCGGAGCGTGCCAACTCGTCGGCCGAGCTCGGCTGAGGAGTAAAATTTGTTGATGTTGCGTTGGGTGCGTGGTTGACTTCTCGATCGTGCGACTGCGGCCGAGGAAGGAACACGCCTCGGCCTTCAGGTTCTAGAGCTTGAATACAAAGCTACTAGTTCTGCGAAGTTCACAAATCGTCGGCGCCGGATTCGGTCACTGTGATTATATTCGTAAGAGTATAAGCATGCCGAATCGACACCAAAGTATAAGGACACAAGTATTCAAAACGAATATACGTCTTGATTATGAAAGTGGTTCGGCCGTCAGAATGCCGAACTCTAAAACCTACTTGCGAATAACCAATCATAAACGACTCGGCGTTCAATGTGCCGAGTATAATAACTTGTAACACCTCGCTTCGCTGAGAAGGCTAACGAGACGACCTCTGCCGATAAGGATTCAAAAATCCTTCTCGACCGAGACTTTGATAGGTAACCAGTCGGCCCTGTCGTAGTGCTGTTTATCCGAACTGAAGATGCTCCACGGTCAGATGATTCTACGGCAACAGTGCTGTTTATCCAAACTGAAGATGGTCGCCGGTTGCCTTCACAGTGCTGTTTATCCAAACTGAAGATGCGTCGGCGAAAAGAAGAAAACAAAAATCTCAAGGTTGTTGAGAGGTTTCGCATAGAGCGAGAGAATGCGCAGGGCAATTTGTGTGTTGAATTGGAGGTCCTTCATGCGTTGCCGTTGCCTCTGCATTTATAGGAACATATTTTCTGTTTGGCACGGCCTGGATCATAAGCAGAAACCGACTAAAACTCAAACTGATCTGTGGCATAGGCTTAAAGCCTATCTTCAAATGGTTGACTTTTCAAAGCTAATGAAAACCTAAATAGGCTTATCACATCACATCAAAACTCCATCAGTAGCCTTGCTTTATCCCATTAAGCTGTCATTCATAGCCAAAGACTCTCAATGCAAACTATAAAGCTATCTTTCCCACGACACCTGTGCAACCATGCATGCAATTTTATTGCAATATCAGCTAATCACTTGAGATGCCATCTTCCATCAAAATACCACTTTGCACAGGAGTCCTAATTATGCATGTGTCACGTGGCCAAAGCAATACCACATATGCAAATCGTATCCCAATATCTTTGCATGCTGTTATCTGATGCCATGCCTTAATGCATATCCCTATATTCCATCACCATTCAAATCAATTGGGATTTAGACAAATATTAGGTTTAAATAATTTAATATATTACTAAGAGATAATATCATAATTAAAATTACAATATTATTTCTCAATAATAATTGAAAATCATTTCAACCACTTTGTTGGTCTAAAATCCTGCTCATTCAACGACCTCGATTACTCGGGTTGATAGTGTAAAAATGAGTCCAAACAATTTCACTCTCAAATCCCTAAACCCACATACACGCAAAGCTCTCACTCATGCAAGGAACAAATGGAAAAGATGGAAACATATACCAAATCCCTTACAAAGAATAAATGGAGAAGATGGAAAGATATACCAAATCCCTTCTTTTCCAAAAACCACAAAACCTAACACCAATATCTTTGACCGAGTGATTACTAACAAAAGGGGAGCAGCGGTTCCTTTTTCCGACTAATTGGAGCTGTCGGCAGACGGCTCCTTTTTCTCTCATCCGCTGCCGCCCAAACCAAAAGGCATAAAGAATGCCTTACATAACCCCTAGCCCGTTATGGGCTATTAAACAACCAAACATTGGGCTTTAGACAAAGCAAAAGGCCCAATCAGAATTAAGACAGTAATTCAATAAGAATTTACATAATCATGTATTAGAATGTATATCACAACATTGAGTAATTTGTTTAGCAAGTGTATCAAATAAATAAACAGTTTATTTTAATATGTTAATTATACTTACAATGTCGATTTGTTTACATTTAGATGACAAATTTCTAGTTTAAAAAATAATTTGTAAAATTATCTCCAAATGAACATTTTTTTAACAAACAATATTATCTACACTAAGAGTGAGATAGTCAGTTTAGTCTCACAATAAAATTGTAATAACGTAGTTAAAAATACAAGTAACATCTTCACAATTAACTGTTTATTGTTTTATGCATATTCGTAACTATACCATTTTCAAATTGAACGATCTCTACACAAATATGATCTTTAATTAGATGATAACAAAAATGAAGTGTTTTAATTTAACGTTTGTATGCTAAAAACATTAACGCTTCCAATTATAATATTTGTACGACAAAGTTAATTGTACGTGGGAGACAATTAGATTTTCATAATGATAATCCTTATTTTTATGACGTTGAGGGGTGGATGCGAATGTCACACGTCCTTTGCAGAAATGTCAGCCGAGATCTGATGATATATCTACCTCCGTCCTCCAATCCACAAAAGTCCAATCCACACCGTCATCTGACGATGGCCGGCGCAGGATTGCGACACGGCCCTGCACCACTAATGGCACACGTGTCTAAGCTTAGTCTCTGCATGGCCGCAACTATTCGCAGCTCATACGGCCGACACTTTTTATCAGCAGTCGTCTAACACATGTATCGCAATTCTAACACCTGTCCAACGTATCAGTCTCGTTAAATAAGCAGGCTGCAACCTTCGTCATCTTGATTCTATCTTTGTCAGGTATCTTCAAACAGAGAAGAAAAATAACAAAAAAGAATCAAAGGAGTGTTTGTTTCCCGGGAAAATAATGGTGGCAATGACGGCGGCCAACACGACCGAAGAACCAATTTTGTTCAGGATGGACAGACTCGATACAATTCTGAGGCAGTTGGAGGAAATCCGACGCTCGCAGTCGCATTCACGTTCACGTACTCATACGCCCAAGAGTAGCTCGCTTACGTCCACACCCTCGAGGACGAGCGGGACCCTCACGAGCGAGGGAGGGAAATTACCCTCATCCGCGGAGTTGATAATATCATAATTAAAATTACAATATTATTTCTCAATAATAATTGTAAATTATTTCAACCACTTTGTTGGTCAAAAATCCTGCTCATTCAACGACCTCGATTACTCAGGCCGATACTGTAAAAATGGGTCCAAACATTGCCCCCTGTTTCCTTAAATTTCGGCTCGTAAGCCGGAATGGTTAAGGAAATTAATTGTTCGTAACTAGGGAGCCTTCTCCTGACCATTGGATGAAATATATATTATTTCTCAATATATATATATATATATATATATATATATATATATATATATTGCTTAAAGGGAGGGATCCCATTTTTTCAAAAAAATGGGGAGCCTTCTCCTGACCATTGGATGAAATGGGCAGTTGAGATTAAATAGCTGATATATATCAGATTTCTTTTTCCTTTTTCTTTTATGGTTCCCGCCTCTTCCTTGCGACACAGAGCTTCGCACGAACAGAGCTACGCACCAGAGCTTCGCACCAGCTAAATCACAGGCCATCGCGAATAACCTTTGAGATTTCAGGTATGGGTCTCCTCCTCATTCACTATTTTAGATGATTAATTTGAAATTTGGGTTGAACAATTGGGGTTTTTAGGGGAGGCGAATGAGACATTTTGCTTCTGTTGCTTTGAGATTTCAGGCCATCACCTCTAACCTTTGAGATTTCAGGTATGAGTCTCCTCCTCATTCACTATTTTAGGTGATTCATTTGGAATTTGGGTTGAACAATTGGGGTTTATATTTTTCAAATTCTAAACACAAAAACCTATTGCGTTCTGATTCGCGATGGTTCTGGTTTTAAATGGGTCCATAAATTTGGTGGTTTTCTTTCGGGTTTTAGGGTAAAGACCTTTTGATTTCTAATTCAAATTGGTTACAGATTTGAATGGACTGAATTAATAGAGTATGAACTCGGGACCTTATAACCTTTTGGGTTTTGATTTTGCAGGGAAAGCCCCCGATTGGTAAGGACTTGCTATTGAGGCTGCCATTTTCATTACTAATTAAATTGTTTGCCATTTGCTTTTACTTAAAAATTGTTTGCCATTTGCTTTTACTTAATGGTGATGAACTATTTATATGTGTTTGACTGCAGTGTGCACACGTGATGGCCATGGCAGTTGACGAGTGAGTGATCTTAATTATGAAACCTTAATTGTGAAAACCTTTTTTAGTATGCAGGGTTGGATATTGACAAGTGAGTGATTCTTTTCTTCCATTCTTTGCTGGCCTTTGTTTAGTTAGTATTATGGTGCAAATTACGAGGTTGTCTTGTTATCTTTTCAGTCTTCAAAACTTGAGTGCTGTCTGTTTGTCCTCTTTCCATATTTCTCGTGAATGATCTTCTTGGCCGTTTTTCATCTTATGTAAATTAGTTTTAAGGCCTTCTCCTTATATGCAAATTGACGTAGAGCTAGCATCTGTTTAGTTACATGCTTGCAGAAGGTCTTGGTCTGTCTGGTATTGTGTCAATATTGTTCACAGGAATGGTAAGTGGAAGAACTGTACATTTTTTCTTTTTAATATATTCTACAGTAAACCTGTGCCATGGACAAATTGGTGTTCTGTTTTAGGTCATGAAGCATTATACGTATTCAAATTTATCAGAAAACTCTCAAAGATTTGTTTCTTACTTTTTCCATTTGATATCATCACTAGCGGAGACGTTTGTGTAGGTGAGTTTTTCATTGTCTTTATCACATATCAACTATTTAAGCTGTTATTTACACATGACACACCACGCTTGTTTTGAAATGAAAACCTTAATTTTTAGGTTTATATACATGGGCTTTGATATTGCCATGGAACAACATAGCTGGTCACATGTGGGGTTCATTTTTTTCTCAATTGTATCCTTTGAATTAGTGGTCTAATGTGAAAGGTTCTTATACTGTAGCAACTGAAACTTCCTCTTTTTCCTTAACTTGGTGCGTGATTACCTCAGATATTTATTGTAGTTGCAAGGTATGCTTTCTGTATGTTTGCTATGATGAGACTTTGGTCACAATCTTACTTTATTAGTCTTTCAATTTCTAGACATTTGTTATTTCATTTTCCTTGTCCGTTTTGTACAAATCGCTGTATTTTGGTATGAAAATCTTAATCAGTTTGCCGAATGATTTTGTGCAGGGCAGCTAATGTTTTTTCTTGTGCATATTTGGTCAATTTGGTTCTACCTGCACACAGCACACAGACAGATACATTTAAAACACCAGAAAACACTTTGGTATAGTGGTAAGGGTTTCACTATTTTCAGTCTCAATATAGTATGGAAGGTGATGATTTAATGTGCAGGAACTGTGCGTAAATGATATTTTTATTAGCTACACAAGTGAAATGTATAGTGTTTGTGTCGAGTCTTAAGATGGAAATTTAAAGGAACCGATGCTGCAGAGGAGATGAAAAGAAACCGATGCTGCAGAGGATTTATGGCACTGCATGGGAGAGTGAAGATCAATTGAAGGCATTTATTCATTTCAAAGAGGAAGCTAAACGTCAAGATCACAGGAGCCTTGGTCAAGTTCTTGACCTGTTTTCATATCTTGGTTTACAAAAGGAAGCCTCACTCATATCATGAATTTCTTATTCGAGTTGCTGAGTTGATGAGCAACAACCAACAAGCAGAGTATGAAAAGGAAGCAGCAAGCAACAATATGAAAAAGAAGTTGCGGATGTCTTCCATGTTGACTCCAAAGTTATTTATCGGCATTTTGTAAATTGTTATTGTTTTTCACTGTGTATGAGAAGCATTGTAAAAGAATTGGATTGATATTCATGAAATAAAAAAAGGCATTTGATGTCTTCCATGTTGCCTCCAAAGTTGGTATGCTATTGTTCTTTATCATTGAACTATAAATTTCTAAATAAAGTCATACAAAATACGTGAATTCCTTCAAGTTCATGGTCAATTCCTCCGAATTCATAAAATAAACTTATGCAAAACAGAGGAACCTCTTTAACACCATGCAAATTAGGAACAAAAAAAAAAAAAAATGAGATCAGCTTCCTATGGACAATGAGTGCTCCTCATTCTGCAAGTTCATGGCCAATTCCTCAAAATTCATAGAATAAACTTATGCAAAACAGAGGAACCTCATTAACATCATGCAAATTAGGAACAAAAAAATGAGATTAGCTTCCTATAGACAATGAGTGTTGCTCATCCTGCAATTAACCAAAATAGAAATCATAAAAATGTTGATTAACAATAATAATGCTATTATACATCAAAGACAACAAACGCATTTCAACTATTGATATATTAATTGCACGATATACATACAAAAACACGCGGAGTATGTATTCTTACCGATTGTGGAGCTCCGGACAATTTCTTTTGTCATGATTAACTCCATATTGCCCACACCCATGACAAAGGTTACCATTAACCCTCTTCTTGCATTTTCCTTTCTCTTTTCCCTTTTTAAGTCTTTTTCCAGATCCTTTGGTCTTAACATGATCAGGTTCAAGAAAACCAACATCATCTACTATCGATTTTCTTTTTGCACGACATTCCATATCTCCTTTGGTTGTAGAAGGTTCCACATTTCATTGGTACCACCAACCAATGGCTTAATCTTCTCATTCACAGCATCCATTGCCTCACAAAAGAGTTTACTTGCCTCATCATTTAGAATGACTTTATCAATCAAATGCGAATATTGTTGGAATAATTTACCACGCCTTTTAAGTACAGATTTGTTGACAGATATCTCCACATTAGAAACTGTAACCGAAGATTTTGCAGATTTAGTCCATCTCTTCAAAATGTATTCATCCGGCAATATCTGAAATTGACGTATTTTATGCAAATATGCTAACAGATGGCTGCATGGGATTCCTGAACTATCAAATTGTTTGTAGCTACATGATGCAAAATCCCTGGATTTTTCATACAAATTTTCACGAACTCTACCCTTTTCGTCATCAATGGGCAAAACTTTAAACATGCTGCAAGTATCATTTTCGCTTGTAAGCTCAATATTATAGCTGTAACTTTCCCACAACTGCTCTTGAAAATCAAGGTAAGAGCTACGTGTATAAATATTGGCCATTTGCACATCCATCTTAATAGGGCATTTGAGTTTTGGCCTCTCGTTCAAATCAATATGATCTGCCTTCAACTCCGAATGGCGTTGGCGTACCAATGCCCTATTATATTTAACCATAAACTCGAGGAATGAGTTGTTCTTGGAAACATATTTCTTTAGAAATAAATGTCCATTCTCAGTTCTCTGACTAGTTGAGCAATTTGCAGAAAAAACATGATTCACATAGGTTGGAACCCAAGTAGATTGAATCCTATATATCGATTGCAACCAGCCATTACCAGATAATCCACTTTTTGAAACAACATCCATCCATTTCACATCAAACTCCTCTCTAGTCTTTGACTCCCAAATACATGCTTTGAAATCTAAATAATGATCTTTGTATTTCATCGGAGGAAGCTTGCTCGAGAACTTATCCAAAATATGCCACGTACAGAATTTGTGAAACGTGTTTGGAAAACAGTATGGAATGGCTTTTGTCATTGCCGGATCTTGATCAGTAATAATCATTTTTGGAGCATCACCTGGCATGGCATTCAAAAATTCTCTAAATAACCAAATGAATGAATCTGTCGTCTCGTCACTTAGAAAGGCACCAGCAAAAATGATTGTTTGACCATGATTGTTTACACTCATGAACGGGGCAAATATCATACTATACCGGTTGGTGTTGTATGTAGTGTCAAAAATGACCACATCACCATAAAACTTGTATGCTTGCCTAGAACTTGCATCGGCCCAAAAACATTGAGTAATCTTGTGTTCTTCATCTGCTTGAATCTTGAATGTGAATTCAGAATTTCTTTCTTGCTCTAGCAAAAAATGATCATGCAACATTTTTCCATCATGCCCCTTCATCTTATTTCACACCTTGCTTCTATAGTTATATAAATCTTTTTGTGTACAACCAACATTTTCAATTCCACCTACCTGCAATCCAAGAATGTCAAATTGTTTATGTGGAGGTATGTTTGCTATGTCTAGCTGATCATCTAATATTTTATGACACTTAGTAACCTTGCGATGAGACTTTAGCAAGTGGCGTCTTCGTGGGGATGTCATTGGATGATTATGGCCCTCGTCAAATATGGTGACTGCATACCCACCAAGTTTAGATCTCACAACTATCAATCTTGCTTTACAACCTTTTTTGGTTAATCCACGACGCTTTTGTTTGTCACCAATCCATTCTTTTGTATTACTTCCCTCTTTGTTGCACACAAACTCCTTTCTCGTGATCTCACCATCCTTATTTTTCTTACTTGAATGCGTTCGGACACTAAACCCAGCCTCCATTGCATAGTTGTTGTAAAATTCAACCACTTCGTCTAATGTTTCGAAACATTGACCTATGGTAGGCCTGAACTCATCTGTTACTTGAGGATAGAAAAAACGAATACCAGCTACAATTTCTGACTGATTTTCCATTGGAACTTGCATTTCATTAGCTTCCATAACTTGAACAGGCATTTCATCAACTCTCATAACTTCAATAGTCATCTCATTAGCTTCTATAGCTTCCATAACTTGATTAGGCATTTCATTAGTTCTCGTAACTTCAATAGCCATCTCATTAGCTTCCATAACTTGAACATGAACATTAGAACAATCAAACATCCACACCAAAAAGAATAATAAAATGCATCAACAAAACTTGAAAAGAAGAACAAAACTCAAAATTTTCAAGAAAAATCTGTAACCAATTTGAATTAGAACTCAAAAGGTCTTTACCCTAAAACCCTAAAGAAAACCACTCAAATTATCTACTGCCTCTCGATTTTCAGTGAACTGTCTATGTGAGTAATGCTTTTCCACACCAAAAAGAATAATAAAAAGCATAAAAAACGGTTTTGCATACCTGCTGCTTATCTTTCAACCTTATAAGCTGAGTGAATCACAAAGGTTAGAGGCGATGGCCTGAAATCTCAAAGCAATAGAAGCAAAATGTCTCATTCGCCTCCCCTACCTGCTGCTTGTCTTTCCCGAATCAGAAAAAAACCCTAATTGTTCAACCCAAATTTCAAATTAATCATCTAAAATAATGAATGAGGAGGAGACTCATACCTGAAATCTCAAAGGTTATTTGCGATGGCCTGTGATTTGGCTGGTGCAAAGCTCTGGTGCGAAGCTCTGTTCGTGCGAAGCTCTGTTTCGCAAGGAAGAGGCGGGAACCAGAAAAGAAAAAGGAAAAAGAAATATGATATATATCAGATATTTAATCTCAACCACCCATTTCATCCAATGGTCAGGAGAAGGCTCCCCATTTTTTTGAAAAAATGGGGATCCCTCCCCTTAAGCAATATATATATATATTTTTTTTTTCTGCGGGCCGAATAACTTCATGGTCGAGAACTATATTTCCTACAGGCCGAATTACCTTATGATAACCTGTGCCGAGCTCGGCAAACAGTCGGCTATATATACCCACCAGGCAAATAGTTGGCTAGCATACTCTTATCCACCAGGCTGCGTGCATGCATTGAATTGAATGGATCAGCGTAATATATCTTTTGGCCGAACTCGCCCAACGATACTGTTAAGAATCCATGAACTTGTATTTGAATCCAATGATTCTTCTAGCCGAGCTCACTCTACACAATCGAATGATTAAATTTTTTTATTTTTTTATTTTTATTTTTTATATATATGAGGGCTTCAATGCTCGTTGCCCCCCTAGTTTCTTAAGTATCGGCCAAGGGGCCGAATGGTTAAGAAAATAATTTAGCAAATGGATAGAAAAGTGGCCGTACTATAAAGTGGAGGAGGCCAACGATGTTTTATTCCAAGCCGAAGGCTTTTTGTATCAAAACTTTCACTTTGAATTTTTGCAAGGCCAAATAAAATAATATCTCCAAATATGTTTGACTTGACGAAAGATTTTTTATCGGCCTCCGAATGTGTTGAACAATTATTATGCCCCCCAAGCATAATAATTTTGTCAATTTTGGCTTTTAACTTAAATAACTTAGCCAAATGGAATATCTCTATATCGGCTTTATCGCCAATAATCATATTGATTGGCGTGGTTTTTTCGACTAGGCCCATGTCTCGGCCTTGTTCGTCATTGGAGCACTTCTCTGACGAATCATTTTCTAAGTCGATTTGTGGCTCAGAAACTTGAACTTTTGCTTCTAGGCCTACCATAATTTCAGTCTCGACCGAAAAAACAGGTGGCCTAGGTTCTTCTTTGACTGTCTCAACAATGTTCTGAGGCCGAATTTTAATTGTGGCCGGAGCGAAAAATTGCCCCCCAGCCTTTTGAGAGAAAGACTTTTGCCTTTCTTTATTTTCTTCAATTATCTGGCCAAGGAGTTTTTGTTGCTCGACAATTTCCTTGAATAGGCGCCGAATCTCATTGTGATCTTGATATATCATGTGAACTTCGTAGTTTTAGCACTGGGTCTCACTGGGCGTGCCAAAATATTGACCCTAAAAACTACTAAACCTACGTGGCTCGCATGCCGAATAATTAGTAAGCTAACTACGTCATTCGGTTGTATGCGGAGCGTGCCAACTCGTCGGCCGAGCTCGGCTGAGGAGTAAAATTTGTTGATGTTGCGTTGGGTGCGTGGTTGACTTCTCGATCGTGCGACTGCGGCCGAGGAAGGAACACGCCTCGGCCTTCAGGTTCTAGAGCTTGAATACAAAGCTACTAGTTCTGCGAAGTTCACAAATCGTCGGCGCCGGATTCGGTCACTGTGATTATATTCGTAAGAGTATAAGCATGCCGAATCGACACCAAAGTATAAGGACACAAGTATTCAAAACGAATATACGTCTTGATTATGAAAGTGGTTCGGCCGTCAGAATGCCGAACTCTAAAACCTACTTGCGAATAACCAATCATAAACGACTCGGCGTTCAATGTGCCGAGTATAATAACTTGTAACACCTCGCTTCGCTGAGAAGGCTAACGAGACGACCTCTGCCGATAAGGATTCAAAAATCCTTCTCGACCGAGACTTTGATAGGTAACCAGTCGGCCCTGTCGTAGTGCTGTTTATCCGAACTGAAGATGCTCCACGGTCAGATGATTCTACGGCAACAGTGCTGTTTATCCAAACTGAAGATGGTCGCCGGTTGCCTTCACAGTGCTGTTTATCCAAACTGAAGATGCGTCGGCGAAAAGAAGAAAACAAAAATCTCAAGGTTGTTGAGAGGTTTCGCATAGAGCGAGAGAATGCGCAGGGCAATTTGTGTGTTGAATTGGAGGTCCTTCATGCGTTGCCGTTGCCTCTGCATTTATAGGAACATATTTTCTGTTTGGCACGGCCTGGATCATAAGCAGAAACCGACTAAAACTCAAACTGATCTGTGGCATAGGCTTAAAGCCTATCTTCAAATGGTTGACTTTTCAAAGCTAATGAAAACCTAAATAGGCTTATCACATCACATCAAAACTCCATCAGTAGCCTTGCTTTATCCCATTAAGCTGTCATTCATAGCCAAAGACTCTCAATGCAAACTATAAAGCTATCTTTCCCACGACACCTGTGCAACCCATGCATGCAATTTTATTGCAATATCAGCTAATCACTTGAGATGCCATCTTCCATCAAAATACCACTTTGCACAGGAGTCCTAATTATGCATGTGTCACGTGGCCAAAGCAATACCACATATGCAAATCGTATCCCAATATCTTTGCATGCTGTTATCTGATGCCATGCCTTAATGCATATCCCTATATTCCATCACCATTCAAATCAATTGGGATTTAGACAAATATTAGGTTTAAATAATTTAATATATTACTAAGAGATAATATCATAATTAAAATTACAATATTATTTCTCAATAATAATTGAAAATCATTTCAACCACTTTGTTGGTCTAAAATCCTGCTCATTCAACGACCTCGATTACTCGGGTTGATAGTGTAAAAATGAGTCCAAACAGTTTCACTCTCAAATCCCTAAACCCACATACACGCAAAGCTCTCACTCATGCAAGGAACAAATGGAAAAGATGGAAACATATACCAAATCCCTTACAAAGAATAAATGGAGAAGATGGAAAGATATACCAAATCCCTTCTTTTCCAAAAACCACAAAACCTAACACCAATATCTTTGACCGAGTGATTACCAACAAAAGGGGAGCAGCGGTTCCTTTTTCCGACTAATTGGAGCTGTCGGCAGACGGCTCCTTTTTCTCTCTTCCGCTGCCGCCCAAACCAAAAGGCATAATGAATGCCTTACATAACCCCTAGCCCGTTATGGGCTATTAAACAACCAAACATTGGGCTTTAGACAAAGCAAAAGGCCCAATCAGAATTAAGACAGTAATTCAATAAGAATTTACATAATCATGTATTAGAATGTATATCACAACATTGAGTAATTTGTTTAGCAAGTGTATCAAATAAATAAACAGTTTATTTTAATATGTTAATTATACTTACAATGTCGATTTGTTTACATTTAGATGACAAATTTCTAGTTTAAAAAATAATTTGTAAAATTATCTCCAAATGAACATTTTTTTAACAAACAATATTATCTACACTAAGAGTGAGATAGTCAGTTTAGTCTCACAATAAAATTGTAATAACGTAGTTAAAAATACAAGTAACATCTTCACAATTAACTGTTTATTGTTTTATGCATATTCGTAACTATACCATTTTCAAATTGAATGATCTCTACACAAATATGATCTTTAATTAGATGATAACAAAAATGAAGTGTTTTAATTTAACGTTTGTATGCTAAAAACATTAACGCTTCCAATTATAATATTTGTACGACAAAGTTAATTGTACGTGGGAGACAATTAGATTTTCATAATGATAATCCTTATTTTTATGACGTTGAGGGGTGGATGCGAATGTCACACGTCCTTTGCAGAAATGTCAGCCGAGATCTGATGATATATCTACCTCCGTCCTCCAATCCACAAAAGTCCAATCCACACCGTCATCTGACGATGGCCGGCGCAGGATTGCGACACGGCCCTGCACCACTAATGGCACACGTGTCTAAGCTTAGTCTCTGCATGGCCGCAACTATTCGCAGCTCATACGGCCGACACTTTTTATCAGCAGTCGTCTAACACATGTATCGCAATTCTAACACCTGTCCAACGTATCAGTCTCGTTAAATAAGCAGGCTGCAACCTTCGTCATCTTGATTCTATCTTTGTCCGGTATCTTCAAACAGAGAAGAAAAATAACAAAAAAGAATCAAAGGAGTGTTTGTTTCCCGGGAAAATAATGGTGGCAATGACGACGGCCAACACGACCGAGGAACCAATTTTGTTCAGGATGGACAGACTCGATACAATTCTGAGGCAGTTGGAGGAAATCCGACGCTCGCAGTCGCATTCACGTTCACATACTCATACGCCAAAGAGTAGCTCGCTTACGTCCACACCCTCGAGGACGAGCGGGACCCTCACGAGCGAGGGAGGGAAATTACCCTCATCCACGGAGTTGATCTCTCCCGAGAGCCTAGAGAAGCACTGCCGTCCGATTGAGCACGTGATGATGGAGACCGACGCCAAGGGGTCGCTGATCGAGCGGCTGGATCACGTTGAGGACCGCGTGCTGAAGCTGTGCGTGCAGCTGGAGGAGGAGTTTATGGAGAGTAGTGCCGAAAAGAAGAGAGGTGACGAGGCGGAGATGATCAAGAGGAGTGAGAAAGAGAGAGAGGAGATGATCAGGAGGAGTGAGAAAGAGGAGAAGATTGATATCAGTGAGGTTGAGAGGACTCAAATTGATGTGATTAAGAAAAAGAAGAAGAAGGGACTGAAGCAACTTATTAAGCAGTCTGTTATGGGAAAAGGAAAACCCAATAAATCAACTAACCTTTGATTGATTAGGGATTTTTTTTTTCTCTCTGGACTTCTGTATTTTGTTTTTTAAAGTTCTTTTAGTTCTCCAACTTCTCAGCCTTAGTTTGGAGATTGATGAGTGTGTAATTAATCAAGCGAGAACGTAACTGGTGTTGAATTAGACTAGTGTTTATCTTTTTTGATAAAATGCTTTAATTTCTATTGAAGTTTTTGACCTGACATCAATTGAAGTATTAGAAACATGAGCAGATGGCATTTCTGTAAAATTATAATTGATCTCACAAAGCTACAAACATATCCCAAGTAAAGCATCCAAGTCAAGTGACTTGGGAAACTAGTAACCTAAGAGCAGTACTACCGTGCGCAATAGCCCGATGGACTGGCTCTCAAACAGGGCCAGATAGCCCGAGCAATGAGGTCCAGTGTATGCGGGCGATTGAGCCCAAGCAAGCCCGAGGGAGAGGCTCGGCGCGAGTAGCCAGCCCGAGAGCCCGAAGGCCACGTGACGCAAGGCTGACGTCTGGGCGACGTCAGCCACGTGGTGGATGGGCATGGATGGAGTCAAAGAGCGGCAACACCCTGATGCAGTGGTGGACGAGCCTGGAAAGTTCTTCGCGGAGGTCGATCTCAACACCGGTGACGCCAATATCCCGGAGACGGAGGGCGAGCTTCTTGCCGATGCGAGAGGCGACCTTGGCATCCCAGAAGGTTTGGGAGCGAGGGAAGCGGTTGAGATTGGATGGGTAGAGGACGACGAACTCTTGCTCGGAGGAGGAAGGCCATGGTTATGATTGAGGAGCTGCTGCGGCTCGTCACCTGTGCTGTGATTTTGCGGCATGAGAGCACCAGGCAGAGAATGATAGAAACAGAGAGAGACGGAACTGGGAACTATTCGATTCTATTATGTTCAATTCTATTAAGTCACCGCTGGGTGGTGTTTGGGTTTCTGTTTTACTTTTCTTAAAATAATTATTTTGTATTATTTTATAAAAAAAAATACTATTATTTTATTGCCTATTGTTAGGGCTATTCAGTGTAGGGGTGGATATGCAAAATGCAGTTACTGTTCATTAAGGGCAGTTATTGTTCACTAGGTGGATTAAATAGTGAATAGCCCTAGGGGGCCTTAGCAACGGTGGAATTGCTCTAAGCTCATGGGAATTTACAAAACTTAGCTCATGAGAATTCATCTCCTACATTAACAGCCCCTAAACTTGGTGGTCTTCGAGCAACAGGTTTGGAATGTAGAATTTCAAAGCGAGGATTGGAAACTGGACTTTGTGAATATTCAAATACACCTGTTTACGAACAAATGATGGTTAAGCTCAATATGTTTCGTCTAAGCATGACAAAATGGATCGATAGCTATATAAGTAGTGTTGAGATTATCACAAAACATAAAGGTGTGAGAAGTAATAGGAAAACGAAGCTCGCACAGAACATAGGAAAGCCAATGGATTCGGCACAAGCATGAGCCAATGAATGGTATACAGATTCCGCTCTAAATCGAGAGACTGTCTACTGTTTAGTGGAGCTTTAGGAAATCAAATTCAGCGCAGGGAAATATAAGAAAACCTGAAATGGAATGATATGTGTCCGGACACCTAACCCAATGAGCATTAGAAAAGAAAAGGACTGGAGGAGCAAAGAAAGGAAATCCCATGGTCCAGGGAACGCTTAACATATTGTAGGATGCGTTAGCAGTAATGAGATGAGTCTGTGTGAGACGAGACATGAACTGAGATATATGATTAACTGTATAGGTGATATCTGGGCGAATCAAAGTAGGATACTACAAAGAACCCATTTTGTTGGTCTAAATCATAATTAAAATTACAATATTATTTCTCAATAATAATTGAAAATCATTTCAACCACTTTGTTGGTCTAAAATCCTACTCATTCAACGACCTCGATTACTCGGGCCGAAGTGGTGTGCCATTCTGATTAGATAACTAAGCATGAGAGGCAATGAAAGTGCTACATGGCTTACAATCAATCATATTTGTCTTTTTGAGTAAATTAATAGCACACTTGGTTTGAGGTAGATGAAGACCAACCGAGGTAGGACGAATCTCAAGACCCAGAAAGTAATGAAGATGACCAAGGTCTTTAATCTCAAATTCATGTCTCAAGAGATCTAGCCGAAGAGCAACCAAAATTATTACCAGTTAACATAATATCATCCACATAAAGTAAAAAAATAAGATGGGTTATACCACGATGAAAGGTGAAGAATGAGAGGTCGACAAGACAATGCACAAAGCCTTGACGGATGATGAATGTACTGAAGCACTGAAATCAAGCCAGGGGAGCTTATTTGAGACCATAAAAAGCCTTGTGTAATTTTACAAACCTGATGAGAGCGACGAGGATCTACAAAACCTGGTGGTTGGACCATAAAAACATTCTCCTGTAAGTGGCTAGGCATTTTTTATGTCTAGTTGGCAAATGGACTACCCATGAGTGACTGTTAAACTGAGAACAAGACAAATAATGGCAGGCTTAACAAACAGATTGAATGTCTCATCATAATCAAACATGTTGAAACCAAATTTGTGCACATCCGCAAGCAAATGTGAAATCCAGTCGGAATACCACATGATCTCCGACGAGGGAAAAATGAGGTTGATTTGATGGTATGATTGAATGGACTGCCTACATAAAGGGAAATCAAACCACGAGTGTAGTTTTAAGATAGAATAGAGTGGACCATCCTTGACGAATAGCCTATAACGGGGCGTTAAGGAGATGAGTTTTCCATGGACGTGTCTACGCGTAGACGGCAACGTAATGGCCTTTGTTAGGCACAGAGAATATGTGTGTAGAAGTTTAAGAGAGAGATAGATGTGTCCCCCATCCTCCGTTAAATACCCAAGCTAGTGTATTTATGCAGACCTTTGAGAGTTCTTGTAGGAAAAGTAATCAGGAGACTAGAATCATGATTATGTTGCCTAATCCTTAATATATCCTAATTTGATAGTAATTAGAATTTCCTTACTTGAAGGACAAGTAATATCTTTAATAGGTCTTCATTCTGGCTTACCAGACTATGCTCAATGGGCTTCGTGTATTCCGATCCTTTTTGTCACCAATCATGTGCCTAGAAAATCGTCCCCACAATTGGCCCTAACTATGCTCATAAGAATACACTTCCACTTCGAAGATAGATAGTTACCAATATACAGTGAGTGAATTATCCCAGAATAATTTCTCTAGAATGTGCATTGGAAGCTTATTTAAGTCATTAAGCATGTCAGAGTAAAACACTTTACTCTTTTCATCCTTCATAATTGCAGAATATAATTTAATCCGTCAATCTTTCCGAAGTAAGCTAACTTCGAAGTAAGGAGTACTGAGGTGAAACATGAGTAAGTTGTAGGCCCGACACAGAGCTCAAAGCCCCCCAACAATGACATTGATTCGGAAAAACGTCACCTCCCAAATTTAGTATTTATTAAAATTACCATCGAGGTATTCGAAGTTCCACCTTAGTCTAGTACCAAGTATTAAATATTAAACCTGTTGATGCACAAAATCCGGAGGATCTTGGACCAACGTAAATCCGGCCGTGAATCACACAAATGCTCAAGAACACAAAGATGTATCGTGGTTCACCCCGATGTTTGGGCTACGTCCAGACTGATGTTGATTCCATTTATTGTATGAATGTATGGATTACAATAAATCGGCAAGGGAGCCCTCTGTGGATGCAACCCTTGCCATTTTACTCTCTGTTTGGCTGAGAGGGTATTACCCTCTGTTTGGATGTGAGGCTATCTGGATGTGAGACATTCTCTCTTAGTGAAGGTGATCCTCCCTAATGAGGATGAGGGAGAGTCCCTTTTATAGAATAAGGGCTCCCTCTCATTTTACGTTTGTCATGGGCTTAGGGATGAGGCCCAAAGACGATGCCCAATATATGGTACCAACAGGAGTCCCCCAAGTCTTCAGTCAAGAGAGTCTTTTGGCTGGAGACTTCAAATCCAATCCATGTACGGGCCGAAGTGGCTAGATGTCTTGAACCAGTACTCAACCCAAGGCAATGCTCAACATAAAGCAATACTCGGCTAGAGGTATCACACGTTACGAGATTGCTCGGCTGGAGGCGATGCTCGTTGCGAGTCTGCTCGGCTAGAGGCTATGCTCGCGGCGATGGGGTTGCTCGGCTGGAGGCGATGCTCGTTGCGAGGCTGCTCGGCTAGAGGCTATGCTCGTGGTATTCCTCATTGCAAGTATTTACTTTATGTCGACATGCACTCAGTATGCGTTAATTCTTAACATGACTCGGGGTCCGCTTGTCGGGTTCGCATATTGGGTTCTTTTAATCAGCAACAACGTTGATCAGTGGATCTAGTTGCTCAATAATTCGTGACAATAAATGACAGTATAAGTATGACCGTATAATGAATAAATCAAATTGACAAAGTTTGTCAATGCAAAATATTGTGCTATGTGCCTTCGATAAATAAATAATTTATTCAGTCGTGTGGTAAATCACATGTTGTAGAAGTGACATAGTTTAATGGCAGTCACAATATTCTTAGGCCAATAAATATTGTATAATAAAGTTTTACCCTACCACTTTAAATAATGAAGTCAGGAATGATTAAAGATGCAATAATAAAATATTAATTAATAATATAATTGTAAGGAAGATTGCAGATAAGCAAACGTTGTAAAACATATGCATACTGTAAAAGAATATGCACACTGTAAGGCAAACGCTGTCATTTTCAGTGATGATGTGATTTCTTTTAAGCATGGCAGACAATATCAAAAGAGGATAATAATAGGATTATTATAAGACAATGGTCTTTATCAAAATAATAATAAAGTAATAAAATAATAAAAAAGAATCTTATCTTGTTCCCGTGGCTTTTTCAGAAAATGGGCAGGGAACATGCACTCCCTTGATGAAAGTTTCATTGTTGGTGGGCATCTTCTTTGGTGGTCGACAAAAGCTATCGGTCCTGATAATAAAGTTATTATCTTTTCAGACAATGGAGTGTGTTGATGCATAAAACCGGAGGTCTTGGAAGAACGTAAATCCGATCGTGAATCTGCAAGAAATGTAAATAACACAAGATGTATCGTGGTTCACCCCAAGGTTTGGGCTACGTCCACACTGATTATGTATTTATCTGATAAGTGAGGGAGAGAGATTCAGAGCCTCTGAGGGAGAGAGTGAGGTCTCTGATGGCCTAGGAATTGGCATCCCCTAATTGTGAGGGTGATGAGTCCTTTTATAGAATAAAGGCTCCTCACTTATTACGTATTTGCCCCTTCCTTTATTACATAATTACATTTAAGTCCCCCGAGTATTTCTACGAGATCTAAATACGGATGCCCTAAATATGGTATATACAGTAGTCCCCCAAGTCTTCAGTCCATGTGTGGGCCGAAGTAACTAGATGTTGTCTTGAACTGACGCTCGATATGAGGCGGTGCTCAATCTGAAAAGAGGCTCAACTAGATGTAGCACATGCTGCGAGGCTGCTCGGCTCGTGGCTTATGTTGCCTTGGTTGGCTCGGCTTGTGGCGTTGAAGGTGAGGGAGTCCCTTTTATAGAATAAGGGCTTGCTCCTCAATACATTAATGATGAGCTAGAGTTGATGCTCTCTAATGATGGTGAGGGAGTCCCTTTTATAGAATAAGGGCTCGCTTCTCAATACATAAATAATGGGCTAAGTCCCCCAAGTATTTTTCATGAGGCCCAGATGAGGCCCAATATATGGTACATAATGTAGTCCCCCAATTCTTCGGTCAATAGAGTCTGTTGGCTGGAGACTTCAAATTGAATCCATGTATGGGCCGAAGTGGCGGTTGTTCGGAGGCGGTATTTGTATACCCTGCACTGAAGCTTTGTAGGTGAAGCTTTGCAAGTGAAGCTTTGAAGCTAGAGCTCTGTAAATGAAGTTTTCGAAGCTGGAGCTTTTGTAAATGAAGCTTTTGAAGCTAGAGCTCTGTAAATGAAGCTTTTGAAGCTGATTGACATGAGTGATGCTCATGAATGTTTATGTTGATTGACATGAGTGATGCTCATGGATGTTGTCATGAGTGATGCTCATGAATGTTAACATGAGTGATGCTCATGAATGTTGACATGAATGATGGTCATGAATGTTTATGTATGATTGTCATAAGTGATGCTCATGTATAATTTGGAGTACTGGGCGTACTTTTGATCACCTGGTTAGTGGCATGAAGGATAGTAAGGGTTGTACATTTCATCACCTAGTTGGTGGCATGAATGGCTAGTTGCCAAATGATATTAGAGTACGGGTTGTACATTTCATCACCTGGTTGGTGGCATGAATGCCTAGTTGCCAAATGGTAATAGCGGCAGGTTGCCGAATAATTGTGGAGTACTGGGCGTACTTTTGATCAGCTGGTTGGTGGTAATAGCGGCAGGTTGTCGAATAATTGTGGAGTACTGGGCGTACTTTTGATCGCCTGGTTGAAGCTGTTTTGGGCTTATGGGCCTTCGCCCTTTTACACAACATTCCAGCCCATTTATTTTGGGCTTTGCCGTTTTTTTGTTGTTATTATTATTACCCTCTGATGAGGTTTATACAGATGTCTCTGAAAGATACGAAAAAATAAATTACATGTTTTCAGCATGTTGATGGGCATCTTCTGGTCCAACAGAAAGTGGAGACGGGAAACCTTGGTGGGCATCTTCTTATCTTTAATCATGTTATCCCGTGGGATAGTGGAGTAGTGGAATAGTGGAGCATCTTCTTTTCGGCTTTTCCTTTTCTGCTTTCTGATTTTCTTTCTGTTTTCTTGACCCTGATGAATATGGCAGACAAGGAATGATAATAGATTTAATAATAAGAAAATAATCTTATCTCCGCTTTTGCTTTCTTCTTTTCACTATCTGCCCTTTCTCTTTTTCTGCTGCCTGAACACCAGTTGGTATATTCCAGCTCCACCATGAAATCTGAGTTGTACCATCCCATCTCCAAATGTCTCTCCCTCACTGCTGCCGCTGTTGCATAGCCTCGGAACAGGTTTTGATTCACATTTGCTCCATAACTCAGGAGCTTCCTAACGAGCGCCAAATTCCCAAAGTGAGTGGCGATGAACAAGGCAGTGATCTGAGTCCTGAACTCCTCGTACTCGACGCGAACCTCGTGTGTCGACTCGCCCTGCGCCACAATCTCCGTCTTCTTCAACTTCAAGCAGACCGTTCCGACAAAGTTCATGCCCACGAAAGGATTGCCCAGACAAAATAAAATGGGGAAGAAGGTTGGGGTTGATCTGAACCGTTCGATTTGTATCCTCACACCATAAAACACTTTTTATCAGATCTCTCTCTAGAAATCCCAGAACTCCTTCTCAGATCCGCACTCCGTCAGCCTCCCCGCCAGGCTCTCCATTGCGTCATCGGCAGCGACCTCCGGGTGTAGACAGCCATGACGTTGACAGGTGTGGTAGTCAGAGATCCCCTTCGGTTTAAATGCTTCTTGCATGAGGCGCAGTGCGAGTCCGACCCGACGTGGGTATCGGCGATTTGAATTTGGGAGAGCTATTCAAGTAAGTGGTCGAAGCCCGAACCCATTAAAAGCTCGGACATGGTGGGCGGAAGTGGTCGGAGTCAGGTTTTGACGGAAGAGTTGAATGAGCAGCAGAGGTTGGCTAGGAGCAAAAGGGGGTGAAGTGGGAGGACAGTGAGTTTTGAGCGGCGAGTTTGGTGAGACCCGTTGAGTTGACTGGGTCGAGTTTGGTGAGACCCGTCCTTCCCAGGTATTAAGATCAGATAGTGGAGGTTGGTAGCTCCTGCCTGACATTTGTACAGCATCAAAACCATTGATGAGAACATCATCAACAGTTACAATCTTGGTGGCTTCATGATTTGGTTCTCTGATCTGATGTTTTGGATTTGGCTGTCATCTTTGTTCGGGATCTTGGGTTATAGATAATGTGCAAATATCTTGCTCTGCTACAAGTTTGTGGTTGAGAATGGGATACGTACTGCATGGTTATTAAGTTTCTGCAGATTCACGGCGAAGGTGAAAAAATGAAAGAGAACCGACACAACTTTTCGTATCGATTTCCCACAGACGGCGCCAAATGTTGATGCACAAAACCGGAGGTCTTGGAAGAACCTAAATCCGACCGTGAATCTGCAAGAAATGTAAATAACACAAGATGTATCGTGGTTCACCCCAAGGTTTGGGCTACGTCCACACTGATTATGTATTTATCTGAGAAGTGAGGGAGAGAGATTCAGAGCCTCTGAATGAGAGAGTGAGGTCTCTGATGGCCTAGGAATTGGCCTCCCCTAATTGTGAGGGTGATGAGTCATTTTATAGAATAAGAGCTCATTGCTTATTACATATTTGCCATTTTCTTTATTACATAATTACATTTAAGTCCCCCAAGTATTTGTACGAGATCTAAATACGGATGCCCTAAATATGGTATAAACATAGTGGGTGGGCAGCCATGCTTTCCACAACCATGCTTTCTACTTCCTGTCTCAGGTTTTCTCCATGAGCGACTGCTTGGAAAACGTGGAGGACGCCGAAGACGCCACGGAGGACGACGAAGATGACGATGAAATGGGCGACGGAGAAACGGGCTTCTGACACTGACTCGGAGCTGCCGAACCCATCAGATTCTGTATCGTCTCGGACCACTCGCTGTTGGTTTTAGTAATGACAGAAACGGCATCGCCTTCGTCGTCCTCGTCGTTATCGTCGAGTAGCTGCTTCTCCAGCTCTTGTAGCTGTTGGTTTTACTGATCATCTTGCAGCGTGTTACTGATCATATGCTTCTCCAACAATACATTCCTTTCTTTTCGGTTTTCGCCTAAATTTCTGACCACCATGATTCCACGTCTTTAAGCGAGCACTGAAGGTACCAGCCAACGAGAAATCAAAATCCCCAAAGGCGTGATGGAGCTGAAACTGAATCTTTAAGTCCGAATCCGGATCCGAAAACCTTTTCTGGGTCATCGATGCAGTTGTTGATGGTGGCGGATGAATGGATCGTGTAAGTGTGAGATCAGGAGACTTGGTGTGCAACCCTTCTTCTAAACCAAACTCCTCGTCGTCCACCAGGAACTCATCGGATTGGAAAGTGTTGGAAATGTGCCCTAAAGCCAATCATATGATGATACTTTACGGACATTTCACATGTTAAACTAATCTAGTTTACATATAAAAGGGCAAACATTATTGTTTGAGCCGTCTCATATAAATGTTATATGCTCAAACGATAAAGTCCAAGGAATATGTGATTGGGAGAATGCAATCTAATGAAGTTAGATTAATGAGACCATTCTTTCGTAGACACATCCTAAACGTTCCTGATCATAGGATTGCCAATTGGGCATTGACAGTCCGATAAGATCAGTACGTGCTATGTCTTCTCTCAGGGAGAGTGACTAGTCTCGAGTCATTGGTGTGTGTGACATCAAGACAAGTACGTAGGTGCTCAATAGAGAATGAGTCCACTGAACACGATCAACGAGGAGTTCTCATACTCATGTCACATGAGAACTCATAGTTGGGATAATGCAAATTAGTCCTTTGACCTGAGGCATCACAGTTGTTGTCTTGTGGTTAAGTCCTTGATCTTTGATTATGTCAAAGTCACCCCATCGGGGTATCCACGGCATCATTGGGGTTAAGCCACTTAGTCATGGAGACAAGTGAATGTGCAACAAGGGATCTCTAACCTTCAAAATGGTTTGAGGGAGAATACTCTATGATATGATTAAAATCTCTGGCCAGAGTATGAATAAGATTTGGGAATGCGTTCCAAATCACATTCAAAGTAATCATATAAGCAAACGAATCACATTGGATAGTAGACATGAATAAATAAACTATCAAACCAAACAATGTGGTCAAGAGTATTAGATTAGAGAAAGACCGTATTGCATTTGTAATCCTAAACTGAATAGGTTCTCTACCTCTTCTGATTAGCTTGGGTAGCCATGATATGCTGCTATGGGTCAGTACGTGCTATGTTTTCTCTCAAGGAGAGTGACTAGTCTCGAGTCATTGGTGTGTGTGACATCAAGACAAGTACGTAGGTGCTCAATAGAGAATGAGTTCACTGAACACGATCAACGAGGAGTTCTCATACTCATGTCACATGAGAACTCATGTTTGGGATAATGCAAATTAGTCATTTGACCTGAGGCATCACAGTTGTTGTCTTGTGGTTAAGTCCTTGATCTTTGATTATGCCAAAGTCACCCCATCGGGGTGTCCACGACATCATTGGGGTTAAGCCACTTAGTCATGGAGACAAGTGAATGCGCAACAAGGGATCTCTAACCTTCAATTGGCTTGAGGGAGAATACTCTATGATATGATTAAAATCTCTGGCCAGAGTATGAATGAGATTGGGGAATGCGTTCCAAATCACATTCAAGGTAATCATAAAATGCAAATGAATCACATTGGATAGTAGACATGAATAAATAAACTATCAAACCAAACAATGTGGTCAAGAGTATTAGATTAGAGAAAGACCGTATTGCATTTGTAATCCTAAACTGAATAGGTTCTCTACCTCTTCTGATTAGCTTGGGTAGCCATGATATGCTGCTAGGTGTCACTCATGGTTTGTGGAAGCCCTAAACGTGTGTAATCACTAAAGGGAGAATTGAAAGTAAGTTTCAATTCACAATCGATGTAAAATGGTTTTAATCGCCCACTGCCTCGCTAAAAGGAACCTAATGTATCGTACACCGTGTAAGGTGGAGATTGAAGAAACAAAGGAGATGAATAAGAATAATTAAATGGTTTAATTATTTATGGCAAGGATTAATTAATATGTTAATTAATCAAACGAATAAGTTCGTTAAAGACCTAGGGATAGTTTTGGACCTTAAGGCCCAATGGGCTTCGAACGTCAAAGCCCATTGACTTAAGTTGTATGACAACTTAATGAATAAAGATTCACAAAGGCCCAAAAGTGTTGGAAGTATGCCCACAAAGCCACTCATTTGATGTAATAGCTTTTTGGAATACTTAATATGTTAAACTTTTATATGTTTAACGGAAGGGCAATACTTATTGTTAATCACTATTTATTGTATCATGTGTTTAAACAATAACAGAATCCAAGGGATGTATTTGACATAAGAGATAAGTGATCTAATGAGTTAGATTAAGGAGACCTTTCTCTTATGTTCATTCCTAAAACGTTCCTAGCCATAGGATTGCCAATTGGGCATTGACAATCCGCTAAGGTTAGTATGTGTTATGTTGACTCAAACGTGAGTATGAACTAGTCTCAAGTCATTTGGTGTTGGACACTAAGACAAACACATAGGTGCTCGAAAGAGTGATCGAGTACACTGAACTGCGATTAATGAGAGTTCAAACATACATGTCATGTACGAACTCTAAGGTTACAATATGCAAATTAGTCCTTAGACCTGAGGCATCATAGATGTCTAATGGTTAGGTCCTTGATCTTTGATCATGACAAAGGCATTCCCTCGGATTGTCCACGGCATTGTTGGGGTCATGTGATCTAGTCATGTAGGCATATGAATGCACAACAAGGGATCTCTAACCTTCCATGGTGGAAGGAGTATACTCTAAAATATGATTATTGTTGGAAGTATGCCCACAAAGCCACTCATTTGATGTAATAGCTTTTTGGAATACTTAATATGTTAAACTTTTATATGTTTAACGGAAGGGCAATACTTATTGTTAATCACTATTTATTGAATCATGTGTTTAATCAATAAGAGAATCCAAGGGATGTATTTGACATAAGAGATAAGTGATCTAATGAGTTAGATTAAGGAGACCTTTCTCTTATGTTCATTCCTAAAACGTTCCTAGCCATAGGATTGCCAATTGGGCATTGACAATCCGCTAAGGTTAGTATGTGTTATGTTGACTCAAACGTGAGTATGAACTAGTCTCAAGTCATTTGGTGTTGGACACTAAGACAAACACATAGGTGCTCGAAAGAGTAATCGAGTACACTGAACTGCGATTAATGAGAGTTCAAACATACATGTCATGTACGAACTCTAAGGTTACAATATGCAAAGTAGTCCTTAGACCTGAGGCATCATAGATGTCTAATGGTTAGGTCCTTGATCTTTGATCATGACAAAGGCATTCCCTCGGATTGTCCACGGCATTGTTGGGGTCATGTGATCTAGTCATGTAGGCATATGAATGCACAACAAGGGATCTCTAACCTTCCATGGTGGAAGGAGTATACTCTAAAATATGATTCTAAAGTCTTTGGCCAAAGCAAATGAATATGACTAAGGAAGATGTTCCAAATCATATTCAAGGGAATCATATAAGAAAGTATCACATTGGATAGTAGACATGAAACAAACTATCACTTAAAACAATGTGGTTAAGAGTATTGTATTAGAGAAGGACCGTATTGCATTGTAATTGTAACTGGATAGGTTCTCCAACCAATTCTACTTAGCTTGGGTAACCATGACATACTGCTAGGTGTCACTCATGGTTTGTGGAAGCCCTATTGATTAGCAAACACTAATCATCAAAAAGGGAGAATTGAAATGTGGTTTCAATTCACAATCGATAGTTAAGAGTAACATCGCCCACTGCCTCGCTAATTGGAACCTAATGGATCGCACACCAAATAAGGATATATGTGAAGCAATTAAATGAAATGGATAAGCAATTAAATGGTTTAATTGAAGAATGGTCAAGATTAATTAATTAGTTAATTAATTATACGAAATGTTCGTATTGGGCTTTTAAGTTGGTTTTAGGGCTTCGGGGCCCAAAAGTGTTTTGGTCCACAAGGCCCATTATGTTTAAGTTGTATGACAACTAAAACAAAATGGGCAATAAGCCCAATAACAATATATGGCCATTTAGGGTGAGGGTATGCAAGTTTGCTTAATTGCAAGTTTGCCACTCACCTAAGAAATGAAGTATAAATTCATCTTTATAGCTTTGTTTTTCAATTAGGGTTTTCTAAGCTACTTGGGGAAAGTTATCTAGCAAATTTACTTCCCTAAGTGATCCATTTTCATCCTCACAAATTACATCCTTGGTGAAGAGACATAGAGACATCAAACTTTTGGTGTTTTGGAGAACTAATCCTCAAATCCTCAAAGAAGCAAAGGAGCACTAAAAGGAGGAAAATCACAAGGAAGATCCAAGGAGCAAGGAGGTGACTTGAAGGCCCTCCACTTGGGTGAATCCCTTGTGTAATCAAGGATGAGCTTCAAGGGTAAAGAATCTCTAAATTCTTAATTATCTTTAATGTTGTTAAAGAGTCTTTTGGTTCACCATATACTAGGCTTTGAAAGTCATGGGTTTCATGAATTGTTTTTGGATGCATGCCTACTTTAAAGAGTTAATTGTTAGCATATGTATTCAAATGTTCATACATGTTCTTAGCTAGGACAAAATTTTTCCTTCAATTATAAAGTCTTTGGCCAAAGCAAATGAATATGACTAAGGAAGATGTTCCAAATCATATTCAAGGGAATCATATAAGAAAGTATCACATTGGATAGTAGACATGAAACAAACTATCACTTAAACAATGTGGTTAAGAGTATTGTATTAGAGAATGACCGTATTGCATTGTAATTGTAACTGGATAGGTTCTCCAACCAATTCTACTTAGCTTGGGTAACCATGACATACTGCTAGGTGTCACTCATGGTTTGTTGAAGCCCTATTGATTAGCAAACACTAATCATCAAAAAGGGAGAATTGAAATGTGGTTTCAATTCACAATCGATAGTTAAGAGTAACATCGCCCACTGTCTCGCTAATTGGAACCTAATGGATCGCACACCAAATAAGGATATATGTGAAGAAATTAAATGAAATGGATAAGCAATTAAATGGTTTAATTGAAGAATGGTCAAGATTAATTAATTAGTTAATTAATTATACGAAATGTTCGTATTGGGCTTTTAAGTTGGTTTTGGGGCTTCGGGGCCCAAAAGTGTTTTGGTCCACAAGGCCCATTATGTTTAAGTTGTATGACAACTAAAACAAAATGGGCAATAAGCCCAATAACAATACCTAGGCCGGCCATAAGGGTGAGGGTAGTCAAAACTTGCTTAATTACAAGTTTGCCACTCACTTGAAATGAAGTATAAATTCATCTTTATAGCTTTGTTTTCAATTAGGGTTTTCTAAGCTACTTGGGGATAGTTATCTAGCAAATTTACTTCCCTAAGTGATCCATTTTCATTCTCACAAAAACATCCTTGGTGAAGAGACATAGAGACATCAAACTTTTGGTGTTTTGGAGAACTAATCCTCAAATCCTCAAAGAAGCAAAGGAGCACTAAAAGGAGGAAAATCACAAGTAAGATCCAAGGAGCAAGGAGGTGACTTGAAGGCCCTCCACTTGGGTGAATCCCTTGTGTAATCAAGGATGAGCTTCAAGGGTAAAGAATCTCTAAATTCTTCATATTCTTTAATGTTGTTAAAGAGTCTTTTGATTCACCATATACTAGGCTTTGAAAGTCATGGGTTTTATGAATTGTTTTTGGATGCATGCCTACTTTAAAGAGTTAATTGTTAGCATATGTATTCAAATGTTCTTACATGTTCTTAGCTAGGACAAAATTTTTCCTTCAAGTGGTATCAGAGCCTAGGTCTAGTGTATGGTGGATCCTTTTGGGTTTTGTGATTTTCATGTTTTATGATTTAAATGTTGTAAATGTTACAAGCTTTGTTCTTGCTTTGAATATAAATTTTGCTAGAAAATTTTGCATCTCAAATGTTGTAGATGTATTTCATTTAAGCATGAATTTTGGAACTAAAATTTGGTGCCATGTATTTTGAGTTTTCATAAGTGTTCTTCAATGTTCTTGGAGTTCTTGCCAAGAACAAAAAGTTTTGAAGTTTTGATTCAAAAAGTTTTATGTTTTTACATAAAGTTTTGATTTAATTTTAGTGGGTGATGGTTAATGATTAAGTAATTTTAATGGGAGACAAACTTTGTTTTAAAGAATGACATAAATCATTTCTTACAAAATTTTATTTCATCTTTACCTCACCTAACATAACCCACTTACAAAACTTTGTATAAAATTTGAATTTTCATCACTAAAACACTATATGGCCGGCCACCCTTTAAAATAGGGTATTTTTGGGTGTTTTGTGCACTTACATAAAGTTTTGATACTTTTGTGTATTTGCATTTTGGCCCAAAAGTTTACGTTTTTACGTTAAGGTCCAAAAACTTTAAAGGACAAATTGTTTTGCTCCTTTAATGATGTTTTTGACATTATTAAAAAAAAAAAATGTTTGGGTTCTAAGTTGTAATTACATGAAGTTGTGGATTCTTGTGTTTTTACAAAGTGACCCCAAAAGTTTTTGTTTTTACAAAATGGCCCAAATTAGATGAGAACAAAATGGTTTGTCTCTTTAAATGAGAATTGGATTTTCATTTTATTTAGTTTCATTTAAATCAATATTATGGATCCGAAAACCAATTGTTTTAAAGTTGTTTTCTTAATTAAATGTGTTTGATTAAGAGAAAGGTGATTATGAACCAAATGCCTCGATAATTGAGCTATGTGATTGGCCGCTTTACATTATGAATGTTTGGGCTTGGTAGTGTAGATTTGAATGTAATTTGATTAGTTCAAGATTGTTGTAAATGGACATAAGTCCATCATTTGTGTTGTAAAAGGGCATAAGCCCTTATTATTATTTCATGTATTCCTTTTGTTTAAATGTATGCAAAATGGAATAGTTGGGTCCAACGCCCAATAGGAAATAACGGTTTAATTGGATTAAACGCGTAACTAAAATCAACAACTACATACCTTAGACCCAAGGTCCAACACAAGGCTCGTGTTGGATCAAATCAAACGGTTCATAATCATCCTAAAACCTAATATGACTATATAGTCCATATGAGGATGCAAAGCATTCGTTAGTAGTTCCATATAGTCTCGCTTGTTTCAACGAAACAGTGGGAGTATTATATACTACTAATTCATATAAACTTGGACCAATGGTTGTGATAGGCCCAAGTTCTTTTAATGTGATTAAAATGTTTTGATGTAGCCCAACGCTATTCCCTCAACAAATTAATATTTAAGTTGATAAGCGAGAGATGTTTAGAATATCTCTTCGTAGGCCTTCCATCGTGGTGGGTTCCAAGCGTTTGTGACTCATGCACCGGCTTCACCCTATCATGGGGGAGTACAAAGCATGTGCTTATATCCAGGAGGAATCCATATACATATGATGAGGTGAGTGTAGGCAACGAGGATAGCCAACATCGTATCATCGTGAGGCTATTCTTGAACCCCTTCACGAACTAAGCATGGTGGGAATAACTTAAACTAAGTGCAATGGTGCCAACATCGTATCATCGTGAGGCAACATTCTCTAGAGGCCAAACGAGATGGGTAATTACAAAAGGTTGTAAATGAATAATGCGTTATTCTCTCATCATTATTTTTGCTAGCCAACATCGTATCATCGTGAGGTGGGCTTGGTAATGGTGAGTCTCCCATAACCCACTAAGAGTTCAATATAACTCTCGAATTCTATTGAGGGATGTGGAATTTGCCAAAAATGGTGGGTGATACTATTTGATTAAAAGACCCAATCAAAATAGTTTTAAACAACAATGCTAATTCGATTTCTGTTATGTTATGTAGTGAACGACATGCCTAAAATTATACCCACCATTATACTTGACAAAAAGGGCCTAAAGGGCCAACGTTTCCTTGCTTGGTATCGCCACATTGAGAATGTCTCAAAGGTGAAAGACATATTGTATGTGCTTAAGCAATCCCCTCCTCATGTACCTCCTACGAAACTAGCTTCAAAGGAGGAGTGTCAAAATTATGTTAGAGACTATGAGGATGACTTACAAGCCAAATGCTTAATCCTCACTTCACTTAGTGAGGAGCTTATGAAGCTACATAAGCACATGGACACTTCTTGTGCCATGGTTGAAAGCTTGCATAAGATGCATGACATTGAGACTAGTAATGTACGATTCTCAAATGTTTGTAGTCTAATGAATGCCAAAATGGCAAAGGGGACATCGGTCCATAAACATGGACAAAAGATGGAAAGGATCTTTCAAGATCTTCAAAGTTTAGGAACTTCCATCGATGGGAAAATGGCCCAAGACTTTTTCCTTGCATCTCTCTCGGATGATTTCACTAAGTTTATCGTAAACTATAAAGTGAATAGATTCGATCATTCTTTGAAAGAGATGATTGACATGTGCTGTAAATTTGAAAAAGGTTTCAAAAAGGACAGTGGGAGTGAGAATGCAATGATAAGGAAAAGGTTGCGTAAGAAGAAGGCAAAGAAATCCAAAGGAACATGCTTTCATTGTGGAAAGGATGAACGTTGGAAGAAGAAATACAGGGTGCGCATTGCGAGCCTTATGACAAGGACTTTTGAAGAGACTATTTCTGTCATAGAGAGTGCTTTTACAGTGAGCTCCAATTCCTGGATATTTGATTCAGGTGCTAGTCAACATATCTGTAATACGTTGCAGGGACTAACAGGGAGCAGATCACTGCGCAATGAGGAGATGGTTGTGCGAGTTGGGAACGGCACTAAAATCTCTGCAAAAGCAATAGGCACCTATATGCTTAACCTACCCTCTGGGGAAGTCCTGGAACTTAAAAATTGTTTATATTTTCCTTCATGTATAAAGAATTTGATTTCCATCTCTAAGCTTTTACGAGATGGGCACTCAGTGTTGTTTGACAAAATGAGTTGCACTTTATACTTGAACGGTCGTATTATCTCTCATGGTAATATGATAGAGGGACTTTTTCACCTAGAGACGAATAGTGGGATGCACTGTATTGAAAGCGGGAATACTTCAAAACCCAAAAGGGCTAGAGAAGAAGTTAACCAAGAAAAGATGTGGCATCTTAAACTTGGACATGTGAACCTTGATAAGACTCGCAAGATGTCGAAAGACGGATATTTCCGCCCATTAGGTAATGACCGGATGGGTACTTGTGAAAGTTGCTTGAAAGGGAAGATGACCAAATCTCCATTTACTGGAAAAGGAGAGCGTGCCACTGAAATTCTAGGGTTAATCCACACTGACGTATGTGGACCTATGTCTACTACGTCGAGAGAAGGCTTCTCATACTATATCACATTCACTGACGATCACTCTCGGTTTGGCTATGTATATCTTATGAAGTACAAGTCAGAATCCTTTGAAAGGTTCAAAGAATTCAAGAATGAAGTTGAGAAGCAAACTGGGAAACAGATAAAAATCCTAAGATCGGATCGAGGGGGTGAATATCTGAGTAATGAGTTCTTAGATTATCTCAAAGAGTGTGGAATAATATCACAGTGGACTCCACCGGGAACTCCACAACTTAATGGAGTTTCTGAAAGGAGAAATCGAACCTTGATGAACATGGTTCGTTCTATGATGAGTTCCGCTGATCTACCAGTAACATTTTGGGGATACGTGATAAGCTCATATATATATATATATTTTACATCAAATTCTCTTGTCTTTTGTTAGTTATTTCCTCATATTTTTGTGCTATTTACTTTGTTTTTGTGTTTTATCGAATTTATCTAGCTAAGAAAATAAAAATAACATAAGTGTGATTTTATGTAATAAATTCGTGTCAAAACTGTTTAGCTTTTAAATTAAATAAAATATATATATATATATAATAATAATAATTGTTTGTTTTGTAGAATAAGGGAGAGTGGAGCTGCCAGAAGGAATAAAAAAAATATATATAAAAAGAAGTTAGTGGCAGCTGGAGTGGAGAAAGCACCAGTGGGTGCAGAAATTAGGTGGGTTGCCTTGGTAGCTAAATGGGAATAAAGGGGAGTGCATGGGGACGGACGAGAGAGGAGGGAAATAGGAAAGAAAAGATGGGTGGACTGACGCTGCTTAAAAAAAGAGCAGCGTGGGGGAGATCAAGCCTCGGGGGAACGTAAGAAATTAGAGGGGATACGTGGAAGCTGCTTGGCAGCTGAAGAGACAGAAAAGGGAGGAGTCTCGTGGAGAGGACAGCTGCCTAGGCAGCTGTGTGAAGCTGTGCAGGACAGCTGCCTTTGAGCAGCTTGCGAGAAGAACGGAACGGAAGTCAAGAAGCTGCGTGTGCAGCTGTCGCAAGGGAGGCGCGGAGACAGCACAGCAGCTGACACGTGGTAGCAAGGTCAGCATGCCTTGCGCGGGGGAAGCAGCCACTGAGCAGCTCTCTGATCAGCACAGCAAGGCAGCTCACGAGTCAGCACGGGCAGTCAGCACAGCTTGAGAGCACAGTGGCGCAGAAAAGCTGTCCATCTCTCTCGGTTTAATTTTCCAAACTCAAGTTTAATTTCTGTTTTAATTTATAAATAATGTGTAATTAATTTGTTTTGGCTAGAGGTTAATTCAAAACCATGGATATGTTTGTAATTTGAATTGATTACTTTCAGTTGTGATTTCTAAGTTGTGATTTAATTTGTTTAACTGCTTGATTGATAACTTATTTTTGTATGTCGATTAAGGATGCATACTTAATTTACATGCATGAATTTGATGCTAGAATATAAGTAAATTTCACCTAATCGTTATGAACTTATATTCACAAGTAGTAAAGGTTGTTGACCACAATCGTGTTAAGTAAATTCTTGGCATAAGTTTCATGCAAATCATAGTAACGAGTGCCTCGTCAATGCTTATGATTTTCATAGAACTTAATGATTCTTGCTTGTATCTCTATTATGCAATTCATGTAGGGAACTTGTGGGGAATGTTTTGGGTTGTCGTATGCAATCATCCAATCCATTAACTTAAGGAAAATCTGAGAATTAATTTAAGCGGACCTAATTAATTTGGGGCGTTGAGAATTTACAATTTATTGAAAGAACAACTGAAAATCAATTTAGGTTGCATATGTGTCATGTGTGGAGAATAATTCTCTAGCCAGTCCGTCGTCCATCCATTCACCTTAATTTCATGTTTTTGTCAATTCCGTAATTTATTTAAGTTTAATTTACTTCTCTTTAAAAATCAATCACCCATTTATTTTAAAGTGTTATGTTTGTTAGAAATTAATTTAGTTTGTGTTTTCTTGAGTCTTTTGATTTGTTTTAGATTATTTGTTAGTTTTATTTTGAGTTATTCTAGTTAAGTGTTTTGAGTCTAGTTTAGTGTTTTAAATTTTGTTTTTATGTTTTTAATTTAATTTTACTTTGGTTAGCATCCCTAGTTAATCCCCGGCCTAGAACGATCCCTACTTTATCCATATACTACAACTGTCACAAATAGGGTATAAATTTGTGCGTTAATTTATTTTCGCATCAAATTTTTGGCGCCGTTGCCGGGGATTAGCAAATTTGCTAATCCTTTTATTTTTGTTTTTGCTTATGTTTATTTGTGTTTGTGTATGTTACTTTTGATATTTGATTTATTTTTCTTTCTTTGAATTGAGGTACAAATGGAGCAAGACCTGGATTCTACTAGCATTCAAGATCTATTGGCACAGCTCACTGCTCAATTAACTCATAATGTCGAACGGACCACAATGCCAAGTGTCCCTACACTTGATGTGCCCTATGGGCAACGATATCAAGGTCCTCAATTTTCTGTCAATGAAGATGTTTGGGGATATCAAGGCTATAACCAATCAAGGGGCAACATGTTTTCCAACGCTTACAATTCGGATTGGAGAGACTATTCAGATTATATGTGGGATGAACCTCAACACTTTCAACAAAGCGGATATTGGCAGCAAGACGAATTCTATTCAAGATCTATGCAGCCACCACAGCATCCCCCACAACAATTCCAATCGAATCAAAGTATGCCCGTGGATTATAATCAAATGCTTGAAGAATTAATTTCTTCGGTACAGGGTTCACAAAAAGAAGAACAATTGCCGCCATCAGAAGAGTTCTATCAATGGCCATATGAACCACCACAACAATCTCCCCAATCAAATTCAGGTACGTCTTCGGATAATGACATGTTGAATAAGTTACTAACCTCTTTGACCCAGGACGTAGAAAATCGAAACAAGGAGATGCAAAATAAAGCCAACAATGTGGATGCATTGGAGGAGCAAATTGGGCAGATTATGGAATTCATGGCACAGATTCGAGATCAAAGTGAACTCTCCAACTCAAACATTGCAAATTCAAAGGCAGAAAGTGAAATCGATGAAGTCAATACTTTGGAAGGTGACATGGAGTATGAAGTTGTCCCAGAACCTTCCAAACATAGCCCGGACATGGATGAATTGCCGATTCAAGAAGAAGATGAGGATGACGACTTGGGCAGTTTAGAAGAATTCTTATCGCAAACCCCTCAAGTCTTTATGCCGTCCAACTCAGGTGAGGAGGTTCTAAGTTCAATTCATTCTAACATCGTTCCACCAAATGTCCTTTTTCCTTGCAGGTTTTTAAATCCCAAGGAAGAAGTGAATGAAAAATACGTTGTGGAAGATCTTCCAGAGGTGCAAAATGAGATCCAAATTTTTGGTGCACAAAATCATGTTCCCGATGATGTTGAAACAATCAAAGAAACTTGTACACCAAGAAGAGGGATTCCAGAAAATGAGGTGGCCGGAGAATTTGTTGAATACATCCAAGAGGCTGTGCATGAGACAAATGCCAAGGAAATTGAGACTGATGACACGGGACAAGCCACAACCATTATAATAAATTTGGCAAAGTTCAAAGTCCCTGAAACGTTCAAAGACGTGGTGTTTGTAATTGAGTTTGAACGTGATTGTAAGCCATCTTCTCCAATTTTAATTTTATGTTTTACTAACAATCTGATTTTGTTGATTCAGGCACCGTCATTAGAACTTAGACCGTTGTCGGATCATTTCAAGTACCACCGTCCGTTCAAGGATAAACTCATGCATTTGAATAATGAAGGGAGGCCTAGGAATCACCCACAATCAGATTTGCATTCCTAATCCCTTCTCTTTACTGCTTTCATTTTGTTTTGTTTATTTAGTTGTGATATTTGTTTGAGAGATTAAAAATAGTCTTTTTAATTTGATTTACATATTTTTACATTGATATTTTTATTTTTATTTTTTTTCTTGCCTTAAAAAATAAATAAATAAATAAATAAATAAATAAATAAATAAAAAATTAATATTAATAATAATAATAAACATCACATAATTAAAAAAAAAAACAAAACAAAACAAAAATACTTATATTTATATTTATAATTAAATAAACTTAAAGCATAAATATTTTACAATAACTTGTAAACTAATTTCGTTCATTGGTCGTTAATTGGTGGTGCCTCGGAGGTCGACGGAGCCCCTGAAAGACGAAGCGCCAGAGCTGGATCATTCGGAGCCTCAATACTTGGTGCTGCTCCCGAGGACGAAGGCAACATAAACCTCGGGAGTAACGCCATAAACCGTTGATGATCACTCTGAATCCGCACTTCGGACTCCTGCATCTGATCAAGCTTCCTCTTCATGCTTGTTGAGTAATTGGTTGCGAGCATGTGCAAATCCCTGTTCTCATGCCTAAGCACTCTGACCTCCTGCCGAAGACTAGCCACTTCAGCCATCAACGACTCCACCTGACGAGTTCGTGCAAGAAGGCGCTGGCCCATGTTTGATACTGAGCCTGCGCATCGGACGCTATAGGCCATAGAGTCCTGGACAGCTAGTTCGTCGGACCGCCTAGAAAGTATTCTAGTGTCTCTAGGAGTGAGCAGATTTCTGGCCACCACCGATGCGGTTGTTTCGTTCATCATCATGGAATCCCCAACTGTAAGAGGACCGTTTGGGGATATGAATGATGGCTGCCAAATGTTGGTTGGAGAAGATATATCACTATCTTCCCCAACATTCAAGTTAAGGCGACGGTCAGAAGGGCAAGACATATTTGAAGGTGTTGAGAATGAAGAGTTGGACTGATCAAGATTAAAAGAAAATGCAAGAGGGAGTGTTTACAGGAGGGAACGTTTACCAGATGAAGTGTTTACAGGGGGAGTTTAAGTGTGTTGTGGAACAAAAATGAGCGTTCTTATAAGAAGAAGAAATCGTTGAGGCATCACTCAGCAGTCGAAGAGGCGCCCTCTCGCAAATCGAAGAGCCGGGCTCCTTTCTCAAAAGCCGGATTCTTTTCTCAAAAGCCGGATTCTTTTCTCAAAAGCGGCGTCTCCGTCTCAAAAGTCGGACGCCGTTCTCAAAAGTCGGGCGCCTTTCTCAAAAGCCGGAGCGGTCAGGAATCACGAGGCGAAAAGCTTTTCCAAATTTGTCGTCACTTGTCACGCGCGCTGTCAGCTTTGCGCAAATTACGGATTGCTTTTTCAGAAAGCGCGTAACCTGTACTGTTCATCCATCCACCGGCTGCCGACAGGGGTAAAGCAATAGTTTCGGTTGTGAAGAAAAGTCCTATAAACGTCTACCTTCGCCATCCATTGCGAAGGCAAACTCTCTCAACACTTCTTCATCTCCGAAATTTTTCATCTCCGAAAATGCCTTTCCAACAAACCCTCTCAAGTTACTCTGTGTTTCTCATTCCCTGGGATACCTTTGCAAACAAGTCATCTAGAGCTAGAGTATTTCATATCATGAAGGTTGAAAGCAAGAGTATCTCATATCACGCTTTCTCCCTGTCCTTTTCCTTGTCTTTGGGGCAAGGAGAAAGCGGGCAATCAGCCAGCACTCGGTGTCAATCTTCCAATCTAAGAACCGACTGCCTGGAAATCCTTCCTGATTGCTTACCTAGCATTGCTCTCGAATGCTTTTCTTCAACCACTAATGTACTTCCGAAGAAGTCGCCACATCTGCCTGGAAAACAGACATGGCAAGTGAAAATGATACTTGAAGCATGTGGAGACAAGGTGCTGTTTCATCTTCAAGATCAAGTCTCATTTTCCTTGCTAAGAAGTTCCCCAGCCCAGTTCAAGCATACACCTGTGGAACGATACTTCTTCAAAAGCAAAAGTATCCCATATCATCAGAGTCAGAGGCAAAGATATATCATGGCATGCTTTTCCTTTACCCTTGCTCTTGGCTACGGGACAAGGTGAAAGAAAGGCAATCGGTCGGCACTTGGACAGATTGAACAAAGAAGCAGACCACCACCTCTACCTCGTGCCTACCTGCCATGCAGAAGAACAAAAAGAGAAGAATGTAGCCTGCAGACTCAATCAACCCGGCAGAAGGAGTCCGAGTACCAAGAGCTCGAGAAGCTTCAACAATATATGGACGCAACAGACCACCACCACCAATCAAGTCTCATTTTCCTTGCTAAGAAGTTCCGAGGCCAGTTCAAGTTCAAAGCTGTGGAAAGTCAACGAGCACGACCAATGATCACTTATTAGTTTTATTCATTGTCTTTTATTTTCATTTTCAATTTTTCGTTTATTTTTTTTGTTATATTTTCTTGCGTGCTTAACTGAATTATTTCTTTTCTTTGCAGGAACTTTTGGTTATTTCCACCCTTGAAGTTGATTGCAGAATTTTAGCTTGGGAGTCATCGCTTGATTTTTCTGCAAATTAGGGAAGTTTTCAGTCCTATTGCTTTATTTTGTTTCTTTATATTTATTTATTTTATTTTTATATGCATTTTATTATATTTTCTGACATTGGGGACAATGTCTAGTTTAAGTGTGGGGGTAAATAGTATAAAAATGACTAAATTAAAAAAAATTTGTACCTTCGACTTTGAACTGGTTTCATTTGTTTCCATGTTATTGCTTTGTGTTTTCTTAATTAAGTTGTTGTTTTTAAAAAAAAAATAAAATAAAAAATAAAAAAAAATTCGGAAAATCTAAAAAAAAAAAAATCCAAAAATATTTCCTTGTTTTCCTTATTGTTTTGAATTATATTTTTGTTAGTTTCCCGACCCAATGATATAATTGGATAAATTTGAACCATGATGATCAAGAACTTAGTTAACATGTGTTGTGTGAAATTCCTAATTCTTGTGTTAGTTTGTACATATTTGATCATCTTTGAAAAACCAAATGCACATAGCCTTGTTGATGTGAAACTAAAGCATGATTTAAAGCTCCATATGTGAATTTAGTGACCATATACATCCTATGTGAGTTTTTGAGCCTATTGAAAGTGTGTGCATTTTTCATACACTCCTATTCTTTCATGTGTGATGAACTTATGTGAGATACATCTCTAGAACTTGCATAACGATCTTTCGAAATATTTGTCTTTGATTGCATGAACTTGAAAATGATAGAGGCATTAGGTTTACCACCATGGCCCAAATAACCTTGTTTCCCAAAGAAAAATGATATCATTAGATTGCCAATTTGAGCCGTATTTGTTAAGCCTTTTATTTCTTATCACCAGATATGTCTACCCTTATGCCTGAAATAATTTTCCTTACCCTTTCCAAGCGAGCTAGTGAGCAATGTGAGATTGTCTTATGAGAAATGTTTGTGAAGTACTTTGAAGGTGTTTGGCAAAAGAATAAGTGTGGGGGTTTTTCATATTTGTTTCTGTTTGAAAAAAAAAAAAAAAAAAAAAAAAAGAAAAGGAAAAGAAAAAGAAAGATTGTATACAAAGAAAATAAAAAGTTTTTAAAGTTTCAGTTTATGGGTGTGGTTGGAGATGTCTGAAGAATCGTTGGAGAGCTTGAGTTCTTATAAATCTAAAGAAAATAATTGCTTGCAATGTAGCTTGGAACTTGTGTTTTCCTATTCTTTCGTTTCAATAACCCTATCCCTAAGCCTCATTACATCCAATAAAAGTCCTCTTGATTTAAGTTTTGCAATTATGACTGTGGAGAAGTGATCTTTATGCAAGCTTATGGTAAAACTTTCACATTCGTTTCTTTGAGCGATACACATTAAAACTAAACACATGTGTGATTGAGTGCATATCCCGTGAGAAGGTCGCTAGTTTGCATATGGTGTTTTTAAAAATAAAAATTTGAAATTGCATTAGCATGGCTATCTCACACACTACACTTCAAGGATGTTTCAAAGATTGCTGCTAATATTTGAATAAGGAAAATGAACTTGAATTGCTTATTGGTGTTAGCTATGGTTCTTGATGATTGTGTTCTCAAATGAAATTCTATGAGGGTCATATAGGGGGAAACTAATAATTTTCATGTTATTACTTTTTCTGTTTTCTCTGTTTTGCTCGAGGACTAGCAAAAGCTAAGTGTGGGGGTATTTGATAAGCTCATATATATATATATTTTACATCAAATTCTCTTGTCTTTTGTTAGTTATTTCCTCATATTTTTGTGCTATTTACTTTGTTTTTGTGTTTTATCGAATTTATCTAGCTAAGAAAATAAAAATAACATAAGTGTGATTTTATGTAATAAATTCGTGTCAAAACTGTTTAGCTTTTAAATTAAATAAAATATATATATATATATAATAATAATAATTGTTTGTTTTGTAGAATAAGGGAGAGTGGAGCTGCCAGAAGGAATAAAAAAAAATATAAAAAGAAGTTAGTGGCAGCTGGAGTGGAGAAAGCACCAGTGGGTGCAGAAATTAGGTGGGTTGCCTTGGTAGCTAAATGGGAATAAAGGGGAGTGCCTGGGGACGGACGAGAGAGGAGGGAAATAGGAAAGAAAAGATGGGTGGACTGACGCTGCTTAAAAAAAGAGCAGCGTGGGGGAGATCAAGCCTCGGGGGAACGTAAGAAATTAGAGGGGATACGTGGAAGCTGCTTGGCAGCTGAAAAGACAGAAAAGGGAGGAGTCTCGTGGAGAGGACAGCTGCCTAGGCAGCTGTGTGAAGCTGTGCAGGACAGCTGCCTTTGAGCAGCTTGCGAGAAGCACGGAACGGAAGTCAAGAAGCTGCGTGTGCAGCTGTCGCAAGGGAGGCGCGGAGACAGCACAGCAGCTGACACGTGGTAGCAAGGTCAGCATGCCTTGCGCGGGGGAAGCAGCCACTGAGCAGCTCTCTGATCAGCACAGCAAGGCAGCTCACGAGTCAGCACGGGCAGTCAGCACAGCTTGAGAGCACAGTGGCGCAGAAAAGCTGTCCATCTCTCTCGGTTTAATTTTCCAAACTCAAGTTTAATTTCTGTTTTAATTTATAAATAATGTGTAATTAATTTGTTTTGGCTAGAGGTTAATTCAAAACCATGGATATGTTTGTAATTTGAATTGATTACTTTCAGTTGTGATTTCTAAGTTGTGATTTAATTTGTTTAACTGCTTGATTGATAACTTATTTTTGTATGTCGATTAAGGATGCATACTTAATTTACATGCATGAATTTGATGCTAGAATATAAGTAAATTTCACCTAATCGTTATGAACTTATATTCACAAGTAGTAAAGGTTGTTGACCACAATCGTGTTAAGTAAATTCTTGGCATAAGTTTCATGCAAATCATAGTAACGAGTGCCTCGTCAATGCTTATGATTTTCATAGAACTTAATGATTCTTGCTTGTATCTCTATTATGCAATTCATGTAGGGAACTTGTGGGGAATGTTTTGGGTTGTCGTATGCAATCATCCAATCCATTAACTTAAGGAAAATCTGAGAATTAATTTAAGCGGACCTAATTAATTTGGGGCGTTGAGAATTTACAATTTATTGAAAGAACAACTGAAAATCAATTTAGGTTGCATATGTGTCATGTGTGGAGAATAATTCTCTAGCCAGTCCGTCGTCCATCCATTCACCTTAATTTCATGTTTTTGTCAATTCCGTAATTTATTTAAGTTTAATTTACTTCTCTTTAAAAATCAATCACCCATTTATTTTAAAGTGTTATGTTTGTTAGAAATTAATTTAGTTTGTGTTTTCTTGAGTCTTTTGATTTGTTTTAGATTATTTGTTAGTTTTATTTTGAGTTATTCTAGTTAAGTGTTTTGAGTCTAGTTTAGTGTTTTAAATTTTGTTTTTATGTTTTTAATTTAATTTTACTTTGGTTAGCATCCCTAGTTAATCCCCGGCCTAGAACGATCCCTACTTTATCCATATACTACAACTGTCACAAATAGGGTATAAATTTGTGCGTTAATTTATTTTCGCATCAATACGCTCTATATACAGCAGCTTACTTGCTTAATAGAGTACATTCCAAATCAGTTTCACAAACACCCTATGAGATATGGCATGGAAGAAAGCCAAGTCTTAATCATATTAAGATTTGGGGTTGTGAAGCATATGTCAAGAAGCTTGAGGCAACTAAGCTTGAAGCGAGATCAGTAAGATGCTATTTTGTGGGATATCCTAAAGAAAATATGGGATATGAGTTCTACCATCCTGACGACCAGAAAGTCTTTGTCGCCAGAACTGCTAAGTTTCTAGAGGACGAATTTGTTCTCAAAGGAACTATAAGCAAACAGATGGAAATTAATGAGATTAATAATGAACCACAAACAAGCACTCGACATATTGACAACCCTGTTCCTGAACCCCTAGCTCCACGTAGATCTGAACGGGTTAGTAAGCCACCTATGAGGTTTGGCTTAAATAATGACTTTGATGAATTGTACCTTTTAGGTGACAATGAAACAAAGGAGGACCCTAGGGACTACACTGAAGCAATGTCCGACATTGATTCAAAGAGATGGCAAGAGGCCATGAAATCCGAGATGGATTCCATGTATCAAAATCAGGTCTGGACTCTTGTAGACCCTCCAGAAGGTATTGTACCTGTTGGAAACAAATGGGTCTTCAAGAGGAAGATAGGCGTTGATGGGAACGTGGAGACTTATAAGGCTAGACTAGTAGCCAAGGGATACAGGCAAATAGAAGGGATTGACTATGAAGAAACCTTCTCTCCTGTAGCCATGATTAAGTCCATTCGGATTTTGCTTGCTATAGCTGCGTACCATGATTATGAAATCTGGCAAATGGACGTGAAGACGGCCTTTCTGAACGGCTACCTACAGGAAGAGCTCTATATGACTCAACCCGAAGGTTTCGTGTCCGAGTCTGAAGAGACTAAGGTATGCAAGCTTCAAAGGTCCATTTATGGACTTAAGCAAGCCTCTAGGAGCTGGAACATTCGTTTCGATACTGAAATCAAAACGTTTGGTTTTACTCAAAACGAAGACGACAATTGTGTTTATCAAAAAGTCGTTGGGGATGCAGTAGTATTCCTAGTGTTATATGTAGATGACATATTACTATTCGGGAATGACACTGCAGTACTTTCTTCTGTAAAAGTGTGGTTGTCTAAAACCTTCCACATGAAAGATTTAGGAGATGCATCTTATGTACTTGGGATAAAGCTCTATCGTGATAGATCCAGAAAATTAATTGGATTATCCCAATCGATGTACATTGATAAGGTGCTAAGTAGGTTCCAGATGGAACAATCTAAGAAAGATTTTCTTCCTGTGAGACATGGAATTCACCTTTCTAAGTCCATGGGACCTAAGACTCCTGAAGAGATACGGCTAATGAATGAAATTCCTTATGCTTCCGCCATAGGGAGTCTCATGTATGCCATGATATGCACAAGGCCTGATATCGCATATGCTGTGAGCATTACTAGTCGATATCAATCTAACCAGGATCAGAACACTGGGCAGCTGTCAAGACGGTCCTTAAGTACTTAAGAAGAACTAAGGACATGTTCCTCGTTTATGGAGGAGCAGCAGAGTTGCGAGTGGAAGCTTATACAGATGCAGATTTCCAATCTGACGTCGATGATAGAAGTTCCAACTCCGGATATGTATTCACTCTGAATGGTGAGGCTGTCAGTTGGAAAAGCAAGAAACAAAGTGTAATTGCTGATTCCACGACAGAGGCTGAATATGTCGCTGCAGCTGAAGCCGGCAAAGAAGCGTTCTGGATGAAGAAGTTCATTACTGAACTTGGAGTGGTTCCAACCATCACATCACCAGTAACTTTGTACTGTGATAATAGTGGGGCGATAGCTCAAGCCAAGGAACCCAGGGCTCATCAAAAGAACAAGCATTTTGATAGGCGCTTTAATATCATAAGAAGATATGCTGCCGAAGGGAAGATTAATATCCTCAAAATTGCTTCAGCCGATAATGTAGCAGATCCACTGACAAAGCCAATGACTCAAATCCAGCTTGATCGTCATATGGATAAGATGGGTATTAGATACATGGGAGGATGGCTTTGAGTGCAAGTGGGAGATTGTTGGAAGTATGCCCACAAAGCCACTCATTTGATGTAATAGCTTTTTGGAATACTTAATATGTTAAACTTTTATATGTTTAACGGAAGGGCAATACTTATTGTTAATCACTATTTATTGTATCATGTGTTTAAACAATAAGAGAATCCAAGGGATGTATTTGACATAAGAGATAAGTGATCTAATGAGTTAGATTAAGGAGACCTTTCTCTTATGTTCATTCCTAAAACGTTCCTAGCCATAGGATTGCCAATTGGGCATTGACAATCCGCTAAGGTTAGTATGTGTTATGTTGACTCAAACGTGAGTATGAACTAGTCTCAAGTCATTTGGTGTTGGACACTAAGACAAACACATAGGTGCTCGAAAGAGTGATCGAGTACACTGAACTGCGATTAATGAGAGTTCAAACATACATGTCATGTACGAACTCTAAGGTTACAATATGCAAATTAGTCCTTAGACCTGAGGCATCATAGATGTCTAATGGTTAGGTCCTTGATCTTTGATCATGACAAAGGCATTCCCTCGGATTGTCCACGGCATTGTTGGGGTCATGTGATCTAGTCATGTAGGCATATGAATGCACAACAAGGGATCTCTAACCTTCCATGGTGGAAGGAGTATACTCTAAAATATGATTCTAAAGTCTTTGGCCAAAGCAAATGAATATGACTAAGGAAGATGTTCCAAATCATATTCAAGGGAATCATATAAGAAAGTATCACATTGGATAGTAGACATGAAACAAACTATCACTTAAACAATGTGGTTAAGAGTATTGTATTAGAGAATGACCGTATTGCATTGTAATTGTAACTGGATAGGTTCTCCAACCAATTCTACTTAGCTTGGGTAACCATGACATACTGCTAGGTGTCACTCATGGTTTGTGGAAGCCCTATTGATTAGCAAACACTAATCATCAAAAAGGGAGAATTGAAATGTGGTTTCAATTCACAATCGATAGTTAAGAGTAATATCGCCCACTGCCTCGCTAATTGGAACCTAATGGATCGCACACCAAATAAGGATATATGTGAAGAAATTAAATGAAATGGATAAGCAATTAAATGGTTTAATTGAAGAATTGTCAAGATTAATTAATTAGTTAATTAATTATACGAAATGTTCGTATTGGGCTTTTAAGTTGGTTTTGGGGCTTCGGAGCCCAAAAGTGTTTTGGTCCACAAGGCCCATTATGTTTAAGTTGTATGACAACTAAAACAAAATGGGCAATAAGCCCAATAACAATACCTAGGTCGGCCATAAGGGTGAGGGTAGTCAAAACTTGCTTAATTACAAGTTTGCCACTCACTTGAAATGAAGTATAAATTCATCTTTATAGCTTTGTTTTCAATTAGGGTTTTCTAAGCTACTTGGGGATAGTTATCTAGCAAATTTACTTCCCAAAGTGATCCATTTTCATTCTCACAAAAACATCCTTGGTGAAGAGACATAGAGACATCAAACTTTTGGTGTTTTGGAGAACTAATCCTCAAATCCTCAAAGAAACAAAGGAGCACTAAAAGGAGGAAAATCACAAGTAAGATCCAAGGAGCAAGGAGGTGACTTGAAGGCCCTCCACTTGGGTGAATCCCTTGTGTAATCAAGGATGAGCTTCAAGGGTAAAGAATCTCTAAATTCTTCATATTCTTTAATGTTGTTAAAGAGTCTTTTGATTCACCATATACTAGGCTTTGAAAGTCATGGGTTTTATGAATTGTTTTTGGATGCATGCCTACTTTAAAGAGTTAATTGTTAGCATATGTATTCAAATGTTCTTACATGTTCTTAGCTAGGACAAAATTTTTCCTTCAAAAAGCCCAAATCCATTAAGTGTTGAATTAGGGTTTTTGGTTCTTTAGGTCATTTAAAGAAGTGACTATATAAAGAACTTTATAACCTAAAATTCATAAGTTGTTGATTTTAGAGAAAATTGGTGAGAACACAAAGCTTCCATTTCTCTCTAAGAGGCCAACCACCTTGGGGGATATTGTCTAGCAATTCTACTTGGTGTAGAATCTTTAGAGGTTCTCTATTTTGGGAACTTGGAGAATCCTATTCTTTCAACCAAATCCATGGAGCTAGGAAGCAAGGAATGAAGGCCCTATCTCTTGGGTGATTATCCTTTGCATATGCAAAGAGGAATCTACAAAGGTAAATATTTCTCAACTAATAAATGTTGATTTAAAAGTTGAGTCAAGGTTCACCAATCTACTAGGCTTTGAATTTCATGGTTGATGTTTTGTTTTTGAATGCATGAAAGCATGATTCCTCCTTTAATTTGTTAATTGCATGCTCTATGATGTTATTCAAATGAACATGTTTTTCACAAAATTTCCTTCAGAAAGCTGATGCTACTGTAATACAGAGCACGACAGAGATTACGAAGATCAATCGCCAGTGGGACGATTGAGAGGAGGAGATAGAGTGCCTTCGAGTTTCAGTTGAAGTCTGCGACTTTTGTGAGGAGGAGAGAGAGAAGAAAGGAATGCGACTGTGTTTCCATCGATGCCACCGTGATCGGGAGCTGAAGCGGAAGACATGGGTTTTGCAGTGACTGTGCAGGTGTTTGGTTCTTGGGTTTATGCAGATTCACGGTGGTGAGATGAAAAAATGATAGAGAACCGACATAGCTTTTCGTGTCGTTTCCCACAGACGGCGCCAAATGTTGATGCACAAAATCCGGAGGATCTTGGACCAACGTAAATCCGGCCGTGAATCACATAAACACTCAAGAACACAAAGATGTATCGTGGTTCACCCCAATGTTTGGGCTACGTCCACACTGATGTTGATTCCATTTACTGTATGAATGTATGGATTACAATAGATTGGCAATAGAGCTCTCTGTGGATGCAGCCCTTGCCATTTTACTCTCTGTTTGGCTGAGAGGGTATTGCCCTCTGTTTGGATGTGAGGCTCTCTGGATGTGAGACCTTCTTTTTTAGTGAAGGTGATCCTTCCTAATGAGGGTGAGGGAGAGTCCCTTTTATAGAATAAGGGCTCCCTCCCTTTTTACATTTGTCATAGGCTTAGGGATGAGGCCCAATATATGGTACCAATAAAACCAATTAAAAACCTTTTACCCTAGAATTGCGGTATTGCATTGATCGGATTAAGGATGAAAAAGTGTCGAATTATACCTAGAACGACCTCCAGATTTTAATGTCAGTCTGACATGTTTGAGCAGTTGTTAACTCTGTTTGTTCTTTCATCTTGCCCTATTCTAGGTGAAAGGCTGATAACCTGAAAAGTCCGTACAAAATTCCTTTTACCACACAAGAATTCTGGATACAAGTAAAAAGGCTGCCACTGATTTTGATGATACTAGCGATGAGGGAGGAGACTGGGAGAGATTGCGATAGCTTTGGGTACATGCACTACTGATTGCAATAGAGGAGGAGATTGCTTGGCGAGTGTGCTGCTTATTCTGGTGGGATTAGATGTGTCTAAACCGTTACGGTGAGGGATGAAGACAAAATTCCTAGGTGGCAATGAGGATTGGGAATGGGTGGACTTAAGGTACGAAATGTTGCCAAACATATGTTATATGTGTGGGAAATTTGATCATCGCGATGTAGAGTGTGAGGGAACTCTGACCCTAAAAATTACATGTATTGGGCCGAAGTAATCTACGAGCTAACTACATCCTTCTATGGATGATTGTTAATGCGGGTGTGCCAATTCATTACCGAGCTTGGTCAAATGAATAAGTGGTGGTATGATAATGAAACACACTTTCAATTTCTACACCAAGAAACTTCGACTAAGGAAGGAACACTCTCGTCCTTGGGCTCTAAAACATGAAGACAAGGTTTCAACTTTATTTGTGAAAATATATGTACGCCGAATCGGCGTTCTGAAGACCTAACTCTAAATGATACTTGTGAATGAACCGACACATCACTTCACCGAGAGAGTTGATGAAGTGACCTTTTTCGACGAAACAACTAGAGATTCTTAGCCACCTGAAACTTGGGATAGATAACCAGTAAAAAAAGGAGCAGGTGTTGTTTAACCAACCGAAGAAACTCTTAGACCGAGCTAAGTCTACGGCTCCAATGATTTTAACCAAACTGAATTTGTGTTGTTGTCAATCAATTGATGTTTAACCAAACTGAATATAGGTTGACGTGTTAGTGGAGCAATTACTATTTCTTAGGGTATGAGAAAGTTTCGCGTAGAGCGTTAATTTGTGTGTTGACTGAAGGTCCTCTCAACGTTGTAAAACTACTTTTATTTATAGGGGTGAATAACCAAATTTGCCAAAGTAGAATCATACTAGGATAAAAAGTCCCCATTTTATATTGAGTACACTCAATATTATCTTTTGTTGGAAAATATTAGGATTTTAGTTTATTTGAATATTTGGTTTTCTGGGCTTAGCCCGTTAGCATTAGGGTTTTGATTTCTTACCTTTTAGGGTTATGGTTAGTTTATTATAAATAGCATGCTTGTTATTCAGTTGAGAAATAAGTTAGTCACAATGTAGCATCTTAGGTTTTGTAGCCGTCTCGGCATTCTCAGTTTGTTTAATAATATTTTTATTATTTTGTTAGTCTTATTCGTTGCACACTCTGATATTCAACTTCTTTGTTAGCCTTCTTCGATCAAGACACCACTATAGTCGAGTTTCACGTGTAATAGAATTCTGGATCTTTCCCCATTATGCTTTTAATTCATTTATTATCCCACCAGCCATTTCTTCGATCTTTAGAATCTTTTGAACCTCATCAGAAAACACCTCAATCCTCAATAGTCCTAGCTTATCCAGAACTCCACCACACCATTCATCACAATTTGATCCTATAACATTTCAAAGTCCTTATTAGGCCGAGACACCACCAACTGGACTAAGCATTTCACTTCTAGACTTCATCTCTTCTCAGCCCAAAGCTGGATATTCAGGCCCAAATAAGAACACTGGACTTCCCATGGAAGATATTGACAAAACCCTTTGGAAAGTGGTTTCAAGATGATGCTGAGGGGCCGAAGTCTCGCATAAGGTGTTTCGGTTTGAAGAATCTGGATCTGAGACCATGATAGCATTGCTATTTTCGGAGGTGGATACCGTGGCAGAAGGTGATCGAGAGAGAGTTTGGGTAGCAATTTTGAGAAAGTAATTCAATCGAAGAACTCCTGATTTTGCTGTGTCCCCATACTTGAATGTGGAGGATATGGGTGAAGATTTGATGCCTAATGACTAGCCTGAGGATCATGCGTTTCTCTCTCTCTCTAGAGGCTGTAAGCGGGCCGAGCAGCTAGAATTTTATAACGAACTAGCTCGAATTAGATTTCAGCGTGGCTCGATCTTCTGAGCTTGACTTAGTATTTTACTTTATAATTTGGTATAACAAAACCAGAATAGCCATAATAATTTATTGAATTCACGAGCCGTGAGAGTCGAACTTAAACCTCCTACTTGTGGAGAGAAATATCTTCCTATGCACTCTTGAGTTTCGATTCATGTTTACTTTTGGGCAACTTGGCATTTAAATTGAATGAACCAAAAAAGAATAAATTTACAAAAACAAACAAATGTATACCTAAATCATTTTTTTAATATATAAAAACCTTTACTTCTCCACTCCATCTTTTTAGTCTTTTATTAAAAAAAAAAATACAGGAGTTCATGGAATATCAAATCAACATTGTGGTCGATTCAACAAGAAAAGAGAGATGCGACCAAATTAAAGCCACATAATTTGATCTAAATTAATTGATAAATGCATGTGGCCCAATATTTGAGTAGACATGTTATTGAGTTTCTACTTTTCGAATTTGAAACTCTCATTTTTATTTAATTATTGTAATAGTTTCGAATAATAAATTAAAAAAAATGGCAAATGGCAATTAAACTTTTATCAGTGTTTCTTGAAGCACAATAATTCTTGAAATTGTTTACAACTGATACATGAGTATATTGACTCATCAAAGAAAATGAACTAATCCTAAACTTCAATCCATCTAATCAGCAACTAATTACACCTCAGAAGTATTCATCGATCCCACAGATGGATCCAGAGGCGACGTTCTGCAAATCGGGCAAGAAGGGTGGAGCTGCAACCATTTATCCACACAAATTTGGTGAAAAAAATGGCCACAGTTAGGCACACATCTCAATGTATCTGTGTCATCAAAATCTGCCAAGCATATGCAACAGCAAGAAGGCGCTGAAACTGAACCAACCATTTGAAGCTTGGCCTCGGAGTAGGGCAGTTTCGGGTAGCTGCATATTGTAGCTTCATCAAGCCCTTGTTCTATGGTTGCGGAGCCCTCGTCATGGTCCGACGGGTCAACCGGAGATTGTCTCCGCTTGCAGTAAGAGATCCAGTATATGAGTATGATTATGGCGATGACACCAATGCAAACTCCAGCGGCATCATATATTTCGTCAGCGTCGACTGGCATGTTGATTTTGGCTTAATTACCTCAACCATGTAGAAGAAGAACAAGGGTGCAATTTTTTTCATTTTTTTTAATTGATTGTAGAAAATGATTAATGCTAAATATTGTGAGGTGGAAAGGGCGGCGATTTAGAGATGTGTTTGTTTTGGATTTGGAGGTATTAGTTGGTATCTGGGGTGTGCCCAAGTAGTGGAGATTGTATCTGATTCTGTTAATAATATATAGTTTCTATCATATTCTTAACAAGGCAATTTGTCCCCACTTTATATAATAAACGAATTGTTATCTGGGGGGTGTCACAAGTAGTGGAGTTTGTATCTGATTTTGTTAATTATATATAGTTTCTATCATTCTCTTAACAAGGAAATTTGTACCCACTTTATGTAGTAAACCATTTATGTTTATTTTATTTATATTATCTATTAATACCATTTGTACTATATTCTTAATAGAGATAGAACTTAAATGTGGTAGTTGCCCTACCTATATTAGAAAGATAATACAAATAAATTATTAGCGTATCACTACTCTTATTTGTTTGAAGAAATATTGATAAAATGACCGAAATATTGAGCAAAATGCAATTACATTTTGAATCAATTAAGATTTTGTGTTTTTAAGGAACGGTCAATGAATAGAAACTTTTGCAAGTGTTATTGACCTATGTTTTTTCAAGAAGCGGTCAATGAATATAAATTTGAGCAAGTGTTATTGACCTATGTTTTAGAGAAAAATAGTTTTTATTTACCTTAATTGAAGCGAATAGTTGCTTCAACTGACCTATGCTAGAAAATTAAATGCTTATTAACTTATCACAATATACGAAATTATTTATTAAGTTAAACCAAATAACTTGGGAAGAATTTTTGCTCACCACCATTTAGTTTGGTGTGCACCACCCTATTTATCACCGATAGATGAGTTTGAATTTTGAGATTCGTGTAGTGGATATGGATGAAAGGAAGTCCATAGGTATTCAATTAAAAAGTTAAAGGAGTTCATAAAACCACATAGGAATCTGCATGTATTTAATCAAGAATTTAAAAAAGTCTATTAAACTCCATATGTATTCAACTATAAGTTGATTGTTAAAGTATTTTAAAAATTAAGAATTTTGAAGAATTTTATAGTGTATATTAGGATTTAGGAAATCAAGCATCTTTCTCTAAGATTTTGACTGAATTCACATGGAGTCTATAAAACTCCACTAGAACTCTATCAAACTTCGTGAATTTATGACTCTTTAAGAACTTTTAAATCTCAATTGAATACACATGATATGTGCACAACTTTTTTCTTCTTAGAGCATCTCCAATTGGGAGATGCAAATTTGGGAAGAAAAAACCATATTTATATCTCATTTTACATTTCATGATATGTAAATAAGTTCTACGTCAATGAAAGAGTTGTAAATTTGAGATACTATTTAATTTTCTCTCATTAATTGACGGAACCCACTATCAAAAGATATAAAAGATGTAAATTGAAGTTTTCAAAACATATAATTTACATTTCTCAATTGGAATGTTTTTCGAGGCTAACAAAAAAAATGTAAAATACGCATTTCAAGGTATTTTATACTTCTCATTACCGATGCTCTTATGTGCACACCCATATTTACTTTATTGGGAAGTGATTTTCTCACAATATTTTTAGTCTCTTAGAGCATCCCAAAATGAGATGTCAAATCTAATATTTTAAAATTTTATCTGATGGCAGATATGGTCTATTAAATACAAATGTTAAATTTTCTTCTTTTTAATGGATGTGTCAAATATTCATTTTATTATTATATTGGGCATTAGCTATTAAACAATAATTAAAATTGTTTTTAGTTTTTGTTTTATTGGATGTCAATAGGACTCATGCATTAAAATTTAAATTATATATTTGACTCTTTTTTTGTTTGCTATAATAAAAATACAGCTAGAAAATAAGGAGCTAAATAACTCAGTTATCACATCATGTATGACATCTCCATTGGATAACATCCGAATATCTTTCAATCCTATTTGACTTTGACATATCCTTTAATGATGGTCTTACATACCTGTGTAATTCTAGCCGTTGATTTTATTCTATTCTATGATTATAAATATAAAAAAAAAAAAAACGTGAGAAATTAGATAGAAAGTGTAAAATTCACTTTTTTTTATTAGTTTGATTCAAAGCAAAAAGTTAAAAGAGCGCATAAAAGAAAGGAATAAGTGTGTTAAGGTTGCTTTCCTAGCTATTTCCTTCCCTAAACGACGAGTTAACTTTTTTGGGGGTGTATGTACCAATTTCAAATATGTGGTGCTGTGTTATAGTGATGGAGATCGCAGCAACATGTAATAATTGTGAATAAAACTAACAATAATTATGTTTTTTTTTTTTTTTTGTCAATCTATCAATATTATTTTAGTTTCAAAAAGTTATGAACATTATTGAGGTTGGCTAATTAAGGTTGGCTAATTAACTTGCAAAATATGCGGTGAGACTGAGCCAGTCTGGTCCTCCGTCCATCCCGACGGGCAGTCTCACAAGAACTGCATGAAAGAGCAATCTGAAAATCACGTATGAAAATCTCCACATGCATAAAAAAACTACCAACTTAAGGAAACCCTAAGCTAATTAAGAATCTCCACTAATTAAAAAAGGGTAAATTCAGTAGAATCACACCGACTCATATTTTCTGAGAAGGCAATTAAGCCGCATATATTTTGGAAAATCATGGTGCTATGAGCTCTAGGTGGGATTCACCTCCAAGGCTCCAACTCTTGTTTCTTATTTTTTGTTGTAGAGAGTGGTTGGGCATAACCATATACCTAACCTGTTCGTCTTTTTTCTTCTCGGTTTTGGCTACTTGTCCCTTCGTTGTAATTTTTTCCTTTTTAATAAATTGTGGTAGCCATGAATGTTTGAGGGTCGTCCTCTAGCCATGCCTATGCCAGACTAAAAAAATGTGACTTACAATCGAACTGATGAATATTATGAGGGTGATTAATGTCTTTCATGTTCTAAGTATGGTGAAGATGAGCCTTTTCAAATTTGAATTTCATTTAAAATTGACACTATAAATTGAATATGCTTGTGCTTGGAATACCAAAAAGTTCCATTAGGTTCTCACAACAATCATATAATGGATCATCATCCAAAAACCTTTGAAAATTCAATTAGTAATGATACAAATAATTAACATGAATGAATGAGTAGATCTGAGCGTGTTAGTGTCAAAATCAGACAGAACCTGACTTATGTCAACATGTGACTTGTCTCGGGTGTTGCTTTCTTTCTCAGTGCCAAGAGATGGCTTGATAGGAAGTATGAGAGTAGGCGTGCCAGTGTTGGAGGCTGTCAACATACAGCCAATGTCTAGTGGTTTGTAGGTTTGCGATTAGATCTGACTCTTTAACCAAAATGATTGAGCACTGAATGATGATTGAGCACTGAATGAGACGCTGATTTAATTAGGTTAATTTTTATGTCTCTGAGACCAAGGACTTAAATCCAGTGTGTTATTCTTTGCCCAGGAGCGTAAGTGGAAGAAAATAGAAACGAACAACTTATTGTAATCATTTCATAGTTGAAGCAAGATTAACAAGCATTTAACAAAAAGCTGGTGAACTGATGAGCTACTATATATAACTTGAAACATTGAAATGTAGATACACTTTGAAATGTTAAGAAAACAGTAAATTGTTAAGAGTCAAGCCATAGAGGGCAGGATAATGCTAGGAGAATCCAACGATAAAGTTGGTATAAAACTAGACTAAGAAGGAAACATTGCCTCAGATAGGTGTGGTGGTTGGAATTAAATTAATTAGCCAATATTCCTCTGAGAGAGATATCCAAGTTCGAATTAAGCTTTACGTAATTTATATTAGATAAATTAGCTAATATTATACACAGAGAGGGGGTTCGGGATGAATGATCTTCTATTTGCTTCTTTTGTCATTGGTAGATCGATAGAGTAAAGATTGAGTTTCATTCAATTAGGCCATCTCCTCCAAAGAGAGACACCAAATACAATATAGTGCAATATTACATAAAACACAAACATCCTTTGCCAGGTCACCATGATACAAAATGAGGAAAAAAATGCATAAAAACTAAGTCGAGTTTTTATGCCTGTACTAATAACAGGAATGAAAAAAATACAAGGGTTTAGGGTTAATCATGGGATATGTTGACTGTCTCAAGTATTCCTGTAATACTAGGCTGATAAAACCTACTGTGGTGAACGACCCTTGAGAAAACGCCAAGGTCCAGTTCCAGTCCCCATCCTGCAAATGTAGTATATAGCAACCTAGCTCAGTTCAAGTAATTCAAATCATAATGTGGAAAGGATCGTTGGAAGAGGTCTCAATTTCGAATTCCTTTCCTCAATCCATTGCTAAGATAAATAAATTATAGTTGGTCTAGTGGTATTTCTCTTTCTGATATTGTAAGAGAGATAACAATTTCAAATCTCTACTCCCATTGTTAGTTCTAAAAAAATAGAAGGAAGGATAATTACCTCCATACACCAGCAAATGTACGTAACGCCATATAAATGGTTAAAGCAATCCAGATTCCAACAAAACCATGGGATTTTGAGAGGAGGAACAAGGATACAATGCTTGCTATGGCAACCAGAACCTGAGAAGCACAAAAGAATAATTTGGATTATTAGCTAGTAACACAACTTGTGAATAGGAAATTTTGAAAGGTTTATTGCAAAGAAACTTACCAATGAGTATGCAGCATATGCAAAATCAGATGCTCCAAAGTTCACACCATCAAACACAAAAGACAGCGAATTGATCGGTTGCGTAGCTGCAACAAACTGGTGAGTAGAAAACAAATTAGATGATGATTCTTTTCATGCTCGAAAATAACAGTAATAATTATAATAAATGAAGATTTGGCTTTAGAAGAGCTAAATTTAAATACCGGGAGGCCAATCTTTATAAGGTGCAAAACGTTAACATCTCTAGAAAATACTCCAGCTCCAAAATACAGACCAATTCCAACAACAAAAGCAAGACCCACACCAAGAATAAAGCTCATCTGCAAAGCATATTCTTTCACAAATTAGTGAAAAAGTAAATAAATGGGTTGTTCAAATGATGAAGGGTTTATAATTTATAGATTTTTCCACTATGTGTAGAGAATGAAGTACCTGCAAAACCCGGGTTGCGGTAGCTGTGGCCTTTTTGTAGTCTTTCTCAGCAAAAGCACATGCTAGAATAGCCTAATGAGAAAATACACACAAAGATTGTTTGAATAAGTAGTAAACATTTCTGCCTTTTAAGTCACGCTTACATTTTATTTTTTTTGTTTTAAATGAGAAAAAACAATACCTGTCCTGCAACAGCCAAACCATCAGCAAGAAGAGATGATGTCAACCAGACCTGCAAGCAAGTCTGAAATGCAGCCATCGGAGTTGGACCCAGCCGCGCTGCCAGGGATGCGGCCAAGGTCACACAGAATGTAACAGCAACCACCCTAGCCAACAATAGAGTTCCTGTGCCCAAATTCAAGGAAAAATTGTAACTCAAAAAACCATAATATTTGTCTAATTATGCATTTCAATTACCATGATTGGAATATTAAGGGATGGAGGTCAGATGAATTATGCTAACTATAATACTGGAGTGAGATATTAAGAATTGAGCTCATTACCGTTCTTCAGAAACCTTCCAAACTGCAAATCTTTAAGACTTGGAGGTAAGAGATCAACTTTTGTTGTTAAGATCATGAAGAGTACCAGCGCCATCAAGTACCTAAAACGGTTTCAAACATTTTAATATTAGAAAAGATGCACCAAATCTAGATAAAAATGTATGAACAACAAGATTTCAACAGCAGTTGAAAATATGCAATTATAAAAAATAATACCATGACAAGGGTGACACTACTCACTGAGAAATAACATGTGCCATAGCTGCACCTCTGATTCCCATACCGCAGACAAAGATGAGTAATGGATCCAGGGCAATGTTAACTGCGTATCCGGCAACTACAATACGATACAAATGAACAAATAAACTAGAGTAATTAGACTTCTCCATCACTATAGGGTTTATTTCATATAGGATATGTTTCTATTTCTTGTGTTTAATCATATCTGAGGATAATGAGAGAGGAACACAAATCAAAGTAGTTGGCGGGTGAGAAATCGGAACAGAGTTTTTGGCCTACCAATGACATATAAAGGAGTTTTTGTATCCTTAAAGCCACGGAAGATCCCTTGCATGGCCAATGTGAGAAGAACTGCAGGTGCACCAATCGACCTTATTCTCAAGTACTTCTGTGCCGGGGCTAGCATAGGGGAACCCTGCTCCATAACAAGAGCTGTAATTCTTTCCTTCATTCGATATAGGCGGAGATGACAAAAATGAATCACTTACCGGTTTCACACCCATCACACCAAGGAGAACTTTGGCTGTAAGCATGAGAAATATAGCTTGAAAAAGGCCTAATATTGCCCCAAAGATGAGTGCTGTTGACGCTGAAGCAATATGTCGCTTCTTTTTCCTGATTTTCGTCTTCACACTGTTGTTCATAAGATCCGAAGGACGCTTTTCCATAGTGGTTTTGGAACCTAATCAAGAAACCACCAATGCATATTATGTTTTAAGATATTTATTGATCTTTGGGTTCTAATGGCGGTGAGCTAGAGCCTAGAGATCAAAAGAGAGAAAGAGTACCATTTTCTAGTTGAACACTGTTTTTAGCAGCACCTTTCTCTGCATTCTCAAGCTTAACATTTTCCAATATGACTTTTTTTGATTCAATATCTTTAGCTAATCCCTCGTCTGATCTCTCACCTTCCGCTTCAGCGGCACCTTTTTCCGCTTCCACACGCTCAATATCATCAGTTGAAGCCTTTTCCACCCTACTGTTTTGAGTTGAAAATTTTCCTAGATGCTTACCATTTTGAGGTGTATCATCTCCTTTTGGTTTGGCAGCCCCTTTTTCCATGTCATCAAGCATGTCTGAATTCTTTTCCCGCTTCTCACCTTTCGCAGATTCCGTGTTCATTTTTGCAAAAGTATCTTCCTCGGCAACAAAGGAAGTTGTTATACTGACTAATGGGAATATAGTAATCCTTGAAGCCTGGTTGAACAGGGCAATAGATACTCCTGCTGCCGCAAGCTCCACTGGACCTATAGGACAAAAGGATTCATCTATCGAGTCAATCCACGTGAAACAAAGATCAGTCGAACATGAACTAATAACCGTGTCTTTCAATAATACAGTAACTGATGAGTTTTTAGTACAACACTGATCAATGTTGCCAAACTCCATACAATTTTTATCTTACTGTGAACATGCAGACAATTATTTACAAACAAAATTATTTCCTAAAAATTTATGCATTCCAATGCAAGCTCCTCTAAAAATCAAGATAAAGCAAAGGTAAATGTACCTATATGACCAATGAATGCTGTGTCAATCAAAGAAGCAACTGGATCAGCAGCTACAGCGAGAGCAGCAGGGAATGCAATCTGTAGTATCTCCTTCCCGAGTGTATCCCATTTGAAAACACGCCTGCAATCACGTGGAAAAATAAAAAAAAACTTTAGTACTTTACCCTTATCAACCTTAAATTAAGATAGAAAAGGCTGTCCCCAAAGCAGAAAATTAATTAGAGAGAGAGTACTAATTAAAATATGGTAAATGTGAAACTGTATACCTTGCATCTTTGAAGAAAACACCAACAGGCATCTTCCACTTGCTCACTGGCTCATGCAAATGTTGCTCCTCAGCCATGCTTAAGTTGATACTGCAATTCCAAAATAAAATAAAACTTCCTAATGAGGTCACTTCACTTGAGCTTTTGATATCACTATACAAATGTAGTACTTTCTGACAATCCAACCTCAGTTTCTTTTTTGACAAACAACGGGATAATTTCCACTAAATTATCTAAACTATGGAAAGAGGGACTCAAACTTGGGTGCAGATTAGGAGACCACACTGCTATAGCCAATTTGGCTAAGCCTAAGTATACACAATCACATATCAAATGCAGACCTCAAAGTAGGAGGGAAAACACAAAATAACTAAATAAATAAATAAGTAAATAGACCTTCTATGTAAATGAACTGCCTCAGAAATGACTCCAGGAGGGCACACGAGACACTAAAAGCTCAAGGTGGATTTTATAGCTCCATATCACTGATAGAAACCTTCCTCAGTTATGATGTTTTGTAGACTGAACGTCAGTCAACAGAAAGAGCTCTCTAATATTATTATTTTTTGTTTATAAAAATGCAATAATCAAAGTTGGAGGACTCCGCTAACGTTTGTTTGAAGTGCGTGAGCAAAGACAACTTTCGTGAATTATGCACTCGGTTACGAACTTTCCATGCAAGAGCTAAGAGTAAAAAGCAGATTCCACCACAAAAATGATTAATGAAAACGGACTAAATGCTTCAAAGGAAAATTTATTGCATACAGATATATTAGGGGAAGAAGTAGAACCTCGAGTGTAAGACATTTTCTAATGTAGACTAAATTTGATAATTTGACAACATTAATTGCATGCCAAATTTATGGAAAAGAAAAAAACATGTTACCAATGCTTATAATGCCTAAATATGTGTAGCATATTTAACTACTATTGATAAACTTTCTATTTGGGACATCTCTTTGCATTCTCACACGTCCGACCCACTAAAATGTTTAAGCTTATTAGTATGTGGGCAACACAAATTAAGTGACATGGAGCATGTGGTTCACATATGTGTTGACCTGTATTGATACTATGAAGAAAGTCAAAATTCTACCACGTCTGTATATCTTTATGATCTCATTTCCTTCTATTTGTCAGATTTTTGGAAAATAAAACATATAAAGTAATTCAACACCTTAAAAGCAATTGCGACGTCATCTTCCACATACATTCGACCGGTCTAACAAATATGTATATAATTGTCAGTTAATTCACATATACATGAGTTTAAGGATTTTTTATTAGATTCCAAAATGATCATCATATACTTTTTAATTTTTAATTAGGAAGAAGTGCAAGATAATTTTTTGGAGTGGCAATAACACTTTTTAAATTTTAAAATATTAATTTTGTAGTTTTAAGACTTACATTTTCTTTGAAGAAATTTTTTATTGTGATCAAAATGCGAGTGGTACACCACGTGTTTTTATATAAGTTGTGAAAAATTTTAATATTTAAGTTATTAACTTTTTAACACACATATTTTACTATTTGTATTCCGTGTTCCGATCACACTGAAAAATCTCTCATTTGAATCTTGTGCCTGAAAAAGTGTTTCAATTTTGCCATTTGGCTAAACGGGATTTGGCAAGGACAAATATTTTTTAGTAACCTTTAAGCCAACCATATAATATTACAATGGCACAAATTCGAAGAGGGAAGGGACAAGGTAGGTGTGACCAAACATGGATACTGCACATATATACCTCCCTCGGGTTTACAATCCCTGGTTAGTACCGCAAAGCATTAAGGCAGGTGTTTTCTATATCGAGTACCAACAAAACTGAAGTCTTATTTATCATCGAAATAAATCACACATGAAGATGAGAGAGAGACAGAATGATCCTAATGTCCATGTCGTGTGAACCTTGCTTGAAAAGAAGATTCGACTTGTTTCTATGCGAAACTAGGTTTAATTAAAGGAAAACTAATAAAAAAAAATTGAAAACTTTGAGTTTTAACGATAAAGACAAAATAAAAGGTAAAGTGAATAGTACAAAGATAAACTTTTTAGTGTACAAATATGATTTTTCGTTAAAATTAACAGTACTGAGAGCTTTTCGTTAAAGTTCCCTTTAATTAATCGCGGACTATGTACAAGTAATTTTCTGGGTGAGAACATAGCATTGCTATATATTCGTACGGTTATAATACATGCAATCATGCTATTACACATGAATCGATGCATTAAGCGACGATAACATAATTGGCTATATATGAATTTTTTTTCTTTTTAATAGAATATGCTCATGAATGAATTGTTAATAGATATTTCTAAAAGTTTAAATTTTTAAGATCTGACTTACAAAAGAACTTTTAACTCAAGTGGTTAAATACATTTTGCTCGTGCACCCTAGTCCTATATTCAACTCTCCCTCGTCTGTATTTTTATAAACCTAGTACTAGCATATGGGCACACACAAATGTGTGAGAAAATTTTTTATTTTTGTTTTTGAAATAAAAGGAGAGAGGAAGAGAGTGAGAGAGAATGTGGGGGTGGGAAGTTTTTTTTTTTTTTTTTTTGTTTAAATTAGATATATGTTAGAATTACATGTAGGTGAGACTTTGAAAAAAAAACAGCAAAATTTGGTTGTGTGAAATTACATTTCTGCCCCATATTTCTTATTCATGTTCTGTTTTAATTAGATGGTTAAACTGATAATTTAATAGGGTTTTAGTTGACAATGAGTGTTTTATTAATTAGTAGAGATTAATCCATGAATTATATTTTAAGAATTTTTGTTTTTAAATACAAATAAGAGTATCTTTCCAAAACCAAGAAAATAAAGTTTTTTTTTTTTTTTGAACAAACGATATTATCTACACTAAAGGGTTGGGGAGTGGTCTAAGCCTCATAATGAGCTAGCAATAATGTGTTTCAAATTCGCTTTTAGCGAGAATTGAACCTAAGGCCGCTCACTTACAAGTGAAAGAGAAATACCCGCTCACTTACAAGTGGAGAAAAATATCAGTAGACTATAGAACTAAGTGGCTAAGTTATTAATTTGTTTTTTATTTGTCACCATTGTAAGAGTTAAAGGTACAAATCATCACTTACCTAAAATAATCACAATATTCAAGTAAGCAATTATCATTTACGTTCGTTTCAATTTGCTATATATCATAAAAGTTTGTTATGAAGCCAGATATCATGAAAAATTTGTTATGACTGAGGTCTCTATATGATAAGAAAGTTTCTGTATGCACTTTCAGTCTGCTTCTCTGCTTTCAAACTAAATTTTTTTTTTAAAGAATTTAAGGAAGGAGTGTTCGAAAGTGACTATTTGAGTCCTGGTTGAGGAATTTTTATTTATATTTATTTGTTTAAGTATAGGGATTATTATTGCATATAATTATATATTATACAGTAGTGGATTTGGCCAAGAATGTATGTAGTGGAAGTAAGGTAAGCAAGCAGCACTGTGATTGTGAAAGGAAAAGCCAAAAACAGAAAACAATTAATGCAACGAAATCAATCACAAAAGATTTGCATGCGGGGCGTTAGTTGTGGATATATGGGTCATTCTCATTAGCGTAATTTATATAGCACATGTACACTGTTAACGTATCAAATTGAATTAATAATATAATGTCACGTGGACACAAATTTACATCTAAATTATCGATATAGAATATCATGTGATAACAATATTCACGTATTATCTCAAAAATTGGCAAAACTCTAGTTATATTAACCGATATTTCCGTACTTGACCGTCCAGTACGGGATTCGTATAGGCTCAAATAATGTGGGGTGCAATTGTGTTTTGCAGGTCCCCAAAGCCATAGAATTTTGTAGGCTTGCATGCATATATAAAACAACGCAGATTATGCATATGTGCAAGAAAAATATGAAAGAATGAGACACAATAAGCTTGATCTAATTATAAGAAGCATGCATACATATTACGCATATTATCTCCTCGTATCGTCGAGGTTTTACCAAAAAAAAATTGGCGTCTTTTGATATAGGTCCAAAGTAACTAAAAATTAGACCTATTTCAAAAGTCAAAAGTTACTAAAAATTTGACCTATTTCAAAATTTTCCTTTTTTTTATTAATCTAATTGTGAGAAGCATCAAGCATGCATGCATGCATAGAAGAGAAAGAGTTTGAAAGCAACAAATATATGTACCTATCCAAATTTGGAAATGTGTAGAGATAGAAAGAATGAGTAGGAGTTTATCTTTTGGAAGTAACTTGTATACCTTTGCGCTTATTGTTCTTCGTGCTGAGAGAGCTAGCAATATTGCAAAACATACTCTTTTCACCAACTTCCTTTTGATAGATAGCTCACTTGCACACCAAGCCCTTCCTACACTATATAAGTACTCTTCCTCCGCCTCTATCCCTCCCAAATTAAAAAAAAATAAAGAAAATAAAAAATTGTATATTGCTCAACCCACACACGCAGAGAGAGAGAGAGAGAGAGAGAGAACAAAACTCGTACTTTTAAGTTTTAAGAGTGGAAAAATCTGACACACAAGAAGAAAATAAATTTTAGAAATATCATAGTGAACGGAACTGCCTATGATTGAATGACAGCATCGCAATCTGTTGAAAGAGTGCATACATAATTGGTAGCACTCTTTTAGATTCTGAAAAGGTGTGTAGTCCACCATCATCGTAAGCTATAAATTATTAAGTTTGTATTTAATTTATCCTACTTTGATTTGATGCAAATCGAAGTGCTTTAACTAGCTGGTAGCAATCGAAACTTTTCAAATTGTGGGCTACGTAGGATTTCCAATACTCCATGCCTGGAATTAACTGACATTCCCCTTGTGACCTAATTTTTACCGGCTGGACATTGTGAGCCCTGGTTAGTTCATAAATTAGGTTATTAGTTCATAAATTAGGTTATCTTCGTTATTTATGTAGTAGCCAATGACGTTTGTAGCATATAATAATTAGTGGTCTTAGGAATACAATGTGCGTGTGCCAATTTGTTAAACCTATGATGACACATAATTTTAAGACCAAAACCTAGTGCTCTTAGCAAATTACTCTCAATTCGGACTATGTTGAGAGAAAGAGATTTTTAACGTAGAATCCTTGAACTTGTTATATTGTGGAACAACAATTCTTTAGGCTAACTCCATTAAAATTTTCATCCAAATTTAAGAATTTAAAGGGGTGAAAAATAGATGAAAGTTCTAATTGAATTAGCCAACATGATCAATACTTATGAATTTTTAGTTCAGAAACCAAAACTCCAATTGAGCTAAAATACAAAGACTATTACTCCACAGCTTGCTTTTCGAGCTACTGTACATAGTGAAAAAAATACTTTAAATCTGGGAACACCATCTAGTGAAGCTAATGGGGGGACCCGAAGACACTTATGTTTGCAATTGCATGCATGTCGATGTAAAGATAACTTATTTAATGAATAATGTTGCTGCTTATATAGTCCATATATATATATATATATATATATGCTAATTTCGATCATGCCCACAAATATTTTTGTATCATCGTCTTACTCAATAAAATTGCAACTTATTATGCACTAGTATATACGCAACTATGCAGATATGAACTATACTTGTTCATCCACCAGTTTTGTTATGCAAAATAGTTATCGAACAATCGTTTCACTTTTTATGTGTGTGTGATTCTCTCCTTCGACGTATTTAGCTGGGGAAATATCTAACATGTTTGAACGAAAAAAGGGTACCAAACTTTTGGACCTAATTAGCTTGACAGTCATCTAAAGTAAAGTGATTCACGATGCAATAATTTAAAGGAAAATAAGAAAAGTATTCCACTTTCGTGTGGAAGCCACGATAATACCACACTAGACTTGATTAAACTAAGAAGACAGATTCAACTTTCGCGTGGAAGACACAATGTTGCCATTTCCAGTAAACTGAGAAGATGAAACCCACTCATCTATTTCTAACATCCTACATACTATATATTTATATTACGATTTATGTCCTACACATAACTTTGAAGTAAGGGACATCAGTTTTGTGGTAGTAAGAATCTACCGTCTTTAGTCTTGATGAATTTATACTTTAAAAAAAAAATAGCTTTGACTAAGGACCAAAGCGGGGGTGCCGCGGTGGCCGTCGAGGGGGGGGGGAGTGTTAGCCAATGGATCTCCAATGCTTAGGTCAGTATCTCTGAAAAGATGTAGTGTTTATGGCTTAATTGTGTAGCAAAAGCTTACCAGAAAATGATGCATAGTATATATAGGGAGGTGGCCAGCATGGTAGGGTTCTGCCCTACATGTGTTGGCTTCCCATTGACAAAGGTGTGTCATCCATAAGATGGATGAGGAAAGAATTATCCCGAATACATTAATTAGGAGATAATATATTGGGATAATGAAGTAACTATTCTTGACTGATTGTGATGAGAACTCCTTACTTGTTTGAGTTGATTTTCAATCAGGAATGTATTAAATATAGAATTTGGTGATTAATCATATCATTAATGTCTTTCAATTTTTCATGCCATGAGCTGGGGAGCTTGGTGGTGTTGTAATCAGCTGCTTAAGTCTCTAGGGATGTTGAACTGTGCGTGAGATGAAGACATTTTTTTCTTCTTCGGACAAAAATTCACGTGTCGTCTTTATGATTTTTAGAAATATTTTTGGCTCCACAATTTCCCAAAATAAAAAAGCTTTTGCCCAATGCTAATCTTCATTGAGGTTAGCGTCATTAATGACCTCTCTTGCAAGTGGTTGACTGTATACATTATGAAAAGGTAAGACTAGATAGATCAAATATTTAGACCGAATCTGCAAACTGTATAATGTGTTACTAGTATAAAATAATCACATTAATCAATTCCTAAGTAATCATAATAATCACGTACAAAATATATGTGAAATCCCGTTCTTGGATTTCATTGTTATAATCTACATGTTTGTATTATTGAGATTTTATACTATTTTTCGAGAATTTAAATTAATTTTATATTTTAATTACTTAAGTACAAAGTTGAATTTTTGATAAATAATTATTTATAATCCGTAGACCTTCGAAGGTCACAAGTAATGTTTTTAATAGATCTCGAAACCACGAACGCATAGGCGGAAACCGTTTGAGAGTTCGGATCATAACGGTATAGCTACGGACATTTGAAGTCATTTTACCAAACTATAGTTTTTAAATTAGTTAAACCCCCACCATGTGGGAATTTGGCCTATCATGTGTGAGTAAATTTCGGCCCAATCAGACTATTGGACCAATCTGATTTAAGAAAAAGGGACCAATCAGTTGGGGTGGCGGGGTTAGCAACCAATCAGGGAAAAAAGAAAAGAAAAGAGACCTCCCTCTTCGCGTCGGCCCGTGCACCCACAACCAGTTTGAACCCGGTTCAAATCTTGCGCTTCCGCCATTTTTTCCATTGATACACCACATCCACCACCAACAACCTCTTCCACAACCTCCCCTCTACCATTCCCGCCCAAAATCGAAGGTTTTTTAGTCCAATTTCGTGTAGAATAGTGCCGGAGAACCCAAGGGTGCTCGACGACGATTCCACCATTCCGGCGAGTTACACCACCCATAACCACCCTTAATTAACTCTCTTGGACCCAAGAACAAGACTCAACCAGTTGTAGGGGCGTCGGAACACCGAGGAAGGAGAATTGGAGTTAACCCATTCTAGGGTTTCCCACGAGTTGAGTGAAATTGGAGCTTTTCCCGGCCGAATTGGACTTCGACCCAAATATGAAAATTGCTCCCCTTGACTTGCTCTACATTTCTGTGAAATTTGGTAATTTTTTGAAATAGTGAATTTTCCGGCAAGTCGGGGCTGCTGACCGCCACTTGCGGTGGCACGTGGGCCAAGGCATCCTCTAACCTTCCTAGGCTAAATTTGATACCCCAATTCCATATATGAAGTCCGATTGATGAATTTCCGTCGTTTGAGTATATTTTCGTTAAGGTCCGCCACTTGAATATTCTAACTAACAACGATCCGACTGTTGGATCGGCACCAAACTTTAATACGTAATAGTTCGTAATATTTGAGGACAATAAGAACTTGCGAATCGGGAATCCAATGTATGGATCTTCCCAAATTGGATTTCTAAGTTTGTAAAATAAAATGTCGACCGCCACTTGAAATTGCAATTGGCGGAGATCCAACCGTTGGATCGCGATGAGATTTTAATAAGTTGTTATATGAGCATAATAAGGACCTTAGGAGGTTACAGATCCAAAATTCGTTGGGCCGATCTTCTGGATCAAATTACGTAGGATTGTGGACCCTACAGTTGATCGATGGGAGACTAAAATTAGTACTACGGGAGACTAAATGACGTCTAATGGGCTTACATTGGTTAGTAAGTGACTACCCTCCTATCATATTTAATATCCTTTGTGGATATCACATAACTTTATAAATGTGATTTTTATATATTTAGGAAAAAAAAGAAAAAAAGAAAAGAAAAGAGACCTCCCTCTTCCCGTAGGCCGGTGCACCCACAACTGGTTTTGACCCGGTTCAAATCCGATGATTCCGCCATTTTTTCCGTCGATACACCACATCCACCACCTGCAACCTCTTCCACAACTTCCCCTCTACCATTCCCACCCAAGATCAAAGGCTTTTAAGTCCAATTTCGTGTAGAACAATGCAGGTGAACCCAGGGGTGCTCGACGGCGATTCCACCGTTCCGGCGAGTTACACCACCCATCACCACCGTTAATCAACTCCCCTTGGACCCAAGAACAAGACCCAACCAGTTGTAAGGGCGTCGAAACACCGAGGAAGGAGAATCGAAGTCAACCCATTCTAGGGTTTCGACGGGTTTGAGTGAAATTGGAGCTTTACCCGACCGAATTGGATTTCGGCCTTGGTATGAAAATTGCTCCCCTTGAATTGCTCTACATTTCTGTGAAATTTGGTAATTTTTTAAATAGTGAATTTTCCGGCAAGTCGGGGCGGCCGACCACCACCTTTGGTGGCGATTGGGCCGAGGCACCCCCTGACCTTCCTAGGCTAAATTTGATACCCCAATTCCATATGTAAAGTCTGATTGATGAATTTCCGTCGTTTGACTATATTTTCATTAAGGTCCGCCACTTGGATATTCTAAATAACGACGATCCGACTGTTGGATCGGCACCAAACTTTAATACATAATAGTTCGTAATATTTGAGGACAATAGGAACTTGCGGATCAGGAATCCGACGTATGGATCTTCCCGAATTGGATTTCTAAGTTTGTAAAACAAAATGTCGACCGCCACTTGAAATTGCTATTGGCAAAGATTCAACTGTTGGATCGCGTTGAAATTTTAATATGTTGTTATATAAGCATAATGAGGAGAGGTTACGGATCCGAAATCCGATGTGCGGATCTTCCGAATCAAATTACGTAGGGTTGTGGACCCTACTGTTGATCGATGGTTGAATTTTGGTCAACATGTCTCGAAACGTTCTAAATACTAAAATTAGTACTACAGGAGACTAAATGAAGTCTAATGGGCTTACATTGGTTAGTAAGTGACTTTAAAATATGTGATATGGTTACTACCCTGCTATTGTATTTAATATCCTTTGTGGATATCATATAACTTTATAAATGTGATTTCTAATGAAATGTGATTTTTATATATTTAGCCATGGACCTATGTTTACTAAACATGATTTTGTCTACATACTGATGATGATTGTGATATGTGATTTGACATGCATATTTACACTGTGGTTGATTTGCATAATTGGTATGATATGATGAAATATGAGGGCTAGTAGTGGACCGTTAACCCGTTGTCATGGGGTTTGTTGCTTCAAAGCATGTTTCACATCTCGTTTCATTGTTTTGTTTCATTTCGTTGAGCCGTTCTAAATTTAATACTTGTGCTTTGTTTCCATTTCTTGTTTCGTTGAGCCTTCGTAATTTGAGCACTTGGTTCATGTCTTGTTTCTTTGAGCCGTTGATTTGTTCATTGACCCTCCGCTTGGTTCCATTGAGTGATCTGAAACTGGGTTTCCGCTGTGATTCCATTGAGTGATGTTCCAGAATCTCTTCTACTCCGCGATTCCGTTAAGTGATGATCCAGAATCATATCCACTTGGATTCCGTTGAGTGATGGTCTGGAATCCCTTCTACTTCGCGATACCGTTGAGTGATGGTCCGAAATCCCTTCTACTCTGCAATTTCGTTGAGTGATGGTCCGAAATCGTATCCTAGTTTGGATTCCGTAGAGAGGTCCAGAATCCCCTTTGGTGTCTTGGTTTCGTTGATTGATGCGGAACTCGATGTTGATGGATTTCGTTGAGTGGTTTGAAATCGCATCATTTGACTTGTTGGTTATTTGGATTTGATATCAGCTTCAGAGATGTAGGCTTCGGCTGAACTGTGTCGCTCTGGCCCTGCATTTTGGTATATGATATGTGTTATTGATTGATGTGATTGTGGAATAATGTTGGTTGTGATGGTTGTCATTATGATTAGACTTGTTAACCATTGTGGCTAGAGGATAACATTGTGCTTCATTGACTGTTTTTTTAGATGTTGCATACTATGAATTGCGGTATTATGTGAAACATAGTGATTTATATAAAGGATGAATTGGAAAGCATATGTGTGGGAATAGCACACTTGCGTGCCTAACAAGATGATAATTGTGTTTGGCTTATGGTTGATGTGTAATGTGGTACCCTATGTTTTCCGCTAGAAGTATTTTACGAAAAGATTAGAGTATGACAATTGACGAACTACGAATGACTTGATCACTATTTAGGGTACGTAGGCAGTCTAACAACAAGGTTAGATACAGCCATAAAGTGTACGAAAAATTACTATGCGAATCGATGCTCGAGTTGTGCTTCGCCATATCCCGGATGCAGGGTATGTTAGACATACGGATACTTGATGATGTCAATGTGTCTATCTGGGACATATGTCGGGATCGGGGCGTGACAATATAATTTAAATTGATGGTCTTCTTAGCATTACCCAAAAAGAAGTGTAGATATGTGAGGTAAACAAAAATGGGAGCATTTTTGCTTACCACCATAAATATTTTTTTTTTAAAAAAAACGTTATTATCTATACTAAAAGGGTGAGGGAGTAGGCTAAATATCACAATGGGTTAACAACCTCCATAAATCTTGTTGTACGCTCACCATACACCTAAGCATCTGCCATGTGTCTTTTATTTAACCTTGGTTAATTTTTTACAACATTAAAAAAGTAACATTTAACGTAAAAATTAACTAGAGTTAGTTAAAAGAACACATGAACAATAATTAGATGTATGATAAATATACATCATATGACTGTGAGCAAAAATGCTCCCGTTAATACCACCTAGTAAGACTAACAATACATGTGGACTAAAAAAGCTCAGATTGACATAAGTGCCCTTCAACTACCCGCGGGAAGTAAAGCACAAACTCACACCCACATCAAATGAGGCAAACATGATCTCGAAAACTTCTCCCATTAAAGAAGGCACGTGTGTTGGACTTGCGTATTAGACACAAGCGCGTTATGTCACTCACGAGCTATTTAACTTGCAATGCATGCTTCCAAAGCTATGGTCTCCAATGCTGTAACGAACCTTTCTTATTTGATATTCTTAATGGTGTTACTGGAACGTCCTTCCAATTATTTTTGAAAAAGTATTGTTATTGTTAGTCTAAAAATATCATCCTTACAAACAATATTTTGTATACAAATTTTTCTTAATATGGCTTTTTAGAATTTCAAATAACAAACTCATTTTCAAGATACTCACCTACGGACAGAGATCCTCTTTGGATTTCACTATTTGGAGTCCAAGGACCAGCAATGTGGACCACTTAAATTGAATCTGATAGCTCTCATTAACTCATTCTGATGGTCCATCTCATACAAATCAATGACTCTGATCTCACTTTCACACAAACCAAGAGCCCGGATTTCCTGATCCTTAAACTTCTGACAATAAAGTCCAAAAAAGGAATATAATAATTTACCATGCGTATGAACCACTGGATAATTAAAAATGTATATGGATAGAAATGTCGACATTTGTTTTGTACCTCAAAGATTTAAAGGAGATTAAAAAATGCAACTAGGATCCAACATGATAATTTGTTTATGACATTGGTGTAATTTACATAACGGATGGCACGGGAGCTTGTGGCTCGACAGCACACGAATCTCTCATTTTTTTCTCGTTCACATTCTCTGGTGTCTTTTTCTTTCAATTAATTATGCAGGTGCTATTGTATGACTGAGTACGATGCTTTTTGTCATATGCCCTTTCAACGACCAAAAAACATTCTGCTTGGTGATGAAATTTAGGTTTTATGAGATTCCAAACGACCAGAAAACTTGAGCGCACTCTCACACGAAGCACCAACGGCAAACCCTTCCCGGACTCGAGCATGTCGTCCATGCTTCTTCCGGCACCATACATAGGCTTATTCCTTGTTCCAACATATAACTTGAACTTTGATGACCCACTCTCAGCATATAGCTTTGGTCCCTGAAAATTTTGAATAACAACTGATTGCCCGGAACAAATTCATATATCATCAACGCAATATGAGTGTGTACAAAGAAAATTTTTCTACTGTTAATCTAAACCACACATTTAGACACGAGTATTTCCAAAAGTGCTTATATTTATAGACCGGCAATTTAAACAAACACAAATGGAACAAAATTAAGAAGTGAACTTTACACCTGATTGAACATATGTATATCTACTTACATGTGATAGTGCAAAAGGTAGCCGTCCGAAGCACATTTCCATTGTTGGAGGACGAATGTGGAGGCCGAAGAGCTTAGACTTGTTCTCTATTATGAGATTTATGGAACAATTGCTGGTAAGGAACTTAGTTGTGACACCTGAGCCATCCACTCCTTCCCCAAGCCCAAATTGGCCAATTCCTGCCATCTGCAGTTTCCAGAATTTACAATTTTTTTACAAGAGCAAAATAGTCTTAAAGATGTCAGATGAAAATTAAAAATGTTATTTACCTATTCAATTTTACATCTTAGCCTTGATGATGCTCTTTGAATTTGTAAGCTTGTATTAATTATCTATTGACTCTTATGACTTTAATCATTTTAAGGAGAAAATATCAATCAGAATTCTTGAGTTCTCCTTTCAATTCTTGTGAATGTTATGAATAAATACAAACATTTTTTTTTCTTGATTTAGTTCATTAGATGCACTTAATTGGTTTTTTTTTTTGTGGCTTTAATCGTTGTTGCTTGGGAGTTGGGAATAAGCTTTGCTTTCCCATTGTATTTAGAACATTACGATTTTTTCTTTTGTGAGCATCATGAACATTAGTTGAAGTTATTAACGGTGGCAGATTTTTGAGTCTGTTTGGGCCTGAAATTTACGTTTCGGCCGATCAGTATTTGGACTCAATATTATGTTATTGGTGATCGCACCGTGCAATCGAGACCGAAAAATGAACAGAATTCAAGACTATTAGAAATGTAGAATGAATTAGTTATTGTGGAATATTATTGCGATTTTTAATGATGATAAATAATTTTTTTATGCAAGATAAAAGGGGTAGTACAGTTCAAATCAAATTAGCATGGGATTTTGACGAAGGTGGATTGAATTGGAATCATGGTGCACGCGGTCTTCAATGGATGCTAGTGGGATTGCGTGGGCTTATCCTTAGCCAAACTAATTAATCATGGATGCTAATGGGATTGCATGGCTTATCCTCAGCCAAACTTCAATTCGGTCTTATCCTTAGCCTGGATTGTAATCATAGATGCTAATTGAATAGTTTGTTACAATGGTGTATGAGAGTAATTATTTGGCTAAGGATGGTGAAAGCTTATCAGGAGAAGCTCCGTGGCTGAGAAGTCTTTCTATAAATAGAATGGTTATGCACCATGACAAGCCCCTTGAACTCAACAATCAAACTATTCAGACGCTCTATGCGAAATTTTTTTCAAACGCTCTACGCGAAATCTTCTCGCAACATTGAGATAAATACTAATTATCCTAACCCTCATATTCAGTTTGTCAAAACATCATTGGGTTGACAAACATCATTAGAGCCGTAAAACTAATCACTCTCGAAGTACCTTCAGTTCGGTGCAACAACACTACTTCTAGTTCAGTCGGTTATCTATTCAAGTCTCAACTATCGAAGAATCTTCAATTTCTTCGCCGAAAAAGGTCACTTCATTAACTTTCCAGCGAAGTGAAGTGTTATATGATTGGTTACTCTTAGGTGCACTTTGTAGTTCGACACTCAGGTGGCTGAATATTTGCTTCTATAGCCTGATACCGATTCAGCGCACTTATATTCTCATGACCGTAGTCGCTCAGCTTCAGAAGTTAGTATTCAACACCAACACCACATCTATTTTACTCGCCCGACTGAACTCAGTAGCAAGTTGGCACGCCTACTTTCACAAAAAAGACATAGTTACTCGGCATATGTGCCACGTAAGTTTTGTATTTTTAAGGTCACGAGTCTTTAACAATATTCAGGGAGACGTTCGGGGTCAATTAATTAGAAGCCCAAGTTATGAGGTTATGTTCAGTTGGTTACACAGTGGACAAAGATTCATAGTGGCTTGCATATAAATTTGTTATCAAAGTGTGAGAATACATGGATGTGCTTTATGTTTTAATATTAACCTTTTATATCAACTCTAGAGTTACATTTAGTATGGGAAAACGAATTCATGGAAAATGATTCCCCATGTCTTTACTTGGGAGAAAGTAAATTCGAATTTTTTTTTCCTATGTTTAGTAGGTAGGCAGAAAATGCCAATATTTTGGTATAAAATTAGCATTTTAAATTGCCAAACGATCGAGGACATATTTGCCATAAAATGGTAGCAGTCAATTTTTTTTAAAATTTTTTTTTTTCATGGGGAAGGAAAGTGAATACTAAGGTGAGCGAAGGTTGCACTTTCCCCTATTTTCCTATGGGAGAAAATCATATCCCAAACATGAACTTACCAAACATCAGAATTGGGAACACTCTCTCATTCCCAAGTTCTCTTTCCTCCACATCAAACGTAGCCTACGGGCGAGTCATTATGCATTTCTTGATCATGTATTCACCAAGAGAATATTTTTGCAATATGTGAGCCATTTTAGGTGATTCAAGTTTAATTGTTTTGTTTTATTTATTTATTTATTTTGTGATTCAAGTTTATTTGTTTTGTTTTTTTTAATTATTTTTTGTGATTCAAGTTTATTTATTTATTTTTACTTATAAGTAATAAGATAATTTACACTAAATTCATCTAAATTAAGGAAAACAAGATTCACTTGTGCAAAAAGGGAAGGAAAATTTTAGAAAGACTATATTTTTAGACCATATTTTGTAAACCACGTGATGCGGTTGATGGTTGAATTTTTTCTTCATTGACTTAAAGTGGTGTACACACACTACTCTAACTAACTTAGCCAAGTCTATGTCTACCTTTGTGCCAAGGGCTAATTTCGTTTATATTTTCAATATTAGGAACTAATTAGTTAACTAAAACACCTGCATATAGCCATATAGGCTAATATTTTAAATTCTTTTTTATTTAGGTTTAGGTAGAAGTTAAAAAATCAAACAAGAAGTAAACTACCTGCATATAAGCTAATATTTTGTGTTAGAATACTTTTGTGATCGTACGTACACTTCATAGTTCATCATTAGGTATTATATATTCTCTTATCGCCATAATTATATATATGTCCTATATTAATTACCACCATAATAATATGTCGCAAGCATGATACTAGGCCAATTGCAAAACCATCATGCCATATATATTATGGTTAATCTTTTATAATAGATAAGATAGCTAGAATCAATATATACGCATAGTTTTGAAACTAAAATGAGTACTTTTTTTTTTTTGAGAGATTGTTGAATATTTGAACGTACCTGAATAGACACTTTGGGTGGTGGGGGCTTTGTAGCAACGTAAAACACAAGCAGTGCAATACACAAACTCAACACAGCCCTCCAACTTATTTGCAAAAATATCCATGCAAACGAATCAGAATTTCGATATGAACAATTCCTCTTCCACCACCCCGATCTGTTCTCCAGCCCATAACAATACTCCTCATCATCATCTTCATTGTCACCGTGATCATCACCGCCATTGCCACAACCACCACCTTTGACGACAATAACCAAACGGTTTTTGCAATTATCGGTCCCTGTGCCGTTACTACGTGCATCAAAGGAGATCCTTTTTTGGTGCTGGAATGAGTGACTGGATCCACGAGAGGACGAGTAGCGTGATAGAGTGGAGCGAGAGGCTTCTTCGTGGAGGGTCCGGTTTGCTGGATTGGGTCGTGTTGGGGAGTGGAATTCGGATTCCAGGATGGTGTTTCGAATATCGGCGCTGTTGGAATGGGAGATGGCGGATGGGCTTTGCACGTAGTATGGACAAGGGTATGAATGAAATAGAGCTTCTTCTTCCTGATCATGCTCCATAAATAATATCTAGAGAGAGAGAGATGTGATTTGGAGCTCTAACCCTCTGCCATGGGAATGGGGTTTTTGAAGGGTTTTTAAACTGCAGAGAGAGAGAGAGAGAGAGAGAGAAGTTGCTTTCTTTTGTGGTGTGGGGTTTGGCTTGCCAAGTAGGCTAGGCTATAAAGAATGCTTCGCTTTGTAGGAAAGACTGAAAACCATTGAGTACAATCAGTAATCAAACAATTTTTAATTATTACAAACAACAAAATAATAATAATCATCATCACATTTAGTTTCTATTCTCTTTTAAGAACGTTACTTCATTTAACTCTTCAACTTATTGGTCTTGGGTTCATACCCTCATTCTCTTAATATATATATAGTTTAAAATAAGAATATCGTTTGTATTAAACACAAGCATTACTTCATTGTACCTCTATACAACCCATGCATGGTCATAAAAAATTACATCTCAACCAACTTGAAAATTAATTTCTTAGACTATCTCCAATATAAAAAAAACAAAACCTGTAAGTTATAACTTATATTTGACTTCAAATGTGGTGGTGCAAGTTGTAATTTCAATGCATGCATAATCAAATTTGACTTTTAACTTTTTAATTTTTCTGCATTAGAGAGCGATTAAATCAATGTTTAACTCGAAAGATTAAGTCAATGTTTAAATCGAAAGTTACATTCAAAGTCAAACAAGACTTTGCATACAAAACCGGGGTCATCTATGATCCCAACTTTTTCCATACATAGTAGACATATTAAGTCAAATTGAGCCATCCCTCACCACAGATTAAATACTCGAATGGCTTATCATTTCAATCATGAAAATTTTAAATTTAAGGTATGTCTTATAACTGTTTCGTTTTAAATTTAAAGTACCTATATCAATGTACATTGGATTGAAGTGCCTAAAATATCAAGGGCCCCATTTTAGTAGCTCGCCCCAAGCTCCAAAATCTCAGGGCCGGCCTTGTTTTGGCCTTAGGATCAAATACTACATCAAAGCAGAGTTGATAGCCCCAAAGAATATATCTATGGGCTGGAGTTCAAATGTAGATTGAAGTTCTAAACTTTTGCTCGTTTCCACATACCAATTGTTTTAACATAGCCTTAATGGGTTATATGTTACCCAACAACTATGCTTACAGATAACTATTTTTTTATTTTTTCTGAAAATATTACTTTTGATACTTTTAAATATCAATTTATTTTTTTCATAAAAAAATAAACAATTTCTATCTTTTTAATTACTTTTGATAGTTTCGATTAATCCGTCATCGAAAGCTATTCAACCTCGACTAACTCTAATTACTGTCATGTCAAAAAGAAAGAGGAAAAACTTCCATTTAATTAAATTAATTCGATGTCCCTACCTAAGCAAATAAAATCTGCTGAATGATGAAAAGGCATAACAGCGTGATAACACATAATTATTTGTTTTGAGCCACGCTAATGAGCCTGCCCGTGCTCACTGGTCACTGGAGCCAATTCTCTATGCATTTCGAATCTAATGCGAAAGTTACGGGATAACCTTTTGATCAAGTCCAAGTATTTGCTTTCCACCGAATTCTTCTTTAATTCAACAATAGTAAAAGGCATGAGAACATGCGTTAATTCATACTTCCTCGACGACACGTCCCTGTGTGCTGTATTGGAAAAAAGGCAGTCCCTGTATACCACTTGTTGACCCTATCCAGGTGTGAGAATGCCATAGCTAGTCACAAATCACCAACTCTTATTCTGGGATTAAGTTCATCCACTCCCAAGTATTTCCTCTCCCTCCTCAATCCTCATCAATTAAACAAGTGTAAGTCTGCGGTACCTTTTAATATAAAAAAAATCAGCGGTATCATTTAATTTGAACGTTGATAGTGTAATGCAATTATGTTTTTACAGTAGATTGATGTTTACAACGTAAAAGCCAACCTTATTATAGTAATATTAACCTTATTCGGTGTAATTTTTTTTCCTCAAATGATGGAATTTTATTTGTTACTTATGAAAATGTTTATATCTTTGATCTGCAAGAATATTAAATAACCATTTGGGGAAAAGCACACCCGTTTATGAACACCATCATTTCTACTAATAAAGGAACGTTATGATTATTATGTAACCTTTAAGTGTAAATTGGAACGAATATATAGTGTTACATTACCTTTCCTGTAATTCACATGTTAAATGTTAACATTATGTTGTAACTCTGTTATACATTAAGGAAGGGAGGTCATAACCTATCTATATTGTAACAAGACGTCCATGGTGCAATCAACATTGCTAGCGTAATACAGTCCCGTCTAAGTATAATAACCTACCTTGACACTGTAATAGGACTTTCACAATATAACCTCCAACATCATTATGTGTTATTAACTATATATAATCTTAATGTAATATTATTACATTGTAAAAATAATAATGATCCTCTAAACATGATTGCATGACACTGCCAATGTTCCCCCAACCCCCTCCCTCAACCCAAGAATTTCCCTTTATATATTTTAATGTAATAATGGTCCTCTAATTTTCTGTTTCTTTAACAAAACAGAAGAAATAAAATATAAAAGTTCCCATAGGCAGTACTCATGAGAGTAGGAGAAAGGGAAGAAAAATGGTAGTTAAATAGTGAATAGACGTATATTACTTTCATTCAAAGGGAAACGATGGATTGAGGTAGAAGGTTGGCCATATATGGTAATGATGATTGTAGAATTAAAGTTTGATAACATATTTGAGTTTGACATAGATATACGAATCCAATCCAATATGCGGGTAGCTTTTGCTTTTGCACCACGACAGTGATAATTAAATTAAGTACAACAATCTTATAAGACATTAGCTCATCTACCATGATAATTTTTCTACGGAATATAGAAAATGAGATTTTTTATCACATTCATATTCCTAATAGGCACAATGCCCATGCACGGACATCAACCGTGGTAGATTTGCTTTTGTCTCATAGTCTGCAAATGAGAACTATGACACAATCACATTTCAAAACAAGTAAACAAACCATTTGTTCATCACAAGTTATAGGCATTCATGCATCATATAAATTCAGATTTTATTCATCAAACACGGAGGATTCGGTCCCAGAAAAACATTCTGAGTGAAACATCGAGGAACTGTGAAAAATCGAGGGATTAATTAGCTATAGTCTAGGCCACTAAGAAAACTAAGCTTCTATTACCATTCTATACCTTCTCCGTGCTACCTTAAGTCTTCCAAGCAGTTTCCACAGCTCTTCACAGCCGGCACCTCAACTCCTCGAACTTATCGTGGCACCGGGACACGCTTCTCAATGTATTGACTAGACAAATAGTAGTGAGAACTCAATTAGCAAGTGCAGGGTGCAGTGACCTATTCCCACAAGGATATGAAGTTAAAAATGACAGAACAAACGAAATATAACTATTAACATTATTTTATTAATGAAAAACAAGAAAACAGGATACCTAAAACAGGCTTGGCCCAACAAACCAAACACTAGGAAAACTAAAGGCTATTATTTCTTCCAACATAGTCATCAACACAATGCATGCAATGCCCATTCGGTACACTTGAATCATACAATCTCTAATCCATCATTGTTGCAGCAACATGAAGTCCAAGGCAATATCCATATATACTACTCAACTAACCTAGAAAAAATTACATCCTAAAGATAGTTATATTGAGCTTGTATGAGAAAAAAAACACGTCTCAAATATATAATTTGTTCAAGGAAAATCAAACTTAAGCTACTTAATATTAAATTAAAAAGGTTACCTTTAATATCATCCTTATTAATTCTTTAGTAATATTAAGTAAGTCACTACTTGATCAAGCCTAGGATATCAAACTACTAAGGCAGAACATAAAAGACTCCCTTCAAGGCTGATGAGTAAAGAGCTTCTTAGAATAATCAACGATGGTTAGCCTCTCATCCTTACCACTTATATATGAATTAATTTGTAACACCCATAGTCAAGAGCTGCTTAGTCCACCCGTAACCATAAAGAACACGTTACAATTTAGCTTAAATTAAATATATAAATTCAAAATAAATATGAGAGGGAGGTCTTTGGTATTTCAATCTAGTGGTATTTCTTTCGACTGATGAGATGGAGGTTTTAGGTTTGGCGAGTTCGATACAAAATTATTATGGATGACCAATTGTGTAGGCTAATCCAAACCTCACACTCCTTTAATGCAGAATTTCGTTGTATATAAAAAAGTAAAAATAGATAAGAGAGAGGCAGAGAACATTGAATATATTGAATCTACTTTGCTCCTTATTAACGTTTGTTTACATAATGCGATTACATCCATCTCATCTTTCACTACCAACTTCCACCTCCAAATTTTTATTATCTTGTATACAAAACAGTCCTCTTATTCTATTCTCTACTTACATCACTATTGACATTTCTAATGTCTAAAGGAACAATATTATTTCATATATGCACTAAAGGTTTATTTGGCCAAGTAAACAAGAGCCAAAAAATTGTTTTGCAAATGCCTTAGCTATATACGGATTTACGTAGCTCTGCTCTCTTCTTTAAGAGAGAAAGGAGGAAGTATCCAGCATGAAACCCTCAAAATCCCATTCTCCCACTCTTACGTTTTCTCCTTGCCCTCCATTAATATTTCCAAATCCAAACATGTCCTCCTCTTCATCTACTTTAAACCCGATCAGTTCCGTGTTATTAAAGCAACTATTATGGAAGTGGTAGTTGCTAATACTACTATTCTTGTTGCTTATATTGTCAGCTACTAATTGACCATTCAGATTATTCTTAATGCTTCTGCTTTCGAGTGGAGGAAGAAAAAGGTCACCTTCTAACCCCATTTTATGACCACCCTCTAAGTTTCCATAATCCCCATAATGCCCCTGATTATCTCCAATGTTTGGTAAGTGTGGGAAACATGTAGGATTTACGACGACGTCGTCTGCATGGGCCATGTCATAACGATTGTCGAGCATATAGAAGGGATTGAATAAGGTGTTGCTGTTAACGGCCATGGCTTGCATGGATGTGGATGATGAGGATGATGAGTCCATGTTGTACATGGTCATCATGTCATGGTCATGCATAGGCATAAACGTTCCTCCAACGACAGGATCTCTGGGATCAGAGGAATCACTATCGTTTGGTGACGATGTGGACGTGGACATATTGTTATTTTTCAACCTTTTCTTCAAGGCTGAATTCCAAAAATTCTTTATTTCATTGTCCGTTCGTCCTGGAAGACGGGCAGCAATTTGAGACCACCTAAATTCATCACAAGAAAAACAAATATAACCTAAATTAATCACAAGAAAAACAAATATAACTGATTAATTAAGACATAATAAAAACAGACAAAGAAAAGTTAAGACGGATACAACACTTCATCACATTTTGTTTTTTGTTTTCATCATTTGAAAAAGAAAGCACCACTAAATCAATAGCTAATTGGTATGCACGTCGTTAATTTCAGTTTGTTTATATACACACATCAATTCTGAACCATATATGTGCACGACTAAAACAAAATGCATGACTTGAAATGCCATGGATGTTTAGTTGCTTAAGCACTTATGCGATATAGTATGTGAGTGTGTGTGCACACTATTTGCCCAATTGAGCTCAGAAAGAAACACGGTAGAAAACAAACAAAATACTTAGGTTTATGATTACTTTCAAGGGTTAAACATGCATGCACCCTATGGTGAAGTACATATCAATTATAATGGTACCCTAAAATCTACATGCACACAATAGTGCAAGTTTATATCCGCATCCGTTGAAACTGGCAAAAACACCCTCAGGCATCTCTTTTTTTTCCTCATCCAGTGTGCATGCAGTTTGGCCGTCAGAATTTAATTAAACCCTACAATACACAATGTGAATTTACATATATGTGCGCATTATAAGATATGTGGTTCAATATCCTAGTGGATAGAGTGTTGGGTTTCCACTCATGCGTCATGGATTTGAAACTTTCTCCTCCCTAAATTATTGTAATAGTTTAAACCCTCTCCCTTTCCTTCATAATAAAAATAAATAAATAAATAAATGTGTGCGCATTGCAAGTATAATGTTGTATCATGTAAACTTAATTATTACTTAAATGTTTTGTACAGAAGTGAAGTCTAACCGTTGGAAATAAAACATTACAACCTAGATGCTGAAAAAAATTCAAATTATTATTTTCCCTGAAAAATATATCCTCTGTAAGTTGGCATACCAATGGAAATAACTCTAAAAACCAAAACTAAACAATTGTCTGAGTTAAAATATTTTCAAATTACAGGTGTTTAATATGTAATATTTGTGCTTATAAACATTACAACCGAGAGAATGAGAGAGAGTACCTATTGCCAAGAATTGAATGGAAATGGATGATAAGCTCTTCCTCTTGGGGTGAAAAGGCACCACGCTTGAGGTCAGGCCTCAAGTAATTGATCCAACGAAGACGACAACTCTTTCCACATCTTTGGAGACCAGCATTTCTTGCAACGTCACTCCAACAGCCTTGTCCATTGGTTAGCATGTACCTCATCAGCTTCTCATCTTCCTCTGGTGACCACAACCCCTTCCTAAGCTTGCTCATCATCATCTTCTTCTATTAATATCAAAATTTGAGAGAGAGATAGAGAGATATAATATGTTTGTTGGTCGATGGGTGGAGTGGAAAACGGATTGGAGGGGGACCTCCATGGCTCCATTCCCATATGAGAGAGAGAGAGAGAGAGAGAGAGAGAGAGAGAGAGAGAGAGAGAGAGAGAGAGAGAGAGAGAGAGAGAGATTATGTGAAGTGGAAGCAAAAAATTTAGATGTCTAGTATACAAAAGATGATATAGGATTACCTTGTGAGTGAAGAAAAATGAATCGAAAAAGACCATAAAGAGTCAAAGACAAGAAGAAAAACCCTCTCCCTCTATCAACATACACGTGAAATTGAAGTTTATATGCAGAGAGAGAGAAAGAGTACAAGAGTACTCTTTGTACACTAGGCAAAGTGTTGCACTTTTGACACTTGTAATTTGTAGTTTACTTAATTTTTTTTGTGTGATGGTTATGGATTGTTTAAGTGGTTGCATGAAACTTATTGAGGATAACTCAATCATGTCAATTAAACATGCTTTTGAAGCAAACTCTCACTTTCGGATCAAATCAATTACAGTCGTTCTCTGTTTGGTCAAAATTATGCATTTCCAATCTCATATTAGAAGTTAAGGTTTCGCAGCTAGCAAATTCAATTAAAATTATTAAACATGATATGTCTACAACCCCAAGTACTACTGGAGTGTAACAAAACAACAAATTGTTCAAGTAGTTTCCATAGCCAGATTCAAAGTAAATGAAAGCTTCAAAACCTGCGACCAAAAAAGAAAGCTTAAACCCTAACACAAGAAATCAAACCAAATGAAGAAAAAGGAGAGAAGAAAAAAGATAGGTTGTTATGCAGCATAGTGTAGAGATGGTATCACCAGATATAGATAATTCATGATCTTACTTTCATTTTTCGTTTTATAGCTGAAGGATTTTGATTGGACATGCCATCAATGTTCTGCAACATTTGCACAGCGTTTGCATAAATAACAATTACGATTTATCAAGAGTTTCTCCTTAATTATATTAACAGCATTTTCTTTTATTTAATTTTCTTAAAAAATTGCTTACATATGTAATGTCATATGTGTTGGGACTTAAAAAGGCTTCACTACTTTGGAGATGTTTATCTCACAAAGAAGAATGAAATGCAGCGGAATTGATAGGCAAGAGAAAGAACACTCAAAGTGTTATACAAAAATTTTTATTCTCACACAAACTTAGTACAAGAGGAAACACTCAAACACTCTCACACTTATTGCTCTCTTACTTGCTCTCACTTCTTCTTAGTTCTTACTTCACAACACACACACATACCTATATTTATAGGCATACTTTGCCGACATTGGACATTGCTAGATCATTCTAGCTACTTATTATGCATGCAACCGACATAGGCTTTGCAATATACATACACTACCTTCTAGTATATTCTTTAGCTTAGATATTTAGGTGGATAATTGACTTAGATTGCTGGAATTTTCCAGCTACTTTTGCCGACAAAGAATGCTAGAATTGTCTAGCATATTCAAGCATGCACCATCAATTGTGTTGCCTTTTCAGCATGGGCTGGACTTGGCCCAAGACTGGATTAGAATTCAACATCCCCCCTTAATCTTGTCTTGTGACGCCGATTGAGTTCCTCAGTCTGATAAAGTCTTCTTGTTTGAGTGGCTTGGTGAATATGTCGGCGACTTGGTCTTGAGACTTCACGTATTCCACTTGCACATCCTTTCTTGCAATGCACTCTCTTATGTAGTGATAACGGGTATCTATATGCTTGCTCCTGTCATGAAATACTGGATTCTTTGCTAGAGCTATTGCAGACTTGTTGTCGACATAGATCTCTGTTGGCTCTTCTTGTGGCATGCTTAATTCTTGAAGCAAGTTTCTTAGCCAGATTGCATGACAAACACATGAGGTAGCAGCTACGTATTCAGCTTCGCAGGTAGAGAGAGTGACAATCGGTTGCTTCTTCGACATCCATGTGAATGCAGTGTCTCCCATGAAGAACACAAATCCAGTAGTGCTTTTTCTATCGTCGGAATCTCATGCCCAATCACTGTCGCTATATCCAGCAAGTTTGTAGTTATCAGAACTTGAATAGAACAAGCCAAAGTTAACAGTACCTTTAAGGTATCGAAGAATTCTTTTGGCTGTCTTCAAATGTGTAGTTGTGGGATTCTCCATGTAGCGACTGACTAATCCGACGGCATAGAGAATATCTGGTCTTGTGCAAGTCAAGTAACGCAAGCTTCCAACTAAACTCTTGAAAAATGTTGGATCTACACTTTCTCCTTCGTCATGCTTGGTTAGTTTGACTCCGCACTCCACTGACATGCTTATGGGCTTGCAGTCGTCCATTTTGAACTTTTTCAGTATCTCATTTGTGTAGCTTTCTTGGGAGATGAAAATACCTTCTTCGTTCTGCTTGACTTCAATGCATAGGTAGTATGCCATCAACCCGATGTCGGTCATCTCGAATTCTTTGGTCATCACTCTCTTGAACTCTTCAAACATGCTTGGATTACTTCCGGTGAAGATTAGATCATCCACATATAAGCACACAATCAAAATATCTCCATTTTTGACTTTGACGTAGAGAGCATGTTCATGAGGGCACTTGGTGAAGTTGTTCTCCTGGAAGTACTTGTCAATGCGACTATTCCATGCTCGTGGCGCTTGTTTTAACCCATAAAGGGCTTTCTTCAACTTCAGAACTTTATCTTCATGCCCTTTGATTTCATAGCCTGATGGTTGCTGAATGTAGACTTCTTCTTCAAGGACTCCATTTAGGAAAGCGGACTTCACATCCATTTGTTGAATCTTCCATTTGTTTTGAGCTGCCAAAGAAATTAGTAATCGTATAGTTTCCAAACGAGCAACGGGTGCAAATACCTCATCATAGTCGATTCCGGCTCTTTGACTATAGCCTTTCGCCACTAGTCTTGCCTTGTATCTTTCGACCTCTCCGTTGACATTTTTCTTTGTCTTGTACACCCACTTGACTCCGATGGCTTTGTGTCATTTCGGAAGAATAGCGAGTTCCCATGTATCATTCTTCTGGATTGCTTCAATTTCCTCATCCATTGCTTTCCTCCACTTAGTATCTTGCACTGCTTCTTGGAAGTTAACTGGTTCACAATCAGCAAAGAGACAGAAAAGTGTAGGATTATCGAGTCTTTCAGCTACCTCATAGAGATCTCGTAGACTTCTTGTGCGTGGTACTTCTCTTTCATTTAGACTCCCATTTGATGATGCTGATGCTGGTGAATTACCATGATTGGTTGATGTTGGTGAAACAGGTGGAGTAGTGGATTCTTGTTGAACCTCTCTTGCTTGCTCCATCGTCCCTTGTTCATTCTCTTCTTCAAATTGAGGAAAGAAGCTGAGATCACTTGCATGAGAGCCAAAATCCCATTCTCCTTCTTCGTCGAACGTCACGTCTCGACTGATCACCGTCTTCCCATTGTTTGGATTATACAACTTGTAGCCTTTTGAATTTGAGTCATAGCCGATGAAGATGAACTTCTCACTTTTGTCGTCGAGTTTGGTTCTCTTCTCGTCTGGTACATGTACATGGGCTATGCTTCCAAAAACTCTTAGATGAGAGATACCCGGCTTTCTTCCACTCCATGCTTCTTGCGGAGTCTTTCCCCACACACTTCTTGTTGGAGACCGATTGGATAGGTAGACAGCACATGCTACCGCTTCTGCCCACAACTCTTTAGGCAATCTTTTACTTTTGAGCATGCTTCGAGCCATGTCGAGGATGGTTCGATTTTTTCTTTCCGCCACACCATTTTGCTGAGGGGATCTTGGAACTGTCAAAGGTCGACGAATTCCATTTGCTTCACAGAACTCTTGAAATTCTTTCGAAGTGAATTCTCCTCCTCGATCAGATCTCATGGCTTTGATCTTGCAACCACTTTCTTTTTCTACAGCGGCTTTGAACTTCTTGAATGCTCCAAAGACTTCTGATTTCTGCTTCAAGAAATACACCCAGGTTTTTCTTGAAAAATCATCAATAAAGAGAAGGAAATAATTATTTTTACCCAAAGAGCTTGGTTTTATTGGGCCGCACACATCGGTGTGAATAAGTTCAAGTGGCTTCTGGGCTCTTGTGGTCGACTCCTTTGGAAAACTTTTCCTGAACTGTTTCCCAAGTAAACATCCTTCACAAACTTGATCAGGGTGGCTGATGCACGGTAAGCCTCTCACCATCTCCTTCTTAGATAATAACTCCAATCCCCCAAAGTTAAGATGCCCAAAACGAAGATGCCAAAGCCAAGATATGTCTTTGTAACATATCTTGAGACACTTTGCAACATCGTTTTGAATGTCCATGGGAAACATCCTATTCTTTGACATTTTCGCCTTGGCAATTAATCTTCCTTTGTCATCTCTAAGAAAAAGGATATAATTTTTCGTATGAAAATCATAACCTTTTTCTAAGAGTTGACCCAAACTCAAAATGTTGCTTTTCATATTGGGCACGTAGTAGACATTTGAAATTAATTGGTGACCGCCATTTTTCAAGGGAATAAGGATGTTACCTTTTCCTTTTACAGGTATTTTGGATTCGTCTCCAAAAGAAACGTTGCCACTCACTGATTCATTGAGCTCTACGAACACACTTCTTCTTCCACACATGTGGTTGCTGGCGCCGGTGTCAAGGTACCATGTATAGTCTTGGTCTCCATCATTGTTCTGGCATGCTAGTAGCACAACGCCATTATCTTCTTTCTCTTCTTTCACATAATTGACCTTCTCATCAAGCCTGTTGCTTGGAGCTCTACATTCCCAAGCAAAATGCCCAAACTTTTGACAATTGTAGCATTGAACTTGAGATGCTTCATACCTCAAGTTTGAGCGTCCTCTTCCACGACCTTTTGTTGAGCTTTCTCCTCTTTCATAGTTGCTTTGGTTGTTGAAGTTCCAACCACGTCCACGTCCATATCCACGCCCACGTCCGCGACCTCGGCCACGACTTCTTTCGTATTGGCTTCTCTCGTTGTCGAAGCTTCCTTCTTTCTTCTTTGGCTGAACATGCGTCTTGAGGAGCTGTTCATCATTCCCTTGCCTCTTCTTATGTTTCTCTTCATATGCTTGTAGCGAACCCATTAATTGCTCTATACTAATTTCTTCCAAGTTTTTTGTTTCTTCAATCGTCACGACAATGTGCTCGAACTTGGCGTCCAACGAGCGTAGTATCTTCTCCATAATTCTAACATCTTCTAACTTTTCTCCGTTTCTTTTTAATTGATTGGAAACGGCTAAGACTCTTGAAAAATAATCAGAGATTGATTCAGACCCTTTCATTTGTAGAGATTCGAACTCACCTCTCAGTACTTGAAGACGAACCTTTTTCACTTGTTCGGCTCCTTTGTAAGAGGTTTGAAGCTTCTCCCATGCTTGCTTGGCAGAGGTTGCACTCGAGACTTTTTCAAAGCCATTGTCATCTAATGCTTGGTAGATGAGGTAGAGAGCCTTCTTGTCTCTCTTTCTTGAATCTTTCAAACTCTCCTTCTGGGGTTGGGACAGAGTAGCTTCATCTTCTGGCTCAGTGTAGCCTTTCTCCACGACTTCCCAAACATCATGTGCTCCCAAAAGGGCCTTCATTTTGATACTCCAATTATCGAAGTTGTTGTTGTCGAGCACTGGAACTTGGAAGGCTGCCATAGCGTTGCTAGCCATAGCTCTGGTACCACTTTGTTGGGACTTAAAAAGGCTTCACTACTTTGGAGATGTTTATCTCACAAAGAAGAATGAAATGCAGCGGAATTGATAGGCAAGAGAAAGAACACTCAAAGTGTTATACAAAAATTTTTATTCTCACACAAACTTAGTACAAGAGGAAACACTCAAACACTCAAACACTCTCACACTTATTGCTCTCTTACTTGCTCTCACTTCTTCTTAGTTCTTACTTCACAACACACACACATACCTATATTTATAGGCATACTTTGCCGACATTGGACATTGCTAGATCATTCTAGCTACTTATTATGCATGCAACCGACATAGGCTTTGCAATATACATACACTACCTTCTAGTATATTCTTTAGCTTAGATATTTAGGTGGATAATTGACTTAGATTGCTGGAATTTTCCAGCTACTTTTGCCGACAAAGAATGCTAGAATTGTCTAGCATATTCAAGCATGCACCATCAATTGTGTTGCCTTTTCAGCATGGGCTGGACTTGGCCCAAGACTGGATTAGAATTCAACAATATGTTCTCTTGTTAGGCAGTCGTGCATCTGAACTAAGCCATCAAGTTGGCTCTTTCCCTGTTTTGATTCTCGTACATAAAGTCTATGATCTCTTATAAACTGTCTGGGAACATCGCCCTGATGTGAATTTGGATTATCGATCATATTGATCCTGTGTATGATTGTATCTAAATTCGTAATAACTCTAAGATATCTCACAATTAACTGTGGGAATCATTCATGATTTGTAGCCATCAAAAGTGTATAATATACTCATAGATTTCTCTATCCCATGTTGTGTCCTTACCTAATCCTCCTGTTCCTGCATGTTAAGAGATGCGACTTCCCAGTCATTTTCCAACTTCGAAGCCAGATGGCAAATCAGATTATTCAGAAGCAGTCGTATTCAACTCAAGATAATCTCAAGAAAATTCAGTTACTTATGTTTGTTTTCGAAAAACTTTAAAATTTTGTCACTCTTTTTCAGGGAAAAAGTGAGAGAGTGCAAAACTCTAAAGCTACTCAATTGTTTGTAGAAAGCCCCCCTTATCTTTTCTACAGCCGTCCCAGGAAGGATAGAATAATCCATTCATATACGTATATCTCATGCTTTTGAGCCTGTCGCAAGCAAACATGCCCTACTCTACTACTTCACTTGGCTACAAAGACAAGAAAGACCAACTCACCTCATCATCCATAATATTCACCCTTACACCTTGTACTTGTCCTACAGGCCACAAAAACCTTACAAAAAGTGAATCTATCATTGAGATTTGAGAGGCAATATATCTATCTGTGTCTTCAAATCTCTGGCTGGCTCATAAAAGATCAAATTCTCCAAGGTCTTCGAGAAATCATGGGTGAAAAAGCGATGCTCGGGGAACTCATGAACAAAAGGAAAAGGTGGAGAGATTTATGAGGTTTGATCCCCACAATTGGATAACTTTGTTTGTAGATAGATAGATGGTGGAGTTTCTATCATCACACTTTTTAGGGGAAGAAAAGGTTCGAGGGCAAAAAGTTCATACAAGATTTGAAAGAGGAAAGTTTTTGTGTAAAGTACAAAAAAACTACCTCAACTATTAGTGTCACGACACTTTCATACCTCATCTTTTAAAATTGACAATGTCATACCTCATCTTATGAATTTGTGCCAATGTTATACCTTCCGTTAGCTTGACGTGAATTTCTCAGTTAAATGCTGACGTGGCTTGATCTGGGACCCATTTTCTATTAAAAAATTATTAAAAACTAAAAAAAAATCATTTAATATTTTTTAAATATTAAAATAATAAAGAAAAGTAAAAATAAAAAAATAAAAAAAAACAACAATCAATTCGTCCTCTTCCCCCCCCTCTCTTCTCCCCATCTTCTCTTCTCCCCCCTTCCTGCAACTTCAACCCAGAAAAAAGAAGAGAAAAAAAAAAAAAAAAAAACCAATTTGTCTTCCCCACCCCCTCTTCTCCCCGCACCCACTGTCCGCACCTAACCTCCCCACCTTCCCACCCACCCTCTGTACCCAACCTCGCACCCATTACCTGCAACCCCCCAAAAAAAAAACCCAGATCTCGTTAAGGTGGAATCGGGAAAATGGGGGGTGAAATCGGAAAAATGGGGGGAATGGATGTGGAGGGAAGAGGGTGGGTATGCGGGGGGAGGGGGGCCGGATGGATGAACTGGGTGTCATTTTTTTTTTCTTTTCCTTCTCTCTCTCCTTCTTCTTCTGCAAGTTGGGTTGGGTGCGGGGGGGGGGGGGGGACATACCCTTTTTTTTTTCCTTCTCTCTCTTCCATTTTTTTTTTCCTGTTCTTCTTCTTCTTCTTCCTCCTCCTCCTTCTTTCTGGGTTACAAGGGATTGGGTTTATGGTGGGGGAGGGGGGACGAACTGGATTTGGTTTGGGTTTTTTTTTTTTTTTTCTTCTTCTTCTTCTTATTTTTCCTCCTTCTTCTTCTTTCTGGGTTTGTTGGGGCGGGACGAACTGGGTTGGATTTTTTTTTTCTTCTTCTTCTTCTTCTTTTTCCTCCTTCTTCTTCTTTCTGGGTTTGTTGGGGGTGGGACGAACTGGGTTGGATTTTTTTTTTTTCTTCTTCTTCTTCTTCCTCCTCCTTCTTCTTCTTTCTGGGTTGCAGGAAGATGGGGAAGAGAGAGAGAGGGGGAGGGACGACTTTCTATTAAAAATGGGAAGAGAGAGGGGAGAGAGAGAGAGAGAGAGTTTTTTTAATTATTAAAAATATATTTAATTATTAGTGAGTGGATCTGCATGTAGCCACGTCAGCACTTAACAGAAAAATTAACAGAAAAATTGACGGAGGTATGACATTGGCACAAATTCATAAGATAAGGTATAACATTGTCAATTTTAAAAGATGAGGTATGAAAGTGTCGTGACACTAATAATTGAGGTAGTTTTTTGTACTTTACCCAAATTTTTTTGTCTGCTTAGTACTATTTACACAAGCAAGTACAAGATCACGCTCCGGAAAAAGAAAAAAAAAACATGTAATCACTCTTTGACTCTTTTTTTTTGTACCATCTTAAACGAACAAACAGAAACACTAAGAAACCGATAATTGGGGAAAGCCAAAAACATCCCGATTGCAAAAACTCATAGTAAATGGTGGAGGAAAATCCCACCATACCAAATTTGAAACCAAACACCATGATTAGAGCATCTACAACTTGGTTACCTTCCCAAAATAAAGGGGACTCGAAACTGCATTTTAGACAAGCATGACTGCACTCGTGATGTTAAACGTATTCATAATGAAATGTCGATCTTCCTCGATATGTTTTATTGAATTTGTCAAATTGGATTGTGATATGATGAATGCCGATGCCCGATGGCAACGCTGTCATGTTCATTAAAGCCGACGTGTTTTACCTTCCATAATTATGTTCGGTTTTTGTCCACAGTGAGAGACGCAGACCCAAATTAAACAAAAAATGTAGAGAGCCTCCTGCAGTCGCAGGAGAACTACTCCCACGCTAGGGAGAATCGAACATTTTTTTCGTTAATGACCATAGCGAGGGCAACAGAGGATTAGGCGAGAAGGAATATTAGGGCCAAAGTCATCGGACTACCAAAGCAGCCTACCCAGCTCTCCCTCAAAGCGTTGAAAATGGAACATTTGATTGAGAGTGTTTTAGAATAAAAAATTTTGCACCAAAGAGAAGATTGGAGTTCTGCGATAGTCGGAAGATCGTTGATAATGATTGAGATCCCCTCCGGATTTCATTGTCCCAAGCCCAAGGACCCCAAAATTGTAGCCATTCAAGAGAGACAGATCTAAGCATTCAAATTTTTGAAGTTTTGTGTGATAAGACAATGCGATGAGCTGATGAGAGCCAGAGAATTAAAATTGAGTGGTCCGGATTTCAAGATCTTTAGGCTTTGAACACAAAGATCCAAAGTAAATCTCAATCCAGCAGTGATAGAACCTTATAAATAGACAACCCATAAGTAATTTGACCATAGCTAAACTCGTGGTTGGGCTCGCCCATTGTCGGTTGACTAGCAATACAGTGGTGCGAAAATACCTGCGTTATAATACCATTATCCACACTGTAACAAAGAATATTTCATTAATGATCACATCTCTACTAATTAATAAAAGGGATGTGTTATCCACACACCATTTTTTACTTCTCACACACCCCTTGTTGATTTATGTTCCTTGATCTTTTACAATTCATCCAATCCGACGGCCGGAAATTAGGAGGGTGTGTGAAAAGTAAAAAAGGGTGTATGAATATCACACCCCTTAATAAAACATTCATTGTCAACCAAAATCCTATGAAATTACCAATTTAACCCTCTAATTAAAACAGAACATGAATAAAAAATATAGGACACAACTGTAATTTTAAACAACTAAATTTTACTGTTTTTTTTTTCAAAGCATCACCTACATGTAATCCTAACATATCTCTAATTAAAAAATAAAAATAAAAATAAAAATAAAAAATAAAAAAAACTTCTGACTCCCACATTCTCTATCACTCTCTTCCTCTCTCCTTCTATTTCAAAAACAAAAATAAAAAAATTTTCTCTATCACTCTCTTCCTCTCTCCTTCTATTTCAAAAACAAAAATAAAAAAATTTCTTACGCACTTTATGTGTGCCCATATGCTAGTTACTTATTAAGCAAGGTTCGTAAAACACAGCCAATCAACATCTCTATATAAATACTTGTGAAGCAATTGAACAGAGCTTGAACAAATTATAACTTCAAATGTGAAAAAGAAAAACATCAACACAGAGAGAATAGGAAGTCCCTCAGTTAGCCCACAACACATCCGAAAAATGAAGCTTTTATTCGCAAATAGATGGCATCCCGATCAAGTTTTCCATCTTCTTAAACAAGGTTCGAGCAACAAATGTAAACAACTTTTCCTTTATAGAATTTTGACTATAACATAGAGGAAAAAGGAGGAGACCGCACCCTCAGTCTGCAAGCACCTTTTAGAGGTTGTCAAAGTTTACGGGTTCCCGCAAATACCTCTCCATCTGGCGTGCCCGAGTCTTAATGGACATGTCAAATACCTTCTTATCAAACTCTATCACGAGTCCACCCAATATACTAGGATCAATCTGGCATGAAAAACAGAGAATCAGATTTCCATCCAATGTATTAACGATTTGTGAATTAAAGAGCAGACGGAAAGTCCACTACTTACCTTCTGTTCAAGAATGACCTTCTTCCCTTGTCCAATTAATTCCTGCAGTGTCTCCTTCAATTCTTTCTCCTCTTCAGCGGGAAGGGGCTGATCACGGTATAACAATTAGACAAGAAAATATGGAATAAAATATACATTTCATCGTTCTGTATTTTTCAGTCAATTAAATTTTCTTTCCACGAAATTATACCCAGGGCAGCACCTTAAATTTAGCTACATATTCAAATAGGAGTTGTAACCGGGACTAATCATGCCATGACAAATGACACTTCATAATACATTAGAAAAACAGAACACAAATCAAACATATACAACATCTCACAGTAATGCCCCAACAAGAATAACAGATACAACACCAGTTCTTCAGATGAATGATAAAGCAAGCTTTTCTGCGAGGTTTACTTGTTTCACAAACAAGCACATATCATCAAAAAGGTAATTCAGGCAAAAACGGCTTAAGTGGAACCTCTGTGGCATGAGGAAATTTATTTTTAAAAACAGGAAAGGAAATACATAATCCCTCAAAGTCAAAGAGAAGCTAAACAAAATAGAGCTACAAAGCAATTAAACCTATAACTACTGAGCCCCAAAAGGTTCATGGCTCCGGAACAAGCCAGCATAATGATGAGTTCAACACTCCATTTCTTTAGATGGTTATTGATAAATTTATTTTAACAACATTTAGTCAAATAACTTTCCCTCAGCCCTGGCAGTAGGTCCTTGTTTAGGCAGTCTGTTATGCTCGTAAGAAAAATAAATTTACCATTTAAGGACTACAACTTACAATGACAGATGTGACAATAGCTTTCACTTCTCCCTTATGTGCCATGGTTAACTCCGCAAATCTTTTTGATATGGTTTCAAGGTTCCTTAGCCTCCCATTCTGAGCCAAGACAACTAATAGAAGAAAACACAGATGCATGAATAAATAAAATAATATATATTTATCTAGATACGTTTATATATATATATATATAGAGAGAGAGAGAGAGAGAGAGAGAGAGAGATGAAGGGACAAGAATTCAGATATAAAAACAAAACATGTCGACTCTGCATTTCAGCCAAAATAAGGGAAAATAAGCTACCATGAGAAAATTCCAAAGAAAAACAAGATTAAAGTTGAGTACAGATCAAAGAGGAAAAAAATTTTAATTTGATGAACATGCATGCATACACGATAGAATACCTTCAGTGAAGACAGTTATTAAGGCTGTAATGTGAACAGTACATTGCACATACACATGTCAAAATCTTACTAAAATAGCTGTCAAATTTTTAGTGTTCATATAAAATGCAGATAATTATATTTACCGAAGTTCAATTCCATATGAACAAGTCCTATGTCTGGCTACAGGTGATAATGATAATAGCGACAACACAAACAACAATGATATTAATTACAATAATAACAAATAACAATCCTTCAAAGTGTAACACAAGATGTTTTATCCTCTCAAGAGTCAAGTAGAAACAATTTACAAAAATCAAAATCTGAACCCAAACTCATTTTACAGCTGCTAAGGGCTGATTTGGTATTGTTGTGCTTTGAAATAAAACTGTTTCTGCTGTGCTGTGAGAATAAGCAGCTGTGAAATAAAACAGCAAAGTGTTTGGTGAACTTTTTTGTAAAAGTGCTTTTGGAAGAAAAAAAGCAGTATCATAGTGTTTGGTAAACTTTTATGTAAAACAGCTGTGACTGTGTGAAATGACCAAAAAGGGTATAATACTAGATGTGCCATTAATTTAATTTTCTTAACAAATAAAGGTGAATTACTAAATATACTTTATTTTTAAAAGAAAAATATTTATAAACTTTATCTTAATCATAATCCAACATTCAACATATAATCCAACATTTATGCTGCGTCACGTTTTCAGCTTTTTTTTCAAAACTCATTTTTGCTGCTTCACGTTTTCAGCTTTTTTCACCCAAAACTGTGAAAATAAGCTGTTTTTAAGTATTTACCAAACATCTTTTTGAGCTCACCTTTTTTTTATACCCACTTTTTATAAAAGCACCTTAGTACCAAACCAGCACTAACACATATCGTATATTCATAATAGATGCATGTCTAAAAATACCCCACTTCATTGGTGATTGTAAATATCAATTTTCTCTGTCAGATTCTTTCAAATCAGTTCAACCAAATCCTGCTTACTGTGGTTGATTAGTTAACCTTCACCCAATTACTTCAGATAGAAAACAAATTGCCCACACAAATGAATAAAGAAAAGAAAATGCAATGAAGTTAGACTTTTTGAGGTTTAGAACTACCTAGGATTTGGGTTTGAGGCTGCCAAAAGAGGATAATGATTTGGGATTACGCTCTATTGTTTTTTACTTTCTATTGGGAGGGAGCACATCTGACTTTCTAATGAATCCAGGCCAAACCAGACGTTTGGCCTTAGGGCTTTAGAACAAAAAATTTACCCAAAAGGGATGCAACTTTTGCAAAACAGCGCATCAGAGTGCCTTAAAAGACACGTATTATGACAGTAATGATAGCAACGAATGCCAGCACTTTAGCGACTTCTACCATCACTACTGCAAAGGAAAGGATAACACTATACCAGAAAAGTAGAATTTGCCTCAATTGACTGAAAATTTCTAATTTGTCTGGCATAGCTACATGCATAAAAAATGTGCTGGGTCCAAGAGCCGTCTCCTCCTCCCATTCCTGAACAAACTAACTCTATTGACCACAATCAGTATACTTTCCCTTTCTTTTGGCATAACCCAATTAGAATACACAAAACCCATAGTTAACAGGTGGTCGTTTTGTTTCAACAGTAGTACAGTGATGCAATTTTCACAAAACAGCACATAGATAGATGAAATTTTCAGAGCAAGTAAAATTCATCACTGCTTATATCTATATACAAATAAAGGCAAAAAAACATGAAGCATACATAAGAATACATCACAATTTTTAGCTAGAATGAGACAATAATCATACCCAAAAAGTTCTTTGTAATTTCTGAAAATTTAGCTTCAGCAGCAATTTGATCGATTGCCTTCACTCTAGTATCTGCTGGCACTGACAAATCCTTTGTGAACTGAGAAAAGGTAGGACTTTTCTTCGTAGCCTCAACAATGGCAAAAATCTCAGACTCAACATTCTCCAAAGCATTAGCTTTTACTGCAGCAATGTACAAAGCAGAGGCATAGTTCCCAGAACCCCCAAACAAAACCAACGGCACCTGGAATACCATGGCAGAGCAAATCAATACAGACCTAATTAGCATAAGCGAATTCGGACACAGCACGCACATGCATCAGTTTATGTTCTATATAACTGACACTTCACATAATTTAGCTACAAGTCTATAAATCTTAATGTACTTTGTAATAAATTACAATGATGTATTTTTTTCTAAGCCCCATTATAACTAAGTGACATCCTAATAGTTTTTTTAATTATGCATACCACAATATAACATACTTTGTGAAAAATATAGACAAAACTATGAATTCCGTCAACACAGTAAAACAGGCAAGATATGATTGATTCCAATGCAAAATTCAAAAGCACCAATCCAGTTTCAGTAAAGCATGAGAACAGAGAGTAATGACAGCTACAATCAACCGAGATTTAGTTCATTATTTGATGCAAGATAAAAGAAAAAAAAGTGAAACAAAAAAAGGAAATGTTCAAGCCCATGTACAATAATAAGCGCACTACGTCCTTGCCAAGAAAATATTTTTCTTTTAAATGAAAACCGTGAATTACCTGAACCTTCACTTCCTTCTTCCCTTGCGCGGTAGAAAAGTTCCTGGATGGCTACAAATACAAATGCGAAACAATTAATCCACATTCTGCAAATTCGACTAAACTTCAAATAACGGCCTCGTAAAGCTTATTTTCTCAAACCTTTAGGAAAAACACACGCACAGGTACACACTGTCTATACCGCTAAAGCCGTGTTTGGTTGAAAACAATGTGAAGCAACAAATTAATTAAATATTAATCTGAAATTTGCATCCTTCAAAATTTCTAACGATCCTAATCAAAATTTTTGTCCCAGTAACACGCATTTTTCATTATCTAGACACAAAGTACGAATACAAATTTATAATCAAAACTAATTAATCAATTAATCAATAAAAATCCTATCTTTTGGGGAAAAATGAATCGGAGAAAGCAAGCAAATTAGATCAGACAACCAAAACGACGATAACTGTTCGCGTTTTATCCGTTCTATGTATTTCTGCGAATTTGAAATCTCAGTACCTCAGAATTGATGAAAGTAGGGCAAAGCACGGAGCTGTGGGCGATGGATCCGTTGGCGGCGGCGGAGAGCGAATCTGATTTGAGAATTTTGGTGACCAGAGGGAGGCTCGATCGAATTCGAGTAGCAAATGCCATTGTTAATAAGCCCTAATTTTTGTTTTTCCGTCTGATTTTCTCTCTCGCGCAGTCGTCTGCACTTTCTGCTGCTTCGCCAAACACCGGCTTCGAAAAATGATAACTTCTAAAGGTAGTAAATGGTAATTTACGATCCAGGCGACAACGCAACATTATATCATTACCTAGTGGCACTGATTTTTGGTGCTACTGTGACGGAGTGTGACACGTGAGGGCTAAGCGAATCAATAAGGATTAAGAGAAATGCTAAAACACTCCCTCAAAAGTGTAACTTTTTTTATGGACTCTAGCAGCTTTATTTTTTGCATAATATTTCATAATGTTGACATAAGAATTAATGTTAAATTGTGAGTGGCAAAAAATCCAGAAAGAGCCTCACTTTCAAGTCCCCTTAAGAGTTTCTCAGGGTTAGTTATGTTTTGGTACCCTGTGATTTGCTCTTTCGTAAGAGCAGCTCCAGCGGAGCTGATAGCCCTATGGACAGAGGACCACTTCAACCCAATCCCCTCCCTTCCTTGCTCCAGCCCATGCGGGCAATTGGGCTAAGGGGGGGCTCGTGTGAGAGGGGAGGCATGCGTCCAAGGCCCAAACGCCTGAGGGCTCTCTGATGCGAGGATGACATCAGCCATGTTATAAAAAAAATTGTGTCAGGCTCGTGCATCACACATGTGTGTGGGGGTGCATCACCGATCAGATTTCAATCGGTGGGGCCCGCGGTTTGAATTCGGATATGTTACCGTTCTAGGTGCCACGTGGCACCCTCAAGGCCTGTTGGATTTCAACGGATATTTTTTTTGGACCGTCGGATTTCCAACGGTAAAAAAAAAATTCAAACCTCCCCCAACAACTAGATGACATGGCACAATCTCAGCTATTGGATTCCAGATCAACGGTCCACGTTATTTGCCTTTAAAAAATACAAAAAATACAAAAAAAGGAAAAAAATTTGATATGTTACTGTTGTGCCACGTGGCACAATCTGGAGGGTTGGATTTCAAATTTTCTATAATCTAACGGCAGAAATTAATTAAGTTAATAAAAAATTAAAAAAAAATCCAAAAAAAAAAATGATTTTATTTTTCTATAAATACCTTATCATTATCTTCCACCATACACCACAATTTCATATTTTCTCAAATACTTTCAACCACATTCCAATCTTTCTCTCAAAGTTTCTCTATACTTTTGTTTTCAACCTAATCCTTTATTTTTCCTCCATATAACCCACCATTCATCCTAAGAAATCACACACTAAAATCAAAATATATATACTTATTGCCATGGCAAAATATCTACCCATATAACCCACCATCCATCCTAAGAAATCACACACCAAAATCACGTGACACAACGAGACAAATTAAAAATCTTATCCGAAATTACAAATAAAATTATTTTTTATTATTTTATAAAATAAAAAATACTAATATTTTATTGCCCATTACTATGGCTATTCAATTTAGAGGTGGATATGCAAAAGGAAATTACTGTTCATTAAAGGCATTACCATTCACTAGAGGGGATTCAATAGAGGGACCTCCCTACACTGAAAGTGCTCTAATGTTTGCAAGTGCACTTCTAATTTCACCAATTTAGTACCATTATCTTTCGAAATTCGCTTTATCAAGTGCAGTCGTTAGTTCACCTATCAATAAGCTCATTGGTTGTTCTAGTAACATTGAGCTTCTTGCACGAAACACTTAAAGCATTTTTTAGAATTCACTTGCATTTACTAAAGATTAGTATCAAAAGCACTTTTAGTCATTTTAAAAGTACTTCCAAATATCCCTGCATCACTTGGGAAATATATTTTTGACAAACTGATACTAAAAAAAATAATACTCTAATCTGCAACCCAGTTAGAAAATTTGAACTCGGATGCAAAGAGAGTTGACGCCACTGTCTTAAGCTCTTAGCAGTATATAACAAACTCGTAAAGCAGCAGTCAATTCTCCAGCGTCATTTGCCTCGTATATAAAAAGGAACCGTTTACAGTTGAGGTATGAGCTGCTTCACATGCACACAAGAATCTGGACAGGCTCGGTACTGCACAAAACCTTTTCCCAAAAGTTCGGAAAGAAAATATTATAGAGCACAAAGATGCGAAAAACATAAGAGACTGATTGGCAAATTCACTAATTGCAGACACTACGTTCACTCGACAAACGTTAACGCTCAGATAAATCATGGTTTCTCCGTTCTTACATCGTCCTTGTTCAAGTGCTGTACCTGACATGGGGAGATAGAGAAGAAAGAGAGAAGAATTCAAATACTGAAGTTGGGATGATGGCGAACTGATGACAGAAGGATGGTCTGTTCATGCAATATGTGCATACCTCTAAGAGTCTTCTAATACTTGATCTTCCACATTACAGAGGAATGTGATCTGTCGACTGCATACCTTAGTTGAGAAGACACAGACCCCGATATTGTATGCTTTAACAACTTAGACGCCAACAGCGAGATCAACTCCTTATGTCGCGATTGCTTTCTCTTCAGTACTTGGATATAAGCATATAAACCAAGCCATTCAACCTCTCCCTTTTCCAGTTGAAGAATTGGGTGGAAATCAGTATGCACAGAACGCATCCTTCTCTTTATGAGCACATGCATATACCTAAAATCAATATAACAAAAACAACATGACTCCAAGAAAGAGAAATAGAAATGTCGTTGTACTTGAACATTTTGGATTTCGGATAAATGGAAATCCAGTAGCTAGATTTTAATGTCTCAAAATAAAAAATGATGACTAAATTTTAACTATCATATTCATATATGCAGAAAACTGCATGTTATTGATGAAATAATTACAAAAGATAAAAGACAACGGAATAGAAGAATACCTCAAAGATCTCTTGATAATGTTAGCATACGATCTAGGGCGAAGTTTCCAGATGTATGATAAGTCACGAACATAACAATGGAACTTCATTGCACATAACAAGAATGCTTGGTAGATATTTAATCTCACAACAGATGCTGAATTGATGTTGGAATCAAAGAATATTGGATGGCATTTAGGTTTCATATAGTCACACAATTTTTTCTTCAAATGACGACCTGGTTGGTCTTGCCAGCTGACAGTAAGAGTGGAACGTAGATGGTTGTTCCAGTACCTGATAAAGAGATGAAACAAGTTACTCAAAACACTTAAGTAATGCAGAGCATGAATGATATTTGTTTTGACAGACACTTGATCATAGTGTTGTACAATTACAAAGGCCTCAACCATACCAAACATCTAGCAGACATGGATCACGCTTGTACAAAGCGTTATTCAAAAAGACATTCCTTTGGTGGACTATAGACATGAATAATTTGACCGCTTCAGCAGTGCATGAATTTAGTTTTAAGAAATTGTGGAATTTATTATTGACCTCAATAAACTCAAAAAGTAAAATAAGTCATGGAAATTAACTTTGTGTAGTCGGCCTGAACTTCAAGAGTGCAAGAATTAAGAAGCAAGCCACTCCATCGAATGAATGAGATGCCGTCTTCACCAAGATACACCCTGCTTGATGGTATCCCAGGCATGTGTTGCATATCGAAATTCACACAGAACTTCTTTTCATTCATGTAACAGTTATAATCCCGAAATCCTCTTTGCAACCTGGTGAAGAAGCCAGCAGCCTGATTCCTTGAGGTTGAGATGAAAAGAAAGTCATCAATAAATCTTAGTAGAAAATAACTAGAGGATGAGGCAATGCCATCCTCATTAGCACTCTGTGCAGCAGAAGCATCTCCAAAATTATGTCCTCTTGATGAATCTATTGTCGCGGGTTCCCAAGTTTTTTCAAGAAACGGAAAGATCACATTCCTATCCAAATGTCCATAGTATAATGAACAAAGCAAAGAAGACAAAACACTTCCTTGAGGAATACCTACACCTTGCAGATAAAACTTTTTATCTAACTGCAGCACATTGCGCTTGACATGTTGATTTAGATTAAAAAAGAGCTCCTCCTTCTTCATGGACCTGCTATATTCCTAAGCATTAGAAAATAAAACTATCAGCTAAAGTACCTCAATCTATAAAGAAAAGGAAAAGGATAATAATGCAAAGATGCTCAAGAAATTTTAAGCAAGTACACAAATTTTCATCCCGTGCCCCATGATCAACATAGATGGGACCTTCAAGGTTGCAAAGTTAAAAGCTACTGAATTTGAAACAAATTAGCACCAAGAACCTTATGCTCAATGTTTTGAATACTACTTCCTTTGATATTGAACAACTTATTTTCTTTTATATAAGCAAGATGGATGGCTTTGGGATGAATAAGTTCATAAATATACAAAATACAGAGTACAGACTCATAGAAAAGAGTGGAAAAATTGTAACATATTCCACAGAAACAAAATTAGTTCACAAAATATAGCCGGACAATTTTTCATAAATACGCAAAAATACCTGATTAACAAGGACACTTTGCAATGATCGGTGTAAGGCAGAAGATGTAAACCTCAAGCTGGTATGTTGATCCAATAATGCAGGATTCTCATGAACCCATAAAAATTCTTTTGTGCAAAGAACTTCATAAGAATGTTTTAGAAAATATTCATCCATTCTTATGGCATCTTTCATCACACAAAGCAGCTTATCCTGGTCAACAGTATCATAGGCTTTTGACACATCAGAAACAACAATAAATACATCAGGCATCATTGTCGGTCCATTCTTTAAACCCATCACAAATGGGCATAACTTTCGATAGACATCATTGTAATCAAAAACTGATGAACCTAACTTCTCTGGCTCCTTCAACCTTATAGCTTTTAGAACAGCATGCGTATCACGAAGAACACTATTGACAGACTTGAAATATTCAAATTTGACCCTTTTCTGAAGACTTTTTTTCCTTCTTACTATGCCACTGGACTGCTCTGCCAAACTGAACTCCTTTCGTGGCATTTTTGATGATGCTTTTAAATTTGCTAGCAACCGCACTCCACACTCTTTTGGACAAATCCGAAGCTTTGAAAAACCAAATAATCTTTTTCTTATAATCCTTCTAGTTGTTGCATCATCCAAGTAATAATACCTCTGATCTTTCATGCAACTGATAGTCTTATTCTTCACCTTCTCCCAAACTGACTTTTGATAGTAATATACATCTTGCCTCCTGTGCTCACTTTCGGTGACATAGAAGTTGGCTTGCAACAAAGGGACAATTATGGATGAAAAGAACCAATAAATCCAGCTTTTCAAGACTTTTTGTTTAACAATATGTGCAGCATCATTCAATTTATGGAATCCTTTATGAATGTCTAATCCCTTTCCACCCACGTCTTTTACTGCCTCATTATTCATGCCGCAGAAATACTGTTTATTTGATAGAAATGGGAACCTAGATGTTTTCAGTTTATGCATACATTGCCGTAAAGAAAAATTTTCAAATCTTCTAAGATGTATGAACTTAGAAATATTTCTCCTTAATATTCTCCAATTAGAAGCAGTTCCTAGCAAATCTGAAGGAATGATTCTCCTACAAACAGCCCATATAAACGAGACCACCTGACTTTTCAAGCAATAAGACTTAATAGCCTCGGAGTGAGAATCAGTAGCATCTGGAGATGAAACACCACAATGCTTGTCCAATAATCTCAAACTATGGCAATGTTGAGCTCTGCGTATGAGAGTCTTAAGCAACTTAACAAGGGAATGATACCTGAAAAACATAAGCCACCACTTATTGTTCATATATGGACCACAACACACACGCACACACAGGAACCCAACATAAAACAGAGATAAGAAAATGGCTAGAAGACAAGGATTAAAGACCTAACTTGAGCACAATTAATAATTACTCCCAGTCTCCACAACACACGCACGCACAGCAGAAATGCAAAAATTAAAACATATAAACAAAGAACTTTAAAAGGATGTAAGATATCATGACCATAGCAATTCAAATAATCATTTCCACATATCGTTTGGCATAACATTTCAGTTTTTGTGCTCCTAGATACAAAACGCAAATAATTGTCGGCAACATATCTATACATAGTCTGGTCCAATCCAGTACAGAACCTATCAGCACAAAGTAGCAAATACTCTTTCATTTACCCCGATGGTATCATTTTGTTAAAGCAATGCCAAAAAAGACCTTTTTTCATATGATTATCCTATGGAAAGGCATATCTTTTAATAATATTACACCACGTGCTTAAAAATCTAGTGGATTAACAATATTTATTACATTTACTGCTGGCTATTAACCAGATTCCTTATAAAAAAAATCTTGTTGAAAGATAGTAGGATACCACTCTGTACTTCCAACGCTAAAACACACTAGGTAGGGTGAAAAGTAAAAATAAAAGCAAAACCATTCAGTATTCCAGAACACCACCAAAATATTATCAAGAATAATGAGATGCTTACAGGCATGCTGATCCCGTGAGACAAAGACCACTTCCACGAGGACATATCTTTGACGTAGCACTTTCTGTGTCGGATATGCCAAAAATACTCTTAACAAGAAATTCTGAACCAACAGAATTTGGCTTTAAAGAATTCAGAACATCTGAAGATCATTAAGTGTTATACATTGGTTATCATTTAAAAAATAGAAAAGAAAAACCCCAAGTTTCTTTGGGAAAAATCTTGTAACAGAATAAAGGAAAAAGACAAGACAGCACCATACATGATAGGAAATCATCATTTTCAGGGAAATCAAACATTAGAAAGTCATTACTGCACAAACCGTTGCTGCTCGTGAAATATACTGAGATGATAAGGCAAATTTCTATTCATACAATTTATTGCTGCTTGACAAGATTAGCAAATCCAAAGATATACACATAGATTTCTTATCACTTGGTCTCCATTGACCATGGTCATCAATTGTTAGGTCAACATTGGTGTGTTCAAATTCCAATAAAATATCATTGGATTTTGATCAAACAGTTGGTCACCATAATTTTTTTTTGGACAATGGTAATCAAGAGATCAGAACTGTGTATTTCAGTATGTCTATACATATACACACAAGTACAAAAGGATACGTTTTCTTGGGAAAACTGATGAAGACTGTTCCAAGTTAAAGAACATGAATTTTCTGTCAATTTGAGCCCCTTTGGCAACCTTTCGTGGAATGCGTAACCCCAAACAAGAGCACTGCCAAAGAAAACAAAAATAAAAAAGAAACCACTAAGAAAATTACATGAGAAGGGAAATAACCAGAAAAGAAATTTGATAAAGCTTATAAGCCTCTTCAACATTTTGGACCTTTCATTTTTTATTGAATGATATTGGAGAAGGGGGGATTCCAACATTTTAGACAAAGTCTGAATGAGAAAACTGTCAGGTTTACCCATGAACCTTTTTATGATGATGAACTGAGCAATATGAAAGCATGCTAGATAAGCTTTCTTTATCACCGATATTTGTTTTGGAAGGATCCTGAAAGCTGGTTTCTTGAGAAGGTAATAGCCTACGCTTCTTGCGGCGCTGCCAACTAAATGGTCTTGCATGCTTTTTAAGCCTTTGGGAACCCTGTTCAAGTTCCTTATTTAAATCACCTTCATAACTGTCGGTAAACGTGCTGGTTCCATTATGACTATGCTTATCCTTACAAACACTGCAGCAGCCACTGCAGGCAGCAGAACCAATGGTTTTATCACTGCTAAAAGAACTACGGTGCTGTCTCTTCAACAATGAGTGTACATTATCTTCTCTTTCCCTCTTTTTCCGGGGTCCTGAGATAAAGTTGCAAATCCAATCACCAAGTTGTGGTATTTTATCACCCTTTTAAGGGGTGGCGTTAGAGATGAACAACCAAAGCAATCAGAGACAAGGAGAGATTACATGAAACAAGTGACTCCATTTGGACACACTACAAATCAACATGCACAAAGAAACACTCTGAGTCCAAACATACCAAGAAAGATCAAGCATTGTCAATACCCTAAATTACATTGAGGGGTAACTAAGATCTGTGATCATGTATATGCTAAAAGATAAGAAATTTATTTTATATCGTAGTCATTATTCACGTCTGTGTGTCTAGAGTTGTAGTATTCATTCCTTCTTGAGCTAGCTGTTTAAGATGTCTACTAACCAATTGATTTGTACTTCAATATCATGAGCAGACCAAGAAATAAGAAATTAACACACATGAAAGCTCAAAACCAATGACATGCTGCACAAATTTGATCGTACTTTCATCTAAATACAAGGGATAACTGTACGTACACAAACTATACTTATCTCCAGATAATCGAAGCTAGGTCACATTTTTCAGTACTTCCCCACATAGTACATTACAATAGAAGCTAATGATTACCATACGACTCAGGCAATGACTGTTGCCACTGTGGCTGCTGCACACGCTTCAACTTCTTCGGACACAACTGACTGATTGGCAGACCTGTGACCTGCTGGTGGTTTGTACGCAGAAGTGGCAAAAATATCGATGCATTCCTTAGTAAATAAACCATAATGCCATCCCCAACCTGTCACACAAAAGTTTTATCCTTTATCAGTTTTAGAATCCATACATAAACTTTCCGCACATCATTAATCGCAACTAATCAAAGCGGTTACACGATCATACCCTTTCTAAGAGAAGACACCAAGCCGACGAAGTTAGAAGCTCCACAATGCCGCTTGACTGATTAGACTGCCAAAACATATACAAATCAACAAATACATTTTTTTAAACTGACTGTATAATTACATTCCATATAATTAAAATAAATGGTAGAAAAAAAGAAGGAGAATTTACCTTATCATAACCACTGCATATCACATTGGAAGACACAGGTTGCTCAACCATCATCGCTTCAATCACTGCTCTAACAATCTGGCCACAAAAGCATGCAATATTTACATTAATAAACAAATTAAAACAACCTAATGAACCCTAAATATATATACACACAGAGCGGTGGATTGCCCTTGTGGATATAGTCTTCCTCTTCAACTCATTGCGTCCCAGTTCAAACCACCCCTCTCTTATTTGTGTAGTTTAGAGTAGTGATATCGCTTTTAATCCATATATGTGTATATAACTATATACACACACATATATAACATGTATACATAAACTAAGAATGTGTATGATTATAAAGTACCTCAATTTGGGACCAGTGAGAGTCAGGGGAAAAGCGGGTGATGGCAGGTGCATTTTTCGCAACCACGACGTATCCATGGTTGAGGAGGTGGCGGTAATCGGAGGGGTCGTCGGGTCGGAGGAGAAACGACAAGCCGTCGGGTGCGGTGCAGCTGAGGCAACGGCGGCCCTTGCAGAAACGACAGTCGGCGGGGACTGACGACGACGAATGGGGAGGGAGCAAGGAGACGATGGTGTCGGACAATGTTCGCGCCCTTTTGCCGAATAGCCTCCGGAGGACCTCCGGAACGCGGCGTTTCCTTCGCATTTTCTTCCGCATTATCGGGACAACGGACAGTGGAGTGGACTGGATTGGACGGGACGGGACTGTGAAGAGACGAGAAGGACGAATAGTCTTTACGAATTTTAGAAAGGCAATAGAAGTGCGCCTTTTTCAGTTCCAAAATATAATTGCGCTTTTTTGTTGGGAATTTCAAGTTAATTACAACAATTTTGCCTTTTCGTTCGCTGCTAAGTGAAAGGTATTAAGTTTGATTCTTATCAAAGGTAAAATCACATTATTATTAGTCTATTGTAAGGTTTAGCTAACTGTTTTTTTTTTATATTGTTAGTTGAAAAAAAAAATTACAACAATTTTTCAGCCCTTCGTGATTGAGATATTTTTTTTGTTGGGCCGGCTTATTTGATCATCGGGTTGTGGGTTGTTCCTAAAGGTAGCGTTTGGTACGCAGACGGGACGGGACGGGACGGGACGGGACGGAACGGGACGGAACGGGACGGAACGGATGTTCTGTGTTGTGTTTGGTACGCGCAGGACGGAACAGGCCAGTTGTTCCGTTCTGCGTTTGGTAGCGCATGGACGGAACGGAACCAAAAGATTAAAATGACTAAAATACCCATGTTCCTTTCTGCGTTTGGTAACGCATGGACGGAACAGGACAGTTTTTTTTTTTTTTTTTTTGGTTCAAATTTGAACACTATTATCCATTATTTGTTTTTCTTGGTCCAAATTTTAATAGGTATATGTTGTGTTCCACATGCAAACCCTTTTAAAATTAGTAATTTTTAATCTCCCAGTTTTCTACAACTCCATTCAAATTTTCAGCACAAACCCATCAAATTTTATTATGCAAATTGCAAAACCCACACCCCGATTCAATTTTTAGTCCCTAATTTTGGTGCTTTCAATTGTGGGTTGTTGTTCTGGGAGTTCAGGTTCTGCAAACATTAGAATTGGCCTTGATTCGATGGACACCCCTCTAAATATTCCCCATTGCATTGCGTGGCAAACCACACAAGAGCACAGGAGACATGTTGAAGACCATGTTTCATGTTGTTCCGTTTTACGTTGTATTTGTTGTTTCGTGTGGTTTGGTTGGTTGTGGTTGTTTCGTGTGGTTTGGTTGGTTGTGGTTGATTATTGGAACCAAACACCGACGTCCGAACAGTAATGTGTTCAAAGGCATACTTTTCGCTTCGCAGGATTTAAATGAACCAGACCCGCATTAAACCACAAGCAAGCAATCTTAAGTCGACTCAAATAGATGGTAATAATATATAAAGCAAATTTCTTCGATCACTTGCATATCGAAACAAAATTTTTGAGATCTAGAACCATATCCAACTACAAATAGAAATTTAAAAACACAGCATTGGTCTGAAAGTAATACTGAAGATGTCAAGTCTTGATACAGGAAACGCACCAAAAGCAAGTCCCTTAGTCGAAAAGGCTGAAACCCAATCACAATAAAATTAGAACAGCCCAGCTTGCAAACAAAGCAAACTAGATATTATCAACAGCTGCATTTGACATAATATACTTACATCGTCTGATTCTTCCTTTTCTTCCACCTTCTCCTCCTTCTTCTGCTCGGCAGCGGCAGGAGCAGCAGCCCCACCACCACCGGCGGCTGCAGGTGCGGAATAAGCAACTACACCACCACCAGATGGAACAGATGCCAACTTCTCCCTTCCAGATGCAATTAGCTCGGTGATATCTTTTCCCTTGACTTCGGACAATAGCAACTCAATCTTGTCACTATCAGCCTCGGCTCCAACTGTAACCAAACAAATAATGAAGTTACATTTCAGAGTGCAAAACGTTGTTGTACAAATAATAATACACTTTTTTTTAATACTAGTACCAAGGGCAACCTAAGCATCTTCTCCGTGCAAACAGTACCTTGTCAAGGATAATTTACTACTAATGACACATCTCACATATGAAGGTATTTTCTAACTTTTCATCATCCCGGATAACATAATGACCGAATTCCAATGACAAAACCACTTCCATTTCAATACAGAAATTCAACCATGCGCATGGATATAGGTTGCAAGACTGATTATCAAAATTCCATCTCAAGTTAAAATTAATAAAAACTAATAGACGAAATGAGCATTACGCAACCGAAATCTCCACAATTTTGTTTTAACATATAAACTAAATGAATAACTCTTTCATCCAAAAGTGGATGGGTGCAGGACTAGAACCCTTGCCAATGGTGTAGGGGTTAAAAGTTCAAAACAAATTCAAGCTAAGAGGACTAACATGACTAGGAAACCTGTATATAAAAGACTACATATACTAATTATCAGCATCCGTATAACAAACCGAAAAAATCCATCAAACATAAATTTAAATAAACCAAGAAAAGCCCACAAACGGAAATCCCAATTTAACACAAACAATACAATGACAATAATAACAATTTTAACTTGAATCGCACGTCGTTGCAGCAACAAAGAATTTTTTTTAATATAAAAGTTACCTGATCCAAGAATGTCCTTCAAGTCAGCAGCTAGCTGAGGGGCTCGCCTTCCTTCCCAAAACAGCGAGCAAGTATGCATCAACAACCTTCATCTCTGCCCATCCAAACATCACAAGGAATCAGACACACACACACATATAAACATACACATACACACACGCATATACATATGAGAATCGGAAGAGAAATTCAAAGATTTATGCACAAAAAAATCAGATTCAACTTTCTCTATGGTATTACGAAGATGGATGGAGGTATGTTGAGGAGAACTTACCGTATTACGTATAGGGTGAACAAAGAGAGAGCTTCGTAGCAGAGCTTCAATGGCGGCCGGATAGGGAGATGCAGATGTGAACAATTGGGTAAACAAAGAACTTACCGTATTACGTATAGGGTAAACAAAGAACAAATAAAAAACATTTGAACAATTGGTTTTCACTGTAATGCCATCGAATTACAAAGAATTTTTTTTACAAAGAAAGAGAGACCGAGAGCTACACAAAAACAGATCGAACCTGGAACGGAGATGCAGATCTGAAGATGCTACACGGAAGAGGATCGCAGAGCTGCTACACGGAAGAGTTGCGAAGGGGAGATGCAGAGCTGCTACACGGAAGAGTTGCGAAGGGGAGATGCGAAGAAGATGAGGAAGGTTGCGAAGAGGGTCAGCGGCTGAGAAGAAGAGAAATAGTTTTTAGGGTTTGTTATATGATTTTGATGCTGTAAATTTTGAAAAAGACAAGGGGCATTTTTGTCCTAAAATGTTAAAATTTTTTGTCCCACGGACGTGGAACAACCCGTTCCAGGGGGTAGACGAGGGACACAAAAACACCCAAATTCTGTCCCGTGGAACAGCTCGTTCCACCCTTTTTTGGCATACCAAACGCGGGATGGAACGCTTTTTCCCGTTCCGTCCCGTCCCGTCCCGCGTACCAAACGCACCCAAAGGTACCGTTTGGTACGTGGGACGGGACGGGACGGAACGGGACGAGCCGTTCAGTCCCACGTTTGGTGCACCTAAAAACTGTGGAACGGGTTGTCCCATGGGACGAAATTTGGCTGATTTTTCGTTCCACCTCTTCCCCCTGGAACGACCCGTTCCACATCCGTGGAACACAAATTTATAACATTTTATGACAAAATTTCTCCTTATCTTTTTCAATATTTACATCATATGTTCCGTCCTGTTCCGTCCCGTCCTGTCCTGTTCCGTCCCGTCCCGTCTGCGTACCAAACGGTACCAAACGGACCGATCGGATCTAACTTAATTTGTGCGGTTGGTGCAGATTGGTCCTACGGCAACTACTGTGGTGGATTGGGACCCTACAAACGCCGAAAAAAAGTGCTTGTAAAGGTTCTTTGGAGATTCATTTTCATGTTTATCAAGTGTTTGATGAAATATCTTCTAGAAATATTAGCATTATTTTTGCAAAACATTTCGAAAATACTCAGAGCCGGCTTTTAGCAAGTGTGATAGGTTCCTTTGCACAGGCCCCCAAAATTTTGGAGGCCCCCAAAATTATTTTTTATTGAATATAATAATATTTAAAATAATATTATATGAAATAAAATACTAATCAAATAAAAAAAAAAAAATATATATATATATATATATATATATATATAAATCTAATGGGCCCAAAAGTCATAAGATTATCTACCAAAAATTTGTACGGAATTATATAAAATTATAATTAACAAAGCTATGTTGACAAAACTAATCAATTTAAAGGAAAGAACCCCACCGAGGCAAACAATTCATGTCAGAGACTCAGAGTCCACTTTTCTTCTCTCACGAGTCACACCAAAGTCTCATCGTTGCTTCTCACTTTTCTTCCTTCACACCAGAATCCCAAACACCGTCACCAGTGTCCCACTCTACTTCCCTTCTCTCTTCGTCCCATTGTAGCTGTCTTTACATTTAATAATATTTAGAAACATATGATTAGTGAGTTTTAAAGTTTATTTCGATATTGCTTTTTAGCATCAATACATTGTTCAATTTTTTTAAGATGTCTTATAAGAAGGGTCACTTTATAAATTTCACACAAAACCCCCGAAATCTCAAAGACGGCCCTAACAATACTCAGTGATTGCCTTGGCATTAACAATATGAATGCATATGATGATACACCCACCAAATGCACAAGATCACTTAAAAAAAATTCTGCTACGCGCACAGTTTCTGTCTAAATAAAACTTGATATTTTACATTGGGATTTCCCAAAATTAAAATCTTAGATCCACCATACTACAACTGCAATGGTTGACTTTGTAAGTCTATCCTAATAAGAGTGTAGTTGGAAGTCTGTTTTGTATTGACGGTGTCGGGGAACATTTATTTCGAATTTCAAGTTAACAAATTTATGGGCTTCCATGATTGGGCCGGCTCACTTAATCATCGGATTGTGGGTCGTTACCGGTCGGATGCCTTAATTTGTGCATGTGGTGCAGATTGGGTCCGACGGCGACCACCATGGTTGGATCCACATAGAAACCCGGATGGTCCTAAGACGTTCGAAGGCCGGGAAAACGTTTGTGAAGGTTTTTCGAGAATCTTTTGAATGTGTGATATAATGATAAGGATTTTTTGTGTTTATCAAGTGTTTGATGAAATACCCTTTAGGAATATATCAATGCATTTTAATTGTATGACGTGTTGACAACACTTGACATGGGGTCTCAACATCATGAGGTAGATTGGCATTTGCCAATATGAACACTTGTAATAATAGGCCCACCAAATGCTCAAGAAATTTTCTCACTGAATATATTTTTCACAATATGTCCGTCTACCTTTCCAAAACAAAAAAAAAAACAAACTTGCGTCTAAATAAAATTTGATGTCTTACATTGGAACTCAAGATTAGAATTCTAGATCCGCCATATTGCAACTGCAATGGCTGACTTTGTAGTCTATCCTAATAAGACCGGTTATGTATTGATTGTGGCTTAATTGAGATTCTCTACAACTACCAGTCTGCTTTTCTAACATCCGAACGCCAAAAGGCCACATGGAAAGTTGGAAACTTTTCTTCAAGAGTCTAGCAACTTGGTGTTAGTTTGTTTCGGACCACATAATCTCACAGAGCTTTTAAAATGTGTGACATACAATATGACAAATTATAAGCAGAGTATATTACTCTTAAATTAAGCCACAACACCATTATATACATTTTGTTCAATTCCTTTAAGATGACAGATTTTTCCTAGCTTGAATTTGTGGCTAATGTTATTTAAACATACTAGAAGTGTAGTATTTAGGAAAATAATGATAAGGTTAAGTACGTTATATACAAGTTTGAAGTGATTTTCAAAATATGTCACGAGGTTTTAATTTTCTCACATTGCATTATGACGTTTTGAAATCCTATACAAACCATAAACGTGCTGGAGAGCAACTCTTTACAAGCCATAAACATGCTCAAGAACCACCAATCGACTCATTTACGTGTTGCTTTGGCTTTCCTTTCTATTGAGTACTTAAATGTTCCTAGAGTTTGTGATGAGATTGCTCATATACTAGCAAAGTTAGCCCTTTCAATTGGCAAAGAAACAGTTTGGGTTGGGGAAACACCTGGTTTTATATAGGACCTCCTCATTCAAGAGTTGGTGTCAATTTCAAGAAATCCTATCATTTTATGTCTTTAGTCATTTTGATTGTACAATCTTTCATTAAATTGAAGACGCGATAACGCGAGACTACTGTATAAGTTGTACTGGAAGCTACACTCACATCACATGGACCAAAATTAGTTATTATAAACCTTTGACATCTCCTCGATCAATTTTTCGTATTCCAAATGGTATACTTGTGCTTCTATACAGCCTGAAAATGAGCCTTACATCTGCTACACAACATAACTTACAATTAAATAGATGAAATGAATAAATGCATTAGAATTTAGAACATCAACAAGATTATCATGAGGAATGAAGCCAAAAAATGAAAAAATTGCCTTATCTTTGAGGGAAAAAAAATGAAATAAAAAAGGAAGAAAAGCAAAAGACTACGCAAACTCAGTCATAGCTTAATCCTTACTCGACTTGGCCCGATCGAATAATAAGGGGCAGCACAGTGCACACCCAGCTGCAAAATATCAATGCCTCCACCCAACTACCAGTCAGATTCAGACATTTAACACTTTCCTCCTTCCTTTTGTTATCCATTATTAATTTGCTCTCTCTCTCTCTCCCCCAATCTCCACTCTCCACCTTCTTCTTTTAATTTCCAGAAACATCGTCTCCAGAACCCTCCTTTTTTGCATCAAAATCTTCAAAACTCAATTGGGTTTCAATCAAAATCCAATCTTTGAGATCATATTTTTGTGGGTTTTGGTTTGAATTGATAGATAGAGGATGGTGTTGCAGTTGCTGTTAACAGTTGCCTTCTCTGCTGTGCCTCTGACTCTGTACGTTCCTCCAGTCAGAAGCCTGAACCCCTTCGTGGAGACCATGGAGGAACTCCTCTCCGAATCAAGAACTCACACCAATCGGGTATACCCACGTGTCCGAGATCTTTGGTTGAGGATCTTGGATTGCTTTCTTTGCAGCAGAACCACAAGGTAGATACATATACATATACATGTCTGTATATATTTATATTTACAGATTTTGATTTCAGTTGGTACCATGTAGTCAGCTACTATCACAAACCAATATCTGAAACATGTTTCAGATTTTGTGTTTTTGTTTTTCCTTTTTGTGGTAAATAAGGTCTGAGTGATGGTGGTGGCGTTGTTGGTGTTTGTCCGACCGGATTATTTGTTTGTGATGTAATAATTCAGTCTTGTAATTTCATCATTTCATAAGATCGTTTCCATGGCAATTGCAGAGGTGATCTGTTTATTGATTTCTTTGTCTTTTCATTTTTTTCTTTCATTTTTTTCTTTCATTTTTTCCTCTCTCTCGTATTTTTAGAGCAACTTACGTGATACTGGTATACCATCATTTTAGCAGCATATTGTCTACAAACACATGTGAACAAAAACAACATATGTTCTTTTACCATTGAACAGTGGCGGTGCCCCTCTGTCATGTAAGTCCTTAAGTTGCGGTGCCCCCGTGTCATGTAAGTCCTTAAGAAGTTAGGTATACATGGTATAATGTGGATTTTAGAATCTGGGTTGTCATGGGCAGCTGGGCTCATAGCTAGTTAATAGTCATGATTTGAGTATTAAAACTATGGTTATGGACTTCATAGCTTCTTAAGTTATTAAGAGTTGGATGGTCTTTGTTTGTTGTTATACAACGGATATTGAGGGGAGTCAAACACAGAACTTTTCAGGCTCAAAGTGCGGGATCAATGCTCTTTGCCGCTCGAGCTATAAGCCGCTTGCTTCTAGAGTCCGATTGTCAAGAATTGCATATGTGATTGTTCATAGATTTTTTTGAGAATTGGTCTTCAAAGTTTAGCCCTAAATGTACCGAAATTATGGGACGATAATATAAGAAGAAACAAAGGAATAAAGAGTGAACTTAAGTGGCATTAACTATGATAAATTGATGGTTAGAGAGTTGTCTAAGTTACGAACTGAAGCAGTCCATTTCTAAGATTCAAGTTCAGAAGATCTGAAGAGGTCTCAAGCTTGAATCTTTTTTATGGATTACAATGATCTGTCGTAATGTGACGGATTCACCTGTCATTTTTATGGATTACAATGATAATCACTGTTAAGTTTTATTTGGCATACGCTAAATAGATTCTAAATATTCAATGTGACGGATTCACTTGTTATTGTTATGGATTACACTGTTAAGTCTTATTTGACATACGCTAAATAGATTCTAAATATAAAGAAAACGTCAAATTTGTGGCTTGGAACTTTTTTATTGGAATCAAACAATTTGCTTTACCTAACATCACAGACAATCCAATTAACCACAAGTCTTAACTCAAGTGACATGCGATAAGTGGAGCAAGGTGTCATGATCTGAAACTATTCGCGAGTCTTAATTCAAATGACATGCGATAATGATCTCAAAGCTTAAACCATTTGTTTTTCAGCACATAAATTTATGTAACTCGCTAGATTAATAACGTACTAGCGCGTGCATAATGTATTTTTTGAATCACGGCGTGCTAAGCCCGACTTACACATTTTAAATGTGTTTGTATGCGTAAATTGACAAAAGGAAAGTCAAATATTTGTAGTAAATGAATAATCTTAGATCATGCTAGAAGAAACTCCTCATAAACCAATTAAAATAGCTGAATTCACATAATAAAATCGATCTTTATAAAATTTACATTAAGAATAGGGAAAATAATATTTAATACACAATTGATTGAATTACATTATTGCTAGCCCATTATGAGGCTAAGCTCATCCCCTCCCCCTTAGTGTAGATAATATCGTTTGTTAAAAATAAAAAAAAACAATCATTTGACAACTAATTTAATCACATTATTATCCACGTGCGAAAGACCTTTTTTATAACCAGCATTACACACCTCTTAAGATGTTTTGAACGTGTTTAAAAATAGAGAAAATAATATTTAATAAACAACTGATTAAATCACATTATTGCTAGTCCATTGTGAGGCGAAGCCCACCCCCACCCCTCTTAATGTAGATAATATCATTTGTTAAAAAAAAAATCATTTGACAACTAATTTAATCATATTTTTATTCGTGTGCGAAAAACTTTTTTTATAACCGGCATTACAAGCCTCTTAAGATATTTTGAACTTGTTTAAGATAGAGAAAATAATATTTAATAAACAACTGATTGAATCACATTATTGCTAGCCCATTATGAGGCTAAGCCCACCATCTCTCCCTTAGTATAGATAATATCGTTTGTTAAAAAAAACACAATCATTTGACAACTAATTTAATCACATTATTATCTGCGTGCGAATGACATTTTTTATAACCGACATTACACATCTCTTAAGATGTTTTGAACATGTAAAAAAAACAATCATTTTACAACTAATTTAATCACATTATTATCCGCATGCGAATGACCTTTTTTATAACCGGCATTATACGTCTCTTAAGACTTTTTGAACGTGTTTAAAAATAGAGAAATTGTCACACCCCGACCCGCGAATAAAGACTATTCACGAGCTAGGGTGTGAGCCATATCTTAGCTATAGAAATAAATTCTACAACCAAGATATGGTGGAAAATAAAATAAAATTATAATGATTACACATACATTAGATAACAAAATCTTACATAAAATTTATCAAATACGCAGCGGAATAGCTATAGTGCACAAATTAATTCACAACAAAAAGTACCAACAAAATAATAATTAAATTGTAACAGTTGTCACGCCCCGATCCCGACATACGTCCATGATCGACACGTGATGTCATCAAGTATTTGTATATCTAACATGCCCCGCCTCCAGAATATGTACCAAGCACACTCAAGCCTCAAATTGAGTAGTGATTTTTCGTATACTTTATGGCTGCATCTAACCTCCTTGTTAGACTGCCTACGTACTCTCAATAGGGATCAAGTCATTCGTAGTTCACCATTTCACTATACTCGAACATTTTTCATATAAATAGCTATGTCTCAACAATATATCACAATGCATACCATGCAATATGTTCAAGAACCAATGACGAAGCACAATATTCTTCTCAATCCACATTGATCAACTAGAATAATCATAATAATAACATCAATATCCAAGTCATTCCGCGATCCCGTCAATTAATCAATTCATGAATAAAAAATGCATGATCTTAGCATTTATTTAGGTTAATCAATAAATGCGATAACTTATCATTTCACGAATTTAACTAAGGAACTCTATATAATTCCCTACTTGGATTATGAGTAATTAACATGGTAATTCTAATTTATATTCACAAGGTCTATTAGGGGTAATTCCCATCCACTCGAATATAGGGTTCTAGACTAACCTTATGGATATGAGCAAGAGCAAAGATTCCGGACCACTCAACGAAATCCAACAATCTCGGGTTCTGGACCACTCAACGGAACTAAAATACCAAACTACTTCTCGTAATCTACCCAGACTTGTCTTATGTACAATCATGCCTACATCAAGGAAATGACACACTAGGCAAATCAGACACTCGGATAAGCTGTGAAGCTCGGGTGAGTGACAATAATACAAGTATGTGATATTCAATAAAAACAGACCATCGATCACAATCTATAAACATTAAGTATAGGATCATGCTTTATGAAATCAGAATCAAGCCGGTGAAAACTTCGAAGAAGTCTGTAACACCTCGGCCCTGAATAATTTATTTCGGATAATAATTTTGATGATAGGCCCACTTTAAACTCTTGATAATTTTCTATTCAAAGGTTAAGGTTCTTTGCTTTTAATTCCTTAATTCCACAAAATGGTCTAAACCATAATTCTCTCACCAAACATACCATTATTCAATTATCTTACCAATTTATTTCTAATTTATTCTCTTAGATCAAGACTCAAACTAAATATTAATTCTCGATTACTTAATTTCACTTATTTTATGGCTTCATCTAACGTCTCATTAGACTGCCTACATACCCTAAACAGGGATCAAGCCATTCGTAGTTCACATTTCCAAAATTCAAACCAAAACCGAATATATTCATTTAAATCCAACATATACCACAATCGTATTAATATTCAACCCACAACAGTTAGATCTCAAAAGTATAATTAGAATAACGAAATTCGCATAAAAAGACAATGTCGGCTCCCTGGTCGTGCGCTGCCGCACCCGCCGCTGTAGGTGGTGGTCAGCTGCCCTGACTCGCTGAAAAAATTCAACTATTTCAAAAAAAAAATCTCAAAAATTACAAAAATGAAGGTCTCAAAGAGTAAAGCAAACTTTATAACTGCGGCCAAGTCCAATTTGGCCTATAAAGGCTCCAATTTGGCCCAAATATGTCGAAACCTTATACAGGTATGGCCTCGAATCGTCACCTCCGGTGCTCCGCCGCCCCTATAGTTGTTTGGGCTTTGTTCTAGGCCTCAAGGGAAGTCTAATGGTGGTGAAGTTGGAGGTAGTTAGCTTTGGATTTGATAGTCTTGAACACACACCCGCCGCACCCCCACCGTGCGGATTCTCCCACTTTCAAGTCCTAATCCTTTGATTTTTTTGGGTATAATAGGAAGAGGGAAGGCCATGGAGGGTTTTCCAAGTGTTATTTTGGTGTAATTCGCCGGAAAATGGGCTAAAACCGGTCGGAAATGGCAAGCAAAACCGACCGGGTCGGGTTGCTACTCACGGGTCAGGGATCCCCCGCACCCCACTTCTCTCATGCCCCCTAATTTCTTTTCTCTCCCATTGGCCACACCCCCTTTCTCTCATTCTTCCTTTTCCTCCTTTCTATTCTCTTCTTTCAATCTCAGTCGTCCATCATTTATTTTACATTCATCACAGCCACACAAGCTGCACAACATATTGCTCCAGATTTCCGGAGTCTTCTAAATGAATTTAAAATTACCAAAATATCCCTGACTTTAAACATTAATAACTTCTTCGTTATAACTCCGTTTCACAAACGGTTTGCGCCTACGCGTTCGTGAGATTGAGCTCTATTCAAAAATATAAATTGTGACCTCGAAAGGTCTACAGATTTTAAATAATTACTTTCCAAACTTTAAACTTCGTAAGCAGTTTAATTTAAATCTAACTCAAATAACTTAATTAAATTCTCATAAACTAAGATAAAATCTCAATCATGAAAATACTTAAATTTTAATAATTTCCGAAAACCAAAACTTAAAAGTTTTCAATTAATTTCTCCATAACCATAAATCGATTCATTTCCGCTTTTCTCCACATTTCATAATTATGAATATATAATTCATATATTTAAATTTTCAGGATATTACATTCACCCCCCGTTAAAATAAATCTCGTCCCCGAGATTTCAATCGTCAAGTTACTAGCAAGAACTAGCACTATTTCCACCATCTCTACTATGGCGAATAAGATTATAACATCTGTTCATGTCAAATTAGAGAAAAATCAATGAAGAATTTATCGTGATCACACCCATTTGCTCAGTTTTCCAACTACCTTATTTGATAAGTAAAAATAACATAACTTCTGGCCACATACCTTGACAGAATACATATCGTAAATTCTAGCTGTAATTCGTCAGTGGCTAAGTAAATATCACAATATCAAGCCAAACCACTAAAATTGACAAATCAGTTAGCAAAATTTCAACCAAAATCATTGGAATTCCAACCATCATGACTCGCTACCATATTAAAATAAAGATCCGAAATTTTCATTACCATGAAATGAAACCAAGGCTTGAAATTAACATGCATCAACCAACCAAAAAACGGGTTGGACTTAAGTATATGTTTTGTTGATGCACAAAATCTGGTGGAACTTGGACCAACATAAATCCGACCGTGAATCACACAAACGCACAAGAACACAAAGATGTATGTGGTTCACCCCAATGTTTGGGCTACGTCCACACTGATGTTGATTCCATTTCACTATATGAATGTATGGATTACAATAGATCGGCAAGGGAGCTCTCTGTGGATGCAGCCCTTGCCATTTTGCTATCTGTTTGGCTGAGAGGGTATTGCCCTCTATTGTTGTGAGGAGAATTGTATGAGAGTGATGTTGTGTCTCTGGATGTGAGACTCCCTGAATGAGGGTGAGTGAGAGTCCATTTTATAGAATAAGGGTTTTTCCCCTCTTACATGGGTTATGGGCTCAGTAATGGGGCCCAAAGACGAGGCCCAATACATGGTACCAACACACCATAAAAAAAGGCCCGTGAATGTGAAATTGGGCGAGAAAGGCCCGTGGATGTGGAATTGGGCAAAAAAGGCCCGTGGATGTGAGAAATGAATGGGCACAAAGACCCAGTGTTCTGGAAGAAAAGCTCCTTGTGTGGGATGTGAGAATGAAAGAAAAAAGAAAAGAAAAAGAAAGTGTGATGTGTATTGGCCAAGTATAGTACAATCTTTTCCAGCCTACTAGTCACTGATGAAGATAAAAGAAAATGGTGGTGAAATTAGTGGTTTGACAATGATAAGTATAGCTAGAAATTTTAAAAATATTATGGCCACGATAATTTGGTTGGAAACTTTAATTTTTATGGAAGATATGGTGATTTTTCGAATGGGAAGGAAATTATAAATTGTGGTTATGGTTGATCATTATATTTGGAATGGTGAAAAGTTATGAAATTTTCTCCATTTATTTAGGATGGACATGAATAAAATTATGAAATGATATTTTAGTTCGTTTAATATAAACGAATTTCTAGTTGTGTGAGATGAGAAATTTTTATGATTGATGAAAAATTGATGGGGAAAATTTTTAATTACAAATTTGATTATTTTGGTTGCCTTGGTCTTGAGTTGGTATTGTTGGATTCAATATTACAAACAAAAACTAATGACGAGCATATATTCTCGTAACTATGTGATTATTTAAAGTTTAGGGTTAAACTCAGTTTACTACTCTTAAGTTTCGTGGTTTTCAACATTTAGTACATCCGGTTTTTTTCGTCTCAGAGTCATACCTAAAGTGTTAATTTTGGGACAGTCTCATACATCCGTTAGTCAATCTGTTAACTCTGCCGTTAAATGATGACGTGGCGCCCACGTGGACAATGACTAGGCGCCACATGTCATTAAAAAAAAATTAAACTATTAAAATAATTAATTAAATAAAGTAAAAAAAAAAAAAAAAATCCCCAGATCCCCTTTGTCTTCCCCACCCCCTCCCCCCTCCCTTCTCCCTCCGCACATCCGCACATCCGCACATCCATCATTCCCCCTTCTCCCCAGATCCCCTGAATTCATCGGTATTTCCAGCAAACAGCTGCAAACCAACACACAACACAAAGCCAAAATTAACCAAACCATCATTCAATTTTCCACGCATAAAAAACAAATCTTTCCACATTTGCTACATTGTAAGCCAATAAAACACAATCGAAAAGGGCAAAAACGAACCTCTTCATCGTCGGGCTTACAAACAGTCTCATCGATTTCCCTGTTGTTCTCAATCGTCTACGGGATCTTCTTCGCCGGCTGCTACAGAGCGCAATTAACAACACTAATTAGCTAATCAATCCTTTGTCTTCCCCACCCCGACCCCCCTCCCTTCTCCCTCTGCACTTCCACACCCCCACCACACTATCCCAACGCGTCGCCTCAAAGACCACAGATCTATGGAAGCAGCTTCTTCCACTCCTTCCCTGTCCTCCCATTTACACCTACTCCAATTTCCCATTTCAATAACCCACAAAAATCATAAAAACACACCCACAAAACTTATAAAAACACAGAAACAGAGAGATAGAGAAAGAGAGAGACCGCTGGGATTGACGACGAAAACGAGGTCGCGGTGGCGAGCGGAGGAAGACCCATTTTGCAGAATGGAGCGGTCAGTGCACAGATCAGGACCTTTGGGGAGCTCGGCTCTTTCAGCCCAAGGTGTCGCCATTGAAACTCTCACTCTTCTCACAGCCCATGGTTTCGGTTTTGGTTCTGTCTGTGGAAGGGATGGAGAAGACGAAGGGGTTGGAGGGAATGGAGAAGACGAAGGGGGTGGAGGGAATGGAGAAGACGAAGGGGGTGGAGGGGTGGAGAGGTGGAACCGTGGAGGGTCTTCCATAAGGAAAAAAGAGGTTCCAGTGGGGAAGACGAAGGGGGAAGGAAAAAATGGGGTTTTGATTTTTTTATGTTTTTTTTTAAATTTTTTTTTAAGTACTTTATTTAATTAAAATTTTAATTTATTTAATTTTTTAAATTTTTAAATTTTTTTAATGACACGTGGCGCCCAGTCATTGTCCACATGGCGCGCCACATCATCATTTAACGGCAGAGTTAACAGTTTGACTAACGGATGTATGAGATTGTCCCAAAATTAACACTTTAGGTATGACTCTGGGACGAAAAAAACTTGATGTACTAAATGTTGAAAATCACGAAACTTGAGGGTAGTAAACTGAGTTTAATCCTAAAGTTTAATTTCGTTGACCGTTAAAGTTGTGATATATATATATATATATATATATATATATATATATATATATTTCGCTCATTTGGATGATGGAATGTGAGTAGTGCTCTAGAAGTGCGAGTCACTAATTTATTAAATTTGTGGCTACATTTGAGGTAAGTTAAAAGTGAAGCAATCGAAAAGAAGATTTAAAAGGTTTTAATTTTATTGTGGGCAATTTAGTTAATTGCGAAAAATGAAGGGAACCATAAAATGAGAATTTATATTGGTGGTGTTGCGAATTTTGTCACATCCTAGCCCGGACCCCCACCACATCCCGGGCTCGACTCCACCGTAGCACGATATTGTCCGCTTTGGGCCCCGACCACGCCCTCCCGGTTTTGTTTCTGGGAACTCACACGAGAACTTCCCAGTGGGTCACCCATCCTGGGATTGCTCTCGAGTGAACTCGCTTAACTTCAGAGTTCCGACGAAACCCGAAGCTAGTGAGCTCCCAAAAGGCCTCGTGCTAGGAAGAGATGGGAATATACATATAAGGCTTACATGATCCACTCCCCTGTGCGATGTGGGATGTTACAAGCCACCCCCTTAGGGGCCCGACGTCCTCGTCGACACACTTCCGGCAAGGGATTGGCTCTGATACCAAATTGTCACATCCTGGCTCGGGCCCCCGCAACATCCAGGGTTCGACTCTACCGTAGCACAATATTGTCCGCTTTGGGCCCCGACCACGCCCTCACGGTTTTGTTTCCAGGAACTCACACGAGAACTTCCCAGTAGGTCACCCATCCTGGGATTGCTCTCGCGCGAACTCGCTTAACTCCGGAGTTCCGATGGAACCCGAAGCCAGTGAGCTCCCAAAAGGCCTCGTGCTAGGAAGAGATGGGAATATACATATAAGGCTTACATGATCCATTCCTCTGGGCGATGTGGGATGTTACAAATTTAGTTTTAATTTTCTTTCCATTAACCAGTGAGTGTGATTGGAAATTTTCCATGAATTTGGTTGAAAATTTTTATGTTCATTTTGCCAATCATAAAGTTTTGGCTGGAAATTTATAATATTTATGTTGCCAATGAGTATGGTTAGAATTTTTATATTTATTCTGCCAATAAATGTGTCTGGGAATAGGAGAATGTGAGTGATAATCACAATTATAATTCGTTGATCTGCTTATTTTTGGAACTTGAAAGTGTGGAATGAAATTTCGAGTTCGTTAATATTAACGTTTTCCCGATTGGGTTTTACGTTTGGGGAAGAGAAAGTTATAAATTCAAATTTGATTTGTTGGTTTGCCATTAACGAATTATGACTGAAATTTCTGATATTTTGTTAGTCATGATAGTCATGGTTTGAAATTTGACATTTTATTTTGTCAATGTGACAGAAAATAATTGGACCACTATTAGTTTAAAACGATTCATTGGTGCTTCAATCTCTGCGCAATTTGTTGCCTCATAACATGCCAAAGTGCGTTATGTAAGGCCATGACCAATTTTGGATGTAGGGAATCCCACCAGCCTTATGTTTTTTTACTTCTTCTTAGTTTCTTATTGACATGGACGGAAATGAAGGTTTAAACTTGAATGTGGAAAGAAGAACAATGGCTCTAATCAATATGATTGTGCCTACATGTGCATTGTTTGGATTTTGTTAGAGAAATATTTCGTATTATTTGCACAGATGGTTAATAACAAAATGCGTGCCATGTGTGTGAAATCCTGGATGCCCTAAGTTCAAATGTAATAGATGAACATGTTGGTACCATATATTGGGCCTCGTCTTTAGGCCTCATTACTGAGCCCATAACCCATGTAAGAGGGGAAAGACCCTTATTATATAAAATGGACTCTCCCTCACCCTCATTCGGAGAGTCTCACATCCAGAGACACAACATCACTCTCATACAATTCTCCTCACAACAATAGAGGGCAATACCCTCTCAGCCAAACGGAGAGCAAAATGGCAAGGGCTGCATCCACAGAGAGCTCCATTGCCGATCTATTGTAATCCATACATTCATACAGTGAAATGGAATCAACATCAGTGTAGACGTAGCCCAAACATTGGGGCGAACCACGATACATCTTTGTGTTCTTGTGCGTTTGTATGATTCACGGTCGGATTTATGTTGGTCCAAGATCCACCAGGTTTTGTGCATTAACATTTGGCGTCGTCTGTGGGAATTGATACGAAAAGTTATGTCGGTTCTCTTTCATTTTTTCATCAAACCACCTTTCTCCACCGTGGATCTGCAAAAAACCAAATTCCACAACGCATACCAAAACGCACCGTATTATGTTTTCTGCTTCGTCCTCCACCACATGTTTTCTACTTCGTCCTCCCCGCAGCGTGACGCAACAAGAAAAACATGGAGAATGCTGCGTTTAAGACGAGTATGATTAGTTGGGTCGTCTTCTTGTTCATTTGCGTGGCTGCAGGAGCAGAAGCGGCTATGGCTGTTCAACGATGCAATTCGAGCGCCGGCTGCAAGACGTATCCATGTGCCTCAAACTTTGTTCTTTGTCTTAATCACGTCTGCACATGCGAAGTTGCAAATGTTATTCACGACGTCGCCGCCGTCGACTGCCGAAGTCTTACCGACTGTAGAATTACTACAGAAGGCTGTCCAAAGGGAATGGCTACGTGTCATAACGGGAAATGCTTGTGTTTTCTCCCTGAATTCTCTCAGTCTGGCCTGCAAATTCAAAACGTTGTTGTTAGATCTTAAATGTTGTCTTTTCCGGGCCAAACAACGTCGAGTCGTGCGACGCCCAAATGGACGAGTCGGGGATGTCCACCTCGTCCGTCGTAAATGCCGACGCTTCCAGCACGAACGACGACGCGTGTTCCACACGCATCGCCAAACACGGCGCCGACAGAGCAGTAGAAGCAGCCTCGTTTTCTTCATTCTCCGGCTCCGCCTCCACCTCGTGTCTGCGCGTTGAATAATGCGACTAACTGGCCGCTTACCAATGTGGTTTTCAAGCCGTTTGAGGAGGTGAAGAAAGAGCTCGATCTCGTTCCTACTCTCACAAGTCTCTCTGGCTCGCCAAAAATACACTGACGAAAGTGAGACCGCCATTAACGAGCAGATCAATGAACCAGTGGCTTGAAAAAACACCCACGAGAAGCACTCATGAATAAGATAAGAACTGGTGCAAGGTTCTCACTACACTGCACCAAGGTTCCCCGTCCACTTTCTGTTGTACCAGAAGATGCCCACAAGCTTCTGAAAAAGATAAGACTTTCTTCATGAAGGGGATTACATGTTCCCACCATTAGGGGTGGGTTCGGTTCCATTCGGTTCGGTTTTTTACCAAAACCAAAAATTGAACCGAAATTACTGTTCAGGTCGGTTCGGTTCGGTTTTCAATCGGTTTGTGTTCGGTTCATTTCGGTTTTCAATCGGTTTGTGTTCGGTTTTTTTCAGTTCGGTTTCGACCTGGTTCGGTTTTTTTTAATAAATTTGGAATTCCTAAATTCGAGTCTAAAATTTACCGATTTCCTTGATCCCGGTTTCATTATTATTGCAAGCAAAGAAATTCCAGCTATTCGACCTGCCCACATATAGTACAATACTCGTTAACAAAAACAATTACAATGTCAAGAAGGGAAGTCCATTCATATATCTAAAAACAAGTAAAGCACCAGAAGAATACTTATAAAACTGCAATTCAAAGCTACCTAATTATAAAACCCACACAAAAATTCCAATTAACACATACAGATTTTATATTTTCCATCAAATACAAACAATCCAAAAGCAGGGTAGGATTGAGTAGACCAAGAAAGAACAGACTTCAAAGACTACAAGTTAGAGAAAAAGGAACCTCATCGGAGGCGTTCGAACCAAGCCGTTGCTAATTCCTTCAATCATGCAAGTATTCTAATTTTATGGACGGCGTGCATGAAGGAGATTAGATTCTGATCATGAGAGTACTCAAAGGAGAGAGAGAGACAGGCGGCTGGGGATTAAGGAGAGGGAGAAAAAAATGAAAAAAGGAAGAGGGAGAGAAAAGATGCGGCTGGGGGGTGGGGGAGGGGAGGAATAAAATAGAAGGTTCAGAGAGAATAAGGCTAGGGTTTCTAGTCATATGGCTTTTTAAAATATATTTGGGCTTGAAGTTTGATATTAACCTGTTTTGGGCCTGGAAATTGAGTTAGGATTGGGCTTGAAATTAAAAACTCAAAATAAATAAATAAATAAAATTAAAATATATTAATTTGGTTCGGTTTCCGAACCAAAGATTTCGGTTTGGTTCGGTTTCTTTAATTCGGTTCGGTTTTTTTTTTGTTTCGGTTTTTTTCAGTTTCGGCTCGGTGTTCGGTTCGGTTTTTTTCGGTTTTCGGTTTTTTGAACCCACCCCTACCCACCATGCCCACTTTCTGAAAAAACCCACGAGACAACTGTGAAGAAGATAAGAATTCATTATTCTTTTATTAATATGTCGGCCACCTCTCTTTTAAAATAACACAATTTTAATCATTATGAACACTATATTTATTATTTAAATATTATTTTCATACATAATTACTGTATATGCGTCATACACGCCATACTGCCTATTTTGTTCACTATACATTAAGTGCCACTATATATATAAGTAATTGCTTTATGCAATTTTTTCAATCTTGTCGCAATGACAGTCAGCATGATATTTAGATAGTACTATTTGCATTTGATTAATAGTTCATGACATGGTATGTGCAACATGACAAATAGAGTCATGCAGCTACTGATACAAATGACAAGTACAAACTGATATGCATAGTTATATGTGCATGAATTGTGACTGCCTCATAACTATACAATATTTATTCATATGTGAGTGTCCAATTACTTATACAATATTTATTCATGGCCTAGAGTATTGTGACTGCCATTAAACTATGTCACTTATACAACATGTGATTTACCACAAGACTGAATAAATTATTTATTTATAGAAGGCACATAGTACAATATTTTGCCTTGACAAACTTTGTCAATTTGATTTATTCATTATACGGTTGTTTGTACCATACTTGACCAATCCCGAAACTACTAAGCACCAGTCAACGTTATACCGTCAAGGACCCAGAAGAGTTTCCCTCCAACCAGAAGGCCAATCACAGCGCGACACGTGTCGACATTAGAAGCCAATCATAACGCGACACGTGTCAACATCAGAAGCCAATCACAACACGACACGTGTCAATGTCAAAACAAAGCTAGAAACTCTCTTCTATAAAAGGAGATCATTCTCCCACAATATTTCCGAATGTCATTTGTACTAAATCATTCACTAGTACTCACTAAATGAGAGCTTGAACCTATGTACTTGTGTAAACACTTCACAATTAATGAGAACTCCTCTACTCCGTGGACGTTGCCAATCTGGGTGAACCACGTACATCTTGTGTTAGCTTCCTTGTCTCTATCTATTTACATACTTATCCATACTAGTGACCGGAGCAATCTAGCGAAGGTCACAAACTTAACACTTTCTGTTGTACCAAAGTCCTCACTGATTTTGTGCATCAACATTTGGCGCCGTCTGTGGGAACGACACTTATTCCCACTCTCTTCAGCTTTGTTAAGTTGGTTTCCACCATTCGTACACTCTCTTTTGACCAGACATCCCTTTCCAACATGGGGAACGAAGGAAGCCACAACACACAGAATGACACCTCTTTTGCACCTGGTGCGAAGCAACGAAAGAAGGAACAAAAGAAGTTTGCTCTTCAGGCTAAAGTCGATGAGCTGGAGGCTCAGAATAACAAGATAGCAATGAAGAATGAGATCCTCCAAGAGCAGTATGAGAAGGTCTTCGAGATGCTCCACGAGGCTAGATATACTAAAACACACGAGCTCATCACCCCTGTAGAAGTCAACCATCAACTGGGTGCCCCTAACACGGAGGACCATTTACCCTCGACATGGGTATTCTTGTTGAGGAGCGAGCTACTCATTGAAATGGCGACCAACATGAGACTTCTCTCAACCCAGCTGATTCGACCCGAAGCAAGAGGAGTGGAGGAAAGCACCTCCTTACAGAAGAAGTGGAAGGATCGAAAGTCGTTTTTCGCGACTGTCGAGACTTCCTAAAGCAATGTCAAGACAATCCTATCCATGTAAGCTCGAAGATCAATGACCCAAGGGTCTCTGAAAGACTCGGTCCCCTCCCATGTCCCAGGCCGACTACCAATTTGGGGAAGGGGCAACAAGTCTAGAGAAACACGAAGGTATAGGGGACTCAGAGATGTTCCGACATACATAAGTTGGAAGTCAGTATGGCGAGTCCAGGGAAAAATCACATGCTCTTGATCAAACCTTCTTACTTCCAAGAGAATATGGAGATTTACGAAAGAAAGCTCCAGTGGTACATGACTCAACTCAGGACCCTCTTGTCCTACAGCTCCTTAAGGAAGTAAACAAGTTGAAGGCCGAACGACAAGCTGAGATACCTGATTGGAACCAACCTAGGCCTGGCCCTCTTACAAGGAGGATCCTCGACACCCCCCTCCAAGCAAAGACAAAGCAGAAGCTTGGCTTGTAACTCTATACTGGAAATGAGGACCCGATTGAACACCTTAACCTCTTTGAGTCCACCATGGCATACCAGATGCACATCGACGAAGAGCGATGTCTTCTCTTCCCCTCCACGGAGCTCTAAACTGGTATTGCCGTCTTCCACCTGAGACGGTATACTTATTTGAGGAATTGAGGAAACTGTTTGTTTCTTAACACATTTTCTAGACCGATCGCTTGCACTCTGCGGATGACTTGTACACTATTCGCCAGAAGCCAGACGAGTCATTACGTATGTATGCTGGCCACTTCAGTCATGTGTATTCCCATTGTGCCGAGGCAGACGACAAGACTGCCCTTAAAGCCTTCACGGCAGGCCTACGTGACTGTTTCTTTAAGTACATGATCAATGCCAACACTTGGAAGACTTGCTCTGAGGTGATGACGCATGCTTATAACCATGCCTCCGCTGAGGCAAGGACATACCAAGAGAAACCCCCAACAACCATCCCTTATCAGCAAGTGGGAAGTGGAAGCCAGACATACCCAAATGAGAAGACCTCAACCTTCCAAACGGCAGCGGTGCCTTCCCCTGCCTTACTTAATACTTTGCCAAGTCAACAGACATATCAATCTCAAGGCAAAAGGAAAGATTTCCATCCTCACCAGTCTTATTTTAGTAAAAGGAGTAATGGACACTACCACGATAACCAATGGTATCACCATGATAATCCCCGACCCCAGGTAGTCAACACAGTGGGTCAAGCACGTGTCAGGACAGACCCTACCCCGAGGTATGAGGCATACACACATTTGAACGCCACATGTGTGGCCATTTACCCCAGCATAACACACCTGATACCGAAGCCAAATCCGAGGCACCCGGATTACAAGCCCACGAAGAACACGGGCACGTTTTGCTGCTACCACGAGCATAACGGCCATGACGGCGAGAAGTGTATCACCCTTCGTGATCATATTGAAGCTTTGGCACGTGAAGGAAAAATTGATCAATTCCTCATTCACCCTCCAAGGGGTAACCGTAACTAACGCCAGGTGAATGTGATATATTCCATAAGTGGTGGCACACCCATATCTAAATCTTCTAACAGGGCCATGAAAAATAGTGAACGAGCTTTAAGGTCTGGCCACCAAGTGTTTCACGTGGAAGACATCAGGGGAGGCAAGTATCAAAAGCCTAACTGGGATCCAATATGTTTCTACCCTGAGGAAGAAAAAGGTATCATCTACCCTCACAACGACCCACTGATCGTGGAAGCTCACATAGCCAACTTTAAAGTACGATGAATCCTGGTAGACACGGGGGCTTCGGTCAATATCATGTTTGCTGAAGCTTTCAGGGCACTTAATGTAGCTGAACACTTGCTCGATCGCTCGATTTGTCCTATGATAAGCTTCTCCGGTGATATCGTGCAACCTTTGGGGAGCATACACTTACCTTTCACCATTGGTACAGACCCTTACACAGCTACAATTACCATTAACTTCCTGGTGGTTGATTGCCCAACGGCATACAATGTCATCTTCGGACGCACATGCATCAATGATCTCAAGGCGATGGTATCCACACATATGTTGTTGATGAAATTTCCAACCCCTTATGGCAATGGTTACATCATAGGAGATCAACTTAGTGCACGATCATGTTACAACACTTCGGTTAAGCAACAACACCTGCTTGTGCCCAAGGAAACTCTTTCTATACATGACTAAGTCATAAAGTGAAGGAAATTTTGTGAAAAACATGTTCATTTGAATAACATCATATAGCATGCAATTAACAATTAAAGGCGGAATCATGCTTTCATGCATTCAAAAACAAAACATCTACCATGAAATTCAAAGCCTAGTAGATTGGTGAACCTTGACTCAACTTAAAAACAACAATTTGTAAGTTGAGAAATATTTACCTTTGTAGATTCCTCTTTGCATATGCAAAGGATAATCACCCAAGAGATAGGGCCTTCATTCCTTGCTTCTTAGCTCCATGGATTTGGTTAGAATAATAGGTTCTCCAAGTTCCCAAAATTGAGAACCTCTAAAGATTCTACACCAAGGTTGGATTGGAGAGGAAATGAGTGACCTTGAGGAAATAGAATTGCTAGACAATATCCCCCAAGGTGGTTGGCCTCTTAGAGAGAAATGGAAGCTTTGTGTTCTCACCAATTTTCTCTAAAATCAACAACTTATGAATTTATGTTATAAAGTTCTTTATATAGTCACTTCTTTAAATGACCTAAAGAACCAAAAACCCTAATTCAACACTAAATGGATTTGGGCTTTTGGGCCTTTGTGAATCTTTATTCATTAAGTTGTCATACAACTTAAGTCAATGGGCTTTGACGTTCGAAGCTCATTGGGCCTTAAGGTCCAAAAACTATCCCGAGGTCTTTAACGAACTTATTCGTTTGATTAATTAACATATTAATTAATCCTTGCCATAAATAATTAAACCATTTAATTCATCTCCTTTGTTTCTTCAATCTCCACCTTATTTGGTGTACGATACATTAGGTTCCTTTTAGCGAGGCAGTGGGCGATTAAAACCGTTTTACATCGATTGTGAATTGAAACTTACTTTCAATTCTCCCTTTAGTGATTACACACGTTTAGGGCTTCCACAAACCATGAGTGACCCCTAGCAGCATATCATGGCTACCCAAGCTAATCAGAAGAGGTAGAGAACCTATTCAGTTTAGGATTACAAATGCAATACGGTCTTTCTCTAATCTAATACTCTTGACCACATTGTTTGGTTTGATAGTTTATTTATTCATGTCTACTATCCAATGTGATTCATTTGCATTTTATGATTACCTTGAATGTGATTTGGAACGCATTCCCCAATCTCATTCATACTCTGGCCAGAGATTTTAATCATATCATAGAGTATTCTCCCTCAAGCCAATTGAAGGTTAGAGATCCCTTGTTGCGCATTCACTTGTCTCCATGACTAAGTGGCTTAACCCCAATGATGTCGTGGACACCCCGATGGGGTGACTTTGGCATAATCAAAGATCAAGGACTTAACCACAAGACAACAACTGTGATGCCTCAGGTCAAAGGACTAATTTGCATTATCCCAAACATGAGTTCTCATGTGACATGAGTATGAGAACTCCTCGTTGATCGTGTTCAGTGAACTCATTCTCTATTGAGCACCTACGTACTTGTCTTGATGTCACACACACCAATGACTCGAGACTAGTCACTCTCCTTGAGAGAAAACATAGCACGTACTGATCTTATCGGACTGTCAATGCCCAATTGGCAATCCTATGATCAGGAACGTTTAGGATGTGTCTACGAAAGAATGGTCTTATTAATCTAACTACATTAGATTGCATTCTTCCAATCACATATTCCTTGGACTTTATCGTTTAAGCATATAACATTTATATGAGACGTCTCAAACAATAATGTTTGCCCTTTATATGTAAACTAGATTAGTTTAACATGTGAAATATCCGTAAAGTATCATCATATGAATGGCTTTAGGGCACATTTCCAACAATCTCCCACTTGCACTAGAGCCAATCAGCTTGGTCATCTGTTATGATTCCTCTTCTGTAGTCATTTCCTAAATGGCTGAGTAGTAGGCCTAGGAAATGGATATCTATATGTTATCCATAGAAGCAACCTTGAGAATATCGACGTCACCATTATACATGATTCCCAATCATGTGGTTCAGTCTCTCATATGAGTTCGGATCTTGATGAGACCTTGATTCCCAGGCTTGAGCTATCGCCCCATTAGTGTCGTAGTGTCAGTACACTAGATACACTTTCTGGTTGGAACCGAATAGAGAGTTCATAAATGAACTTTCCCATCCAAACAACATTGTTGTAAACTTCTATATGGCAATATATTTTGCATTCATAATGGAACACACTAAAGTCAATACTTTAATGTTTCCATCCAAATATCTCTTTAGTCATAATAAAGGGATACCTGTTTATCTCTTCATTCATAATGAAGAAACATCCAATGATGGATTAGATTCACAATCTAATACATTTACGCTTCCATTACGTTACTCTAATTCTTCCTCATTCTTCGAGGAACCTATCCTTTAGTATTTCTTAAATACTTAAGGATTTACTTGACAGTTGCCATGGTTCTGATCCTGGGCTTGCACTGATATCGCCTTGTACCTTTCTAGGTACAACTCATATCAATGTTTTTCATACAATATGAAATACATAAATCACCTTTCTGCGTATGCATAAAGGATTCGATTTACGCATTATTTCTTTGGGAGTCAAAGGGTACGTTCCCTTTGAGAAGAGCTACCTCCTAGTCTCACTAGAGTTGTTCTTCTTATTAAAGTTTATCATCATATGAGAAACTTCCTAGCAACCTTTTGTCTATTATTAGGGCATGATATAATCCAATTATATCCTAAAATCTATCATTATAGATTTCCATCCCATGTATATAGACTATGTCTCCCATATACATTCTATCGTTATAGAAAGTTTTAAAGTCATAACTTTAACAATGAAGTATTCTTTTCATTTCCAAAATTAATATATCATACATATATTCAAATTTAGGAATATGATTAACTCCCACTAATCTTTTGTAAACCTAGTAAACAAAAGATTCATTTACATCTATATGAGAAATCAAACAATTTTGATCTTTCTCTCATAAGACGCTTATGGCTCCCACTAGCTTGCTAAGATCCATGATGGTTGGATCTCTACAACTTACATGTTTTGTGATTCATAGTTTTAGACATAAATTATCAAGACTATCTTAATAATGGTTTCGGAAACCTATATCATGTCCAAACATTGAATCACCATTATAGTTGTAGCTAGCAATCTTCGAATTAATTGAAACTAAGACTACATCAAAGATGGTTCCTTCAAAGTCAACCATTCTCTTTGATTGTAGTCACCTTAAGCTACCAATTAGCTATGAAGGTTTCATTATTTCGGGTCAAATGGTACTTTACCATTTCCTTGAGTATATATCGTATATACACTCAATGTAGTCATAAAGTTTAAACCATTCAACTGAGACGGTTTATAAATCCTTCTTGACTACCTTGGAGCTTGTGGTATAGGAACTAGGTTGTTATATTTGTTGATTATCATCTTGTCTCTCAAAGAACCCATTCTTTTGAGTTCTATTCCTAGTTCATTTGCTCTAAGGCAAATCACATTGTAGGATTACAATGAACTACTCAACAAACAACATTTGTTGGTTGGTTTATAGAAATGATATCCAAAGGTTAATTTAAGGATATCCACAAGATAATTTTTAAACAAATATTGCTTATTAGCACACAACCCCAAATCTTAACATGATTAAGATTTGTCTTTCTTTCCAACTACATCCTATGGAGTTATGAAAATTTTGGAAGATCTTCTAATTGACAATCATATTGTCTTAGAAGCATATATATCCTATATATGGGTAATTGATAATATCCAACGAACTAAATCTTATTCAAGTTCGTTCTTCTCCTAATGGAGAAAATCATTTATCTTATGATGCTAATTTCCTTGATATCTTTCAAGGAAACTCATCTAAAGTGTTACCTTTCCTTGGATCAAATCTAAGGAGGTAAGTACTTTAGACGTCTTACTCATCAACTTACATTTCTTGAATTCTTTGAAACCTTTTTGCAAAGTATTCGGACTTGTGTTTATTCATAATAAACTATAGTCCAACCGAGAGTGATCTTCGGTGAATGTCATACAACATGAGTAGTATTATGTTGTGGACAATTGCCACTATCTTGCAACCTTTTGGGTTTTAAGCATCATTATATTCTAAACAGTTAACGCTACTATATCATCTCTACTATAGAGACAATCAATTAGATTACTATAATCCAATCATTGATTAATAAAGAACAATGTTTTGTCAAACAAAACATTCATCCATCTCTATTATAGTGACGGAATTAAGTTCCTTAAAATTGGAATGTAAAGACAATCTTTGGTTTTTTTCCAATTTCTTTGGTAGTTTATATGAGGAAGTTAGTACCATCTGCTTTCGCAGAGATCTATATTTTATTCACGTTCCGAATGTGAAGTACTTTATCTTCTCTCATTAATCTTCTACTTCTTATTAGCCACACTTTTACAACGATTGTAAAACATAGTTACTAATACGGAATCATGCATTCAAGTAGAAGAACCAATTGTTTTGAACTATTCAAGAACAATTTACAACACCTTCGAAAGGTGTGTTCTTGACTTTTGCAAGACATTTCTTGCAAATACCCCTTCCAATGTCCATCCTTTCATAAAGAAAGTTTGTTCCCTTGGAGTTAATTTTATCTTCTTCATTTGACTTCTCCTTTGACTACAATAGTCATGGTCCCTAAACTCCCACTATCTCTCTTGAAACCTTTTTCAATTGTGTTATACACATCAAACATTTTGGAGAGTGTTAGGTTATTGTTCACTACATAGTTTACAATAAACTTAGTGAACCATTAGGATAGGGACATAAAGGTGAAGTCCTAGCCTAGTTTCCGTCTCGTTAAGTGGTTTATCACTTCAACACTCAATGATTCAAAATCATCATAAGTCCATGTTGATGGACTATTTTTGTCAACCAACCATTATGTTCTAAACATAATTACAAACTTTCAAGAGTTGTTCAAGGCAACTCTTATTTCTTCATACAACAATTTGTAAGTGAAGAATTATGGCACTAAAAGTGTCCTTGTCTTTATGCTAATCTTCTTAAGTTCCTTTGTTCATATAACGAAGGAATAAGCATTGGTTGTTTGTGTTGTCCTCTTCATGATAGACATTTCTAACATGTTCTTCCAATGATACATTATCAATAGGAAGATTGTGAGGGTGAGGATGAGAATTCTTAGGTACATGCACAATCCATTTAAGACAATCTTTGGGATTGTGTTACCAAGTCCGGAAACTAAAACATTCGGATTTTCTTTGTCAAGTTTTGGATAGCGTTTGCAAATATATTGGTAAACAAATACATAACGAATATAAATTGATTGATTTTAAGCCATTTGATTCGGGTCTTTAAATCAAATAGCACCACCCACCATTTTTGGCAAATTCCATATCCCTCATTGGAATTCGAGAGTTTTGGAGGAAACTCTTAGTAGGTTATGGGATACTCACTATTACCAAGCCCACCTCACAATGATATGATATTGGCTAGCATTAATAATAATGAGAGAGTACGCTTACTCATTTGCAACTAATGCAAGTACCCATCAATTTGGCCTCTAGAGAATGTTGCCTCACAATGATATGATATTGGCAACATTGCACTTAGTTAAGTCATTCCCACCATGCTTAGTTCGTGAAGGGGTTCAAGAATAGCCTCACGATAATACGATATTGGCCATCCTCGTTGCCTACACTCACCTCATCAAGTATGTATATAGACTCCTCCTGAGTATAAGCATGCACTTTGTACTCCCCCATGATAGGGTGAAGCCGGTGTACAAGTCATAAACGATTGGAGCCTACCACGGTGGAAGGCCACGAAAGAGTGTTCTAAGCACTCTCACGCTTTTCAACTTAATAATGGTTTGGTTGAGGGTTTTAGGTCTCATCACATATAAGTATTCATTTTAATCTACATTAAAACAATTTTGGTCCTATTACAACTATTGGTCCATTTGTTTTTAGTTGTATATAATACTCCCACTATGCTTATAAAACGGTTTTTTTTTTTTAAAGCAAGAGTATATGATACTACTAACATAAGGTTTGCATTCATTTGTTGGACTATATAGTTGCCTTAGGCCCTTAGGATGACTATGAACCTTTTGTTTAGATTCAACACGAGCCTAGTGTTGAATCTCGGACTAGGGATGAAGATTGATTTTAGTTACGCGTTTAATCACATTAAGGCGTGTTGTCTTAGGGGCGTTGGACCCAACTACTCCATTTTCATGCATATCAAATAAAGCAAGAAAGAAGTACTTCAAAGTAAAAGAGAGCTTATGCTCTTTACAACATTTGCATAAAACAAATTACTTTAAAGTAAAGAAGAGCTTATGCTCTTTTACAACATTTGATCAAATCAAATTACAACCAAAATTAATCTACACATTCCCATGGTTCAATCAAATTTGAAACGGCCTTTCACATAGCTCAATTATCGTAGGCTTAGGTTCATAATCACCCTTTAATTAATTAACATTTTAACTAATTAAATTGAATGCAACATTTTCATTTGGTTTTTGTATCCATAAAATTGATTTAAATGGAGCTAAATAAAATGAAAATCCAATTCTCATTTAAAGAGACAAAACAATTTTTGTTCCCTACTTAATTTGGGCCATCATGCAATAACCACAACTTTTTGGGCTATATTGCGAAACACAAACTTTTGGGGTCACTTTGTAAAAACACAAAAGTCCACTACTTCATGTAATTACAACTAGAACCCAAAAATTTCAACAAATACAAAAAACTTCATTAAAGGAGCAAAACAATTTGTCCTTTAACGTTTTTGGACCTTAACGTAAAAAGGTAAACTTTTGGGCCAAAGTGCAAATACACAAAAGTATCAAAACTTTATGTAATTGAATAAAAGACCCAAAAATACCCTATTTAATTAGGGTGGCCGGCCATGATAGAAAAAATATGATTTTTACAAAGTTTTTGTAAGTGGGTTTTATTAGGTGAGGTAAAGATGAAATATTTTGAATTTATGTTAAACTTTTAAAAAAGTTTGTCTACCATTATAACCATTAATTGAATTTATGTCAAACTTTTAAAAAAGTTTGTCTACCATTAAAACCATTAATAATACTTTACAAATAATCATCACCCACTAAAATCACCCACTAAAATTAAACCAAAACTTTATGTAAAAACATAAAACATTTTGAATCAAAACTTCAAAACTTTTTGTTCTTGGCAAGAACAAGAACATTGAAGAACACTCATGAAAACTCATAATAGCTCCATGAATGTTTTCACTCACCAAAACTCAAATTTTCATCACTCAAAAGAGGGTTAACATCCTAGGGTACTTAGGGGTTCCAAAAGTCACTTTAAAACCATTTTAACAAGACAAACATGAACCCAAAAAATCACCCTTTGGATTTGGCCGAATTTCCCAAAAAACATGGCACCAAATTTTAGCTCCAAAATTCATGCTCATATGAACTACATCTACAACATTTGAGATGGCAAATTTTCTAACAAAATTTACATTCAAAGAAACAAGAATAAAGCTTGTAACATATTACAACTTTTAAATCAAAAAACTATGAACTACAAAACCCAAAATGATTCACCAACTACTAGACCTAGGCTCTGATACCACTTGAAGGAAATTTTGTGAAAAACATGTTCATTTGAATAACATCATATAGCATGCAATTAACAATTAAAGGCGGAATCATGCTTTCATGCATTCAAAAACAAAACATCTACCATGAAATTCAAAGCCTAGTAGATTGGTGAACCTTGACTCAACTTAAAAACAACAATTTGTAAGTTGAGAAATATTTACCTTTGTAGATTCCTCTTTGCATATGCAAAGGATAATCACCCAAGAGATAGGGCCTTCATTCCTTGCTTCTTAGCTCCATGGATTTGGTTAGAAGAATAGGTTCTCCAAGTTCCCAAAATTGAGAACCTCTAAAGATTCTACACCAAGGTTGGATTGGAGAGGAAATGAGTGACCTTGAGGAAATAGAATTGCTAGACAATATCCCCCAAGGTGGTTGGCCTCTTAGAGAGAAATGGAAGCTTTGTGTTCTCACCAATTTTCTCTAAAATCAACAACTTATGAATTTATGTTATAAAGTTCTTTATATAGTCACTTCTTTAAATGACCTAAAGAACCAAAAACCCTAATTCAACACTAAATGGATTTGGGCTTTTGGGCCTTTGTGAATCTTTATTCATTAAGTTGTCATACAACTTAAGTCAATGGGCTTTGACGTTCGAAGCTCATTGGGCCTTAAGGTCCAAAAACTATCCCGAGGTCTTTAACGAACTTATTCGTTTGATTAATTAACATATTAATTAATCCTTGCCATAAATAATTAAACCATTTAATTCATCTCCTTTGTTTCTTCAATCTCCACCTTATTTGGTGTACGATACATTAGGTTCCTTTTAGCGAGGCAGTGGGCGATTAAAACCGTTTTACATCGATTGTGAATTGAAACTTACTTTCAATTCTCCCTTTAGTGATTACACACGTTTAGGGCTTCCACAAACCATGAGTGACCCATAGCAGCATATCATGGCTACCCAAGCTAATCAGAAGAGGTAGAGAACCTATTCAGTTTAGGATTACAAATGCAATACGGTCTTTCTCTAATCTAATACTCTTGACCACATTGTTTGGTTTGATAGTTTATTTATTCATGTCTACTATCCAATGTGATTCATTTGCATTTTATGATTACCTTGAATGTGATTTGGAACGCATTCCCCAATCTCATTCATACTCTGGCCAGAGATTTTAATCATATCATAGAGTATTCTCCCTCAAGCCAATTGAAGGTTAGAGATCCCTTGTTGCGCATTCACTTGTCTCCATGACTAAGTGGCTTAACCCCAATGATGTCGTGGACACCCCGATGGGGTGACTTTGGCATAATCAAAGATCAAGGACTTAACCACAAGACAACAACTGTGATGCCTCAGGTCAAATGACTAATTTGCATTATCCCAAACATGAGTTCTCATGTGACATGAGTATGAGAACTCCTCGTTGATCGTGTTCAGTGAACTCATTCTCTATTGAGCACCTACGTACTTGTCTTGATGTCACACACACCAATGACTCGAGACTAGTCACTCTCCTTGAGAGAAAACATAGCACGTACTGATCTTATCGGACTGTCAATGCCCAATTGGCAATCCTATGATCAGGAACGTTTAGGATGTGTCTACGAAAGAATGGTCTTATTAATCTAACTACATTAGATTGCATTCTTCCAATCACATATTCCTTGGACTTTATCGTTTAAGCATATAACATTTATATGAGACGTCTCAAACAATAATGTTTGCCCTTTATATGTAAACTAGATTAGTTTAACATGTGAAATATCCGTAAAGTATCATCATATGAATGGCTTTAGGGCACATTTCCAACATAAAGACCAGCCCAGACGAAGCCAACTTGGATCTTCACGGTGGCAACAGTCAACCCGACGATCCTCGAGATGACTCTTTCACCCAGCAAACACAACCCGCTGAAGAGTTGGAGAAGGTCTCTATCTCAAAAGATTATCCGGATCGCATGGTGAAGATTGGCAGCACCTTGTCACCACCCATTCGGTTGGCATTCATCTCTTTTTTGCAAGAGAACACTGAGGTCTTCGCCTGGTCATACGAGGACATGCCAGTCATCTCTCTCGATATCATCTGTTATCGCTTAAGTATTGACCCCAAGACCAAGCCAGTGAGACAGAAGCGAAGATCTTATGACGCTGAACGGTACGAGGCAATGAAGGCAGAAGTTGAAAAACTCAAAGGCATAGGCTTCATCCGCGAAGTCAATTATCCAACGTGGGTAGCAAATGTTGTCCTTGTTAAGAAAAATCCGACCAAGGAAAGTCTCCTGCTCCAAAAGGTCTTGTGGAGAATGTGTGTCGATTACACCGACCTAAACAAAGGATGCCCGAAGGATAGTTTTCCTCTTCCTCTCATAGACAGACTTATAGACTCTATGGCAGGGTGTGAACTCTTAAGCTTCATGAATGCTTACTCAAGATACAACCAAATCCTCATGAACCCTCTGGACCAAGAACACACAGCCTTCACTACTGACAGGAGACTATATTGCTATAAAGTCATGCTCTTTGGCCTAAAGAATGCAGGAGCGACTTATCAGAGACTGGTCAATTCAATGTTCGCCGACGAGGCTCTGGCAAATTCTTAGGCTTCATGATAAGCCAACGAGGCATTGAGGCTAATCCCGAGAAGATCAAAACAATCATCGACATGAAGGAACCGGTAACTTTAAAAGACATCCAGAGCCTTACTGGCAAGGTGGCAGCCTTAACTAGGTTCATATCTAAGGCCACAGACAGATATGCTTCTTTCTTCAAAGCACTTAAGGGAAGTAAGAAGTACATTACATGGACTGATGAATGTGCCGAGACATTCAAGAACCTCAAAGACTCCATGAGTAAAGCCCATCTGCTCTCCAAACCTGAGGTTGGTGACACTCTCATTATCTATCTGTCGGTATCGGCTTCAACAGTAAGTTCCGTTCTCATTTGAAAGGATGGTAATGTCGAACGGTCTGCCTATTACGCTAGCAAGACCTTACAAGATGCGGAGACACGATACTCCAACATTGAGAAATTGGCTCTAGCATTGGTCATGTCTGCTCGAAAACTTCGCCCTTACTTCCAAGCACATTTCATCATTGTGCTTACCAATCATCATCTTCGACAGATACTCCAAAGTCCTGACATTTCCGGGCGAATGATCAAATGGGCGATAACATTGGGTGAGTTTGACATCTCCTACCAACCAAAGCCAGTTGAGAAGGGCCAAGTAGTGGCAGACTTCATCGCCGACTTCATATATCCTGTTGACATTGTTTCTACGCCTAAAGAAGTGGTTTCATTACCCTCGGAAGCTCATAAAATAGAACCAACAGCCCCAGCATGGAGTCTATATGTTGATGGCTTGTCCAACCAACAGGGTTGTGGAGCAGGACTAGTCCTTACGACCCCTGACAAAATGGCGATGGAGTATGCTCTTTGTTTCAAATTCAAGGCATCGAACAATGAGGCCGAATATGAAGCTCTCCTAGCAGGCTTACATTTGGCCAAACACTTTGGGGTTAAACGAATTGATATCTTCAGTGACTCCTAATTGGTGGTTAACCAGGTCACCAACAACTTTGACGCTAAGGATAGCTCCATAAGCCAACTGTGCTTCGAAAGGGTTCAACATACTTTGTGTAATTCGACACTTGCTACAATGTGCCTCGACAACTTGCCCTTATTCTCACCAACCAGGTGATGAAATGTACAACCCGTACTCTCCTTCCTGCCACCAACCAGGTGATGAAAGGTGATGAAATGTACAACCCGTACTCTCCTTCATGCCACCAACCAGGTGATGAAATGTACAACCTGTACTCTAATATCATTTGGCAACTTGCCACTCATGCCACCAACCAGGTGATGAAATGTACAACCCGTACTCTCCTTCATGCCACCAACCAGGTGATGAAATGTACAACCCGTACTCTAATATCAATTGGCAACTTGCCATTCATGCCACCAACCAGGTGAAGAAGGAACTCGTCTTCGTGCCACCAACCAGGTGATGAAATGTGATGAAAGGTGATGAATGAACTTACCTTCGTACCACCAACCAAGTGATGAAAGCAACTCACCATTCATTCCACCTACCAGAAGACGAGTGGTACAACTTGTACATGTGAACTCCTAGCATTCACAAATAATCAAAAACCCTCAAGCTTGACAACTTAACTAGGGGAGCACTTATGCCCAACAAGAGTTATAGTCACTAACAAAGTCTTATTGCAAGCCAACAACAACTTCAGTGCATGGCATACGAAGATCAAGCTATTCAGCCCTCTTGCATCTGCTTCAGACATTTCTCCTCTGTAACAATGCAAACACTACAACTCGTAGAAAGCTTCACACACTCTTGATCAAGACAGTGTGAAGCAAAACCAATTTATGGTGCCAACAACAGCTTCATCAAAGGAGTTCAACCACAATTCTCAAAAGCTTCACACACTCTTGATCAAGACAGTGTGAAGCAAAACCAATTTATGGTGCCAACAACAGCTTCATCAAGGGAGTTCAACCACAATTCTCAAAAGCTTCACACACTCTTGATCAAGACAGTGTGAAGCAAAACCAATTTATGGTGCCAACAAGAGCTTCATCAATGGAAGGCAACCACAATTCTCAAAAGCTTCACACACTCTTGATCAAGACAGTGTGAAGCAAAGCCAATTTATAGTGCCAACAAGAGCTTCATCAATGGAGGGCAACCACAATTCTTAAAAGCTTCACACTCTTGATCAAGACAGTGTGAAGCAAACCAATTTATGGTGCCAACAAGAGCTTCAATGGAGGGCAACCACAATTCTTAAAAGCTTCACACACTCTTGATCAAGACAGTGTGAAGCAAACCAATTTATGGTGCCAACAAGAGCTTCATCAATGGAGAGCAACTACAATTCTCAAAAGCTTCACACACTCTTGATCAAGACAGTGTGAAGCAAAACCAATTTATGGTGACAACAAGAACTTCATCAATGGAGGGCAACCACAATTCTCAAAAGCTTCACACACTCTTGATCAAGACAGTGTGAAGCAAAACCAATTTATGGTGCCAACGAGGGCTTCATCAATGGAGGGCAACCACAATTCTTAAAAACTTCACACTCTCTTGATCAAGACAATGTGAAGCAAAACCAATTTATGGTGCCAACAAGAACTTCATCAAAAGAGTTCAACCACAATTCTCAAAAGCTTCACACACTCTTGATCAAGAAAGTGTGAAGCAAAAACCAATTTATGGTGCCAACAAGAGCTTCATCAATGGATGGCAACCACAATTCTCAAAAGTTTCGCACACTCTTAATCAAGACAGTGTGAAGCAAAACCAATTTATGGTGCCAACAAAAGCTTCATCAATGGAGGGCAACAACAATTCTCAAAAGTTTCACACACTATTGATCAAGACAGTGTGAAGCAAAATTAATTTATGGTGCCAACAAAAGCCTCATCAAAGGAGTTCAACCATAATTCTCAAAAGCTTCACACACTCTTGATCAAGACAGTGTGAAGCAAAACCAATTTATGGTGCCAACAAAAGCTTCATCAAAGAAGGGCAACTACAACTCGTAGAAAGCTTCACACAGTCTTGATCAAGACTGTTCGAAGCAAATTCAATTTATATGGTTCATCCAAACCTTCGACTACTACAAGGTGTGGCTTGCATCACAATCTCTTATTCAACAATGTGGAAGCAAAATTTGTATATGTTGTTTCTCCCACATTTTCAAATTTCTAGTTTCCCCAAAAAAAAAAATTGGGAAATTCAACAAAGCTTCATCAATGGAGGACAACTACAAATTCTCAAAAGCTTCACACACTCTTGATCAAAATAGTGTGAAGCAAAATCAATTCATGGTACCCAACAAGGCTTCACCACAAAAGATTTACCAACAAAAGCTTCATCAATGGAGGACAACTACAAATTCTCAAAAGCTTCACACTATCTTGATCAAGATAGTGTGAAGCAAAATCAATTCATGGTACCCAACAAAAGCTTCAACTCCAAAGCTTCACCTACAAAAGCTTCAACACAAAAGCTTCACCTACAAAACTTCAACTCTAAAGATTCACCTACAAAGCTTCAACACAAAAGCTTTACCCACAAAAGCTTCACCCACAATAGCTTCACCCACAAAAGCTTCACCCATAAAAGCTTCACCAACAAAAGCTTGACCCACAAAAGATTCACCCACCACAAAAGCTTCACCTACAAAAGCTTCACCCACAAAAGTTTCACCTATAAAGCTTCAACACAAAAGCTTCACCTACAAAAGCTTCACACTATCTTGATCAAGATAGTGTGAAGCAAAATCAATTCATGGTACCCAACAAAGCTTCAACCTCAAAGCTTCACCTACAAAGCTTCACCTACAAAGCTTAAATATATATATATATATATTTTTTTTTTTCTTTCAAAAATTTGAAAATTTGAAAATTTGAAAAACAAAAAAATTCAAACAAAAACAAAATTCGAAAAAAAAAATGCCTAGGCCTCCTCTTCTTTGGGCCTAACAACTTTCATAACAAATATATATGAAGGAGGAGTTTGGGGCTACCACTTAGAAAGGAAATGCCTCATTCGTCAACTCCCTCAACCGGAGACTTATGGGACTCCTACCATATGCTACTGCACCTTGATACTCGGAAGTCTCACGACCACTCAGTGACTTGGATTTTTCAAGTCTCCAACCGAGAAGTTTTCCTCACTCGGGAAATTAAGGGAGCACTACCTCAACATACATGCTTCAGTCACAAAGCTTCAACATACAAGCTTCAACAAAAGAAAAAATTCAAAGAACGTAGTGAAGAAGGCTTTGGTGTATTTAACACAATACGTTGAAATGAAGCAAAACTTATTTATTGATATCTCCGATAAGTTACAAATATGTACATATATATGAATCAAAATAAACAAACAAGAGGGAGCCTTCACAAAGGTTGCTCAGGAGAAGTCTCAGCAGTCGGCAGAGCCCCAGAAAGAGTAGGCACCGGAGGGTGATCATTCGGAGCCTCAGTATTGAGCAGAACCCCAGAAGGAGGAGGCACCGGAGGTTGATTATTTGGAGCTTCATTACGCGGTACAACCCCAGAAGACGAAGGCAATAAATGCCTTTGGAACAAACCCACAAACCTCTGATGATCAAGTAAAATCTGACCATCAGATTCCTGCATCTGGTCAAACTTCCTCTTCATGTTTGTAGCATAGTCATGTGCAAGCCTGTGCAACTGTTTATTCTCATGCTTGATCCCTCTAATCTCCTGTTTGAGACTTATCACTTCAGCCGCCAATGATTCAACTTGGCGGGTTTGAGCAAATAGGCGTTGGGTCATATTAGACACAGAACCTACACACTGAACACTGAGAGCAAGAGAATCCTTAACAGCCAACTCATCAGACGGTTTGGAAAGTAGTCTGTTATCTTTGGGAGTGAGAAGGTTCCTGGCCACCACCGCAGCAGTCATATCATTCTTCATCACAGAGTCCCCAACGGTAAGAGGACCAGTAGGGGATAAGAAGGATGTGCGCCATATGTTGTCTTGAGGAGGCATGGCTGCCTCTTCACCAAAGTTCAAGTCAAAACGACGGTCGGATGGGCCAGACATTTTCAGAAATGATGAAGGAGAAATAAGGTCCAATAAATCTTTGAAGTGCGAAAAGAAGGGGAAAATTCCTACAAGCAATAACTCTCTGAACGTACTTTTTGCACACAATTGGTGCCCCTATAAAAGAAAGGGCAGCAGGGCCTTTTGTTCAAAAATCGAAGAAGCACCACTCTCCGGATTTCGAGAAGCAGATTTTCCTTAGTAAAATATGTCGACAATCCCCACACTTAGTAAAATATGTCGACAATCCCCACACGCAACATCAGCTCCTCGGGTACCACAAATAACTTTGCCAAAGATCTCTGACAAAGTTTAGACACATAAATTTTGGCACGTGAAGGAAAATTGATCAATTCCTCATTCACCCTCCAAGGGGTAACCGTAACCAACGCTAGGTGAATGTGATATATTCCATAAGTGGCGGCACACCCATATCTAAATCTTCCAACAGGGCCATGAAAAATAGTGAACGAGCTTTAAGGCCTGGCCACGAAGTGTTTCATGTGGAAGACATCAGGGGAGGCAAGTATCAAAAGCCTAACTGGGATCCAATATGTTTCTACCTTGAGGAAGAAAGAGGTATCATCTACCCTCACAACGACCCACCGATCGTGGAAGCTCACATAACCAACTTTGAAGTACGACGAATCCTGGTAGACACAGGGGCTTCGGTCAATATCATGTTTGCTGAAGCTTTCAGGGCACTTAATGTAGCTGAACACTTGCTCGATCGCTCGATTTCTCCTATGATAAGCTTCTCCGGTGATGTCGTACAACCTTTAGGGAGCATACACTTACCTTTCACCATTGGTACAGGCCCTTACACAGTTACCATTACCACTAACTTCCTGGTGGTTGATTGCCCAACGACATACAATGTCATCTTCAGATGCATATGCATCAATGATCTGAAGGCCATGGTATCCACACATATGTTGTTGATGAAATTTCCAACCCCCTATGGCAATGGTTACATCAGAGAAGATCAATTTAGTGCACAATCATGTTACAACACTTCGGTCAAGCAACAGCACCTACCTGTGCATAAGGAAACCTTTTCTATACATGACCAAGTCATAAAGAGCAGCCCAGACGAAGCCAACTCGGATCTTCACGGTGGCAACAGTTAACCTGACGATCATCGAGATGACTCTTTCACCCAGCACCGCTGAAGAGTTGGAGAAGGTCTCTATCTCAAAAGATTATCCGGATCGCATGCTAAAGATTGGTAGCACCTTGTTACCACCCATTCGGTTGACATTGATCTCTTTTTTACAAGAGAACACTGAGGTCTTCGCCTGGTCATACGAGGACATGCCATGCATCTCTCCAGATATCATCTGTCATCGCTTAAGTATTGACCCCGAAACCAAGCCAGTGAGATAGAAGCAAAAATCTTATGACGTTGAACGGTACGAGGCAATGAAGGCAGAAGTTGAAAAACTCAAAGGCATATGCTTCGCCCGCAAAGTCAATTACCCAACATGGGTAGTAAATGTGGTCATTGTTAAGAAAAATTAGACCAAAGAAAGTCTCCTGCTCCAAAAGGTCTTGTGGAGAATGTGTGTCGACTACACCGACCTAAACAAAGGATGCCCGAATGATAGCTTTCCTCTTCCTCTCATTGACAGACTTATAGACTCTACATCAGGGTGTGAGCTCCTGAGCTTCATGGATGCTTACTCAGGATACAACCAAATCCTCATGAACCCTCCGGACCAAGAACACACAGCCTTCACTACTGACAGGGGACTATATTGCTATAAAGTCATGCCATTCGGCCTAAAGAATGCAGGGGCGACTTATCAGAGACTAGTCAATTCAATGTTCGCTGAACAGATTGGGAAGAGCATGGAAGTTTATGTTGATGATATGCTAGTCAAGAGCAAACATGCTGACCAACACATCATTAACCTATCTGAAACTTTCACCATTCTGAAGAGGTATCGAATGAGGTTGAACTCCAACAAATGTGCCTTTGGTGTAGGCTCTGGTAATTTCTTGGGCTTCATGATAGCCAACGAGGCATTGAAGCAAATCCCAAGAAGATCCAAACAATCCTTGACATGAAGGAAACGGTAACTTCAAAAGACATCCAGGCTCACTTGAGGAATATCTCCTACAAGCAGCGCATCTCCAATTACTATGACTCAAGGGTCAAACCTCGTTCTTTCAAAGTGGGGGACTGGGTATTGAAGAAAAGATTACTCTGCGACAGAGTCCCAAGTGAAGGAACACTTAGTCCAAACTGGGATGGACCGTTTGAAGTTGTTGGCATTAGTCGCCCTGGTTCCTACAAGCTTAGAAACTCCAATGGCAAGACCCTTAGCCATCCATGGAACGCTGATCACTTAAAGTACTATTACAAGTAAACTCACATTGTACAAGTGTTAAGCTGCAGCCGTTCGGCATCCTATGTAACGAAGACCATTTGGCATGAATTCAATAAAGAGGTGATTTAGACAACTCGGTCCTAATCCTCTTACATTCCTAGCAATGAAACACTCGGGTTCAAAGCTTCAACATGAATGCTTCCAACATGAAACAAAGTCTAAGTATATGACAACAAGACTATACAAATAAACGAACAGCTTCACAGTATATTCGTTCAATCATACATTTCAACACATTCATACATAAGCCAACTGTGCTTCGAAATGGTTCAACATACTTTGTGTCATTCGACACTTGCTACAATGTGCCTCGGCACCTTGCCCTTATTCTCACCAACTAGGTGATGAATGAACTTACCTTCGTGCCACCAACCAGGTGATGAAATGTACAACCCGTACTCTAATATTATTTGGCAACTTGCCACTCTTATCACCAACCAGGTGAAGAAGGAACTCACCTTTGTGCCACCAACCAGGTGATGAAATGTACAACCCGTACTCTAATATTATTTGGCAACTTGCCACTCTTATCACCAACTAGGTGAAGAAGGAATTGATCTTCGTGCCACCAACCAGGTGATGAAATGTGATGAAGGAACTCACCTTCGTACTACCAACTAGGTGATGAAAGCAACTCACCATTCATTCCACCAACTAGAAGACGAGTGCTACAACTTGTACATGTGAACTCCTAGCATTCATAAATAATAAAAAACCCTCAAGCTTTACAACTCAACTAGGGGAGCACTTATGCCTAACAAGAGTTATAGTCACCAATAAAGTCTTATTGCAAGCCAACAACGACTTCAGTGCATAGTATATGAAGATCAAGCTCTTTAGCCCTCTTGCATCTGCTTCAGACATTTCTCCTCTGTAACAATGCAAACGCTACAACTCGTAGAAAGCTTCACACACTCTTGATTAAGATTGTTCGAAGCAAATTCAATTTATATGGTTCATCCAAACCTTCGATTACTAAAAGGTGTAGTTTGCATCACAATCTCTTGCTCAACAGTGTGGAAGCAAAATTTGTATATGTTGTCTCTCCCACATTTTCAAATTTCTAGTTCTCCCAAAAAAAAAAAATTAGGAAATTCAACAAGAGCTTCATCAATGGAGGGCAACCACAATTCTCAAAAGCTTCACACACTATTGATCAAGACAGTGTGAAGCAAAACCAATTTATGGTGCCAACAAAAGCTTCATCAATGGAGGGCAACCACAATTCTCAAAAGCTTCACATACTCTTGATCAAGACAGTGTGAAGCAAAACCAATTTATGGTGCCAACAAGAGCTTCATCAATTGAGGACAACTACAAATTCTCAAAAGCTTCACACACTCTTGATCAAGACAGTGTGAAGCAAAACCAATTTATGGTGCCAACAAGAGCTTCATCAAAGGAGTTCAACCACAATTTTCAAAAGCTTCACACACTCTTGATCAAGACAGTGTTAAGCAAAACCAATTTATGGTGCCAATAAGAGCTTCATCAATGGAGGGCAACCATAATTCTCAAAAGCTTCACACACTCTTGATCAAGACAGTGTGAAGCAAAACCAATTTATGGTGCCAACAAGAGCTTCATCAAAGGAGTTCAACCACAATTCTCAAAAGCTTCACATCCGAGAGGGCACTCTCAGCAGAGTCTCTCGAAATACTTAGCTTCTTTTCCCCCCGATAATACCTCTGCAAACAAGCCACACCAGAGCAAGAGTATCTCATATCATCAGGGTTAAAAGCAAGAGTATCCATATCATGCTTTTTCCCTGTCTTTTCCTTTGCCATTGCTCTTACCTACAGGACAATGAGAAAGAATGCAATCAGTCGAAACCTGAAATCAAACTTCCGATCTGGAACTGATTGCCCAGAATCTTTGCATGGTTGCTAGCCTAACATTGCTTTCGAGTACTCATCCTCAACTGTTGTCAAGGTCGTGAATTCTTTCGGCAAATACCTTAGAACAATTGATACAATATTGGCTCTTTACACTGAAGCTGCCAAGCATGGATGAGTCGCTGAGAAGTAGTGCTCTGAAGGACCATTCAAATGCAAAGGTTGTGCACCACTTCTGTGATGCCAAAGATTGAAGCAGAAGGTTCAACGATGAGCTGGAACAGATCACTATAGCACGACGCCCTCCCTGCAGAGCCGCATAATCCAGACGAATGAGTCTAAGTCAAATCCAAGCTCGACATCGTTGCCCTATCCGAATAGTTCAAGAAGCTTCAACAACCTTTCGCTGACACCGTCGCCAAAGAGCAAAGCCTCGCCATGCCACATCCACTACTTTGTCAACAACAAAAGTATCTCATATCATCAGGGTCGAACGTACTCTAGATTTGATGGACTTGTTTTGACCCTCAAATTCTTGAGTCGGCCTTATACTCTTGAGGAAACCAGAAAACCCTCCAGCCCAGTTCAAGAATAAGCCTGTGGAAAGTTACTTCTTCAAAAGCAAAAGTATCTCATATCATCTCTTCTCCTTTTTCTTCTCTTTATCCTTCTTGCTGCCTACAAGATAGGGAGAATGAGAACAATCAGCTGGAACTTGAAATCAAACTTCTGATCTGAGACTGATTGTTTGGAACTCTGATTGTTTACCTTGTCTGTCACCTCTTTCGGTAAATCTCATAGCTCGGCGACTTGGGGGACTCCTACTACATGGTTTGTATCGCGCTTGACCAAGCCTGAAACTACAAGTAAGCATCAAGTGAAATTGATACATTACCTTGTACATCTCCACCGGTTAAAGATACCACCCCTGGTTGGAGGAAAAGTACTTCCGGAGAAGATGCCACATCTACCTATGAGACAGAAAAGGCAAGTGAAAACGATACCACACTTCGGTACTTAGAAGTTTCATGATTACTTAGCGGCTTGGATCTTGCAAGTCCCCAACCGAGGAGCTTCCATCACTCGGGAACTTAGGGGAGCACTGTTTGTACCATACTTGACCAATCCCGAAACTACCGAGCACCGGCCAACGTTATACCATCAAGGACCCAGAAGAGTTTCCCTCCAACCAGGAGACCAATCACAGCACGACAAGTGTCGACATCAGAAGCCAATCATAGCGCGACACGTGTCAACATAAAAAACCAATCACAACACGACACGTGTCAATATCAGAACAAAGCTAGAAACTCTCTTCTATAAAAGGAGATCATTCTCCCACAATATTTCCTAATGTCATTTGTACTAAATCATTCACTAGTACTCACAAAATGAGAGCTTGAACCTATGTACTTGTGTAAACCCTTCACAATTAATGAGAACTCCTCTACTCCGTGGACGTAGCCAATCTGGGTGAACCACGTACATCTTGTGTTTGCTTCCATGTCTCTATCCATTTACATACTTATCCACACTAGTGACCGGAGCAATCTAGCGAATGTCACTAACTTAACATTTTCTGTTGTACCAAAGTCCTCACTAATTTTGTGCATCAACAAAACTAATTTCAAACAATCAAACCACTTCATATGGATATCAATTATGAATTTAGGGCATCTAATTGGATTTAGAAAGACATCGTTGGCCCACTAGCCACGCACCGCTGCGGGTGGCGGTCGGCCGCCCCGGCCGGAAAATTCAACTATTTCAAAAAATTACCAAATTTTACAAGCAAATAGATCACAGTGAGTTGAGAAACTTTCATACCTGTGACCAAGTCCAATTTGGCCGGGAAACACCTCAAATCGCCCACGAACTGCCAGAATCCTAGAATTGGGTGTTCTTAATTCGATGCCAAAACAAACTCCGATGCCCCAACCAATGCATGGGCTTTTTTCCTGAGCTTGAGGGAAGTCTTTTGGTGGTGTGGTCCACGGTAATCATTGTCGGATTCAATGGAAAAATGAGAAGACCGCCGGAAAATCGTGGACTTTGTGGCTTCGGTTTGTAAAATTGGGTTAGAAATTGAGAACTATAATACCACAAAGATGTTGGGTTCGCCGAGAGCTTTCCATAGACACCAAAATCACCTCAATCAGACGTCGGACGGAAGAGATACAACCGGGTCAAGGAACTGGGTCAGGGTTTGAAATCGGGTCAATGTTGCTTGGGTGTTTCCTCCCCTCTCTCCTTTCCCTCATTCTTCCCCTTCTGATTGGTTCCCTTAACTCACAAATATATGATGGGCCTATTTCTCACAAGATGAGAGTTTAAAATAAATTTAAAATCTATAGTTTAGTAACACAACTTCAAATGTCTATATCTATACCGTTAGAATCCGAACTCGCAAACGGCTTTCGCCTTTGCACTCGTAGTTTCAAGATCTATTCAAATATGTTACTTGTGACCTCGAAAGGTCAACGAATTTTAGATAATTACTTTCCAAACTTCATACTTCGTAACTAATTTAATTAAAATCTAAATCCAAATAAATTAATATAATTTCTCAAAAAATAATATAAAATATGAATAATACAACTACGTAGATTATAATAGTGAAATCCAGGAACGAGATTTCACAACAATTCTTTAAATTATTAAAATGTATTGAATATGCAGCGGAAATAAAATATTAGTATACAAAATTAATTCATTACAAAAGTACCAACTAAAATAATAATTGAAATGAGTAGCTCTTGCAAATACATAAAATGTATGCAATGAGATGCATGAATGCACTCATTCCCTTCTAATCCCGTCAACACATACCTAAGGCATCCAAGCCTGCACGTCCCATACCATGCTTATACCACTTGGCTCCGAGTACGTTAGAATATGAGTTAACTAACGTTCATCCCTTAGCACAATTTTTGTAATTAAACTCTCAGTTTCCACTTTATTAAATAGGCACTTCCCCCAACGCCCAAATGTATATTCAAGCCCTGCACCCTACGCCTGACATATACAAGATTTTGTTATTTTTATAATTGTGACATTCCACATCACCAAGGGGAGTGGATCATATAAGCCTTATATGTATATTCCCATCTCTACCTAGCACGAGGCCTTTTGGGAGCTCACTGGCTTCGGGTTCATCGGAACTTTGAAGTTAAGTGAGTTCGTGCGATAGCAATCCCAGGATGGGTGACCCACTGGGAAGTTCTCGTGTGAGTTCCTAGAAACAAAACCGTGAGGGCGTGGTCGGGGCCCAAAGCGGACAATATCGTGTTACGATGGAGTCGAGCCCGGAATGTGGTGGGGGCCTGGGCCGGGATGTGATAATTTAGTATCAGAGCCAATCCCTGGCCAGATGTGTGTCGACGAGGACGTCGGGCCCCTAAGGGGGGTGGATTGTGACGTCCCATATCACCCAGGGAAGTGGATCCTATAAGCCTTATATGTATATTCCCATCTCTACCTAGCACGAGGCCTTTTGGGAGCTCACTGGCTTCGGGTTCCATCGGAACTTCGAAGTTAAGCGAGTTCGCGCGAGAGCAATCCCAGGATGGGTGACCCAATGTGATGTTCTCATGTGAGTTCCTAGAAACAAAACCGTGAGGGCATGGTCGGGGCCCAAAGCGGACAATATCGTGCTACGGCAGAGTCAAGCCCGAGATGTGGTGGGGGTTCGGGCCGGGATGTGACAATAATCAACCAATTGTATACTCAAGCCCTGCACCCTACGCCTGACATATACAAGGTTCATTATTATTCAAGGCAAACTTCAGCCCTTGAATATCCTCACAACTCAAACACTTTACAAACTCAACACAACTTTTTTTCTTGCTTTGCAATGCATATGTATATGTCATGTTCACATAGATATCAATACTCACACTTTATCTTACAAGCCTACAAGCTTCAACATAAATCAAATTGATTAGTAACAAGAATAATATAATCATAATATTAATAACAAAGTAATAATTTATAATCCATCATATATAATGTTGCTCACTCCATATTTGTTTTTCCAACGTCTCGTCCATCTTGGTCGGGCAACCTGTTTTTATTAGAAAAGAATAGACATCCATGTTAGAGAAATTAATTTTTAGAGTGAAATATATGTCTCAAAGGCCACAAAGCATGGAATCATGTTTCTAGCTTTTCCCTTTCCAAACATCATCTTTTATTTTTATTTTAGCCCACCACTTCTTCTTCTTCTACTTTATAATATAGATGAAACTATCACCTATTCGAACTGGGATATAAATCAGCACATAGATTATATTATCGTTATTTTTGGATATGTTATAGAGGAGATGATAAGGAACAACTTTTGTTAAGGAAGTGTTTCGACTGGAGCTACGAAAAATGGGGTTTTAGTGCTCATAACATGGCCGTCCAGTTTCCTGCGGGATTAGAGACTGAGTTGGTATTTTAAACATATTGGAAGATTGCACCGTTGGAATTTCCTAAAATTTTGATATATCATGGTAGAGAGAAAGACAAACAACTCTCTTGAAGAAAGTAGTATTGTATAATCTATGGATGATGGTGTTTTGGTCTGTTAAATAGGCTGAACGAATTTCTAGTTTTTGGATATCTTTCTTTTGATAGATGGAGTTTGGTGGAGATTTGTTGGGTAAGGTTTCATGTATTTCTCTGAGATTTATTGGAGTTGTACTTTTTCTTCCTTTTCTTCTTCTTCTTCTTCATCTCTCTTCTCTCCCTTCTTCCTCTATGTCCTTCCGTTGTTTCTTTTCTCATTCCTTTATGTAGATTGCATGACATCTGCTTCTCCAAAGAATCTCCACATGTGTGCCAATGGAAAGAAAGCAAGTGTTGTGCTAATCATTACCATGAAATGTGTTCCAATCACAAGACAACAAATGTTGTCCCAATCCTTAGCAATGAAATGTGGTCCAATAGAAAAAACAAGTGTGAAGCTAATTATGAATTAATGAATAATATGCAAGATGTTCCTTGCACCCAAAGGCCACGTCCAAACAATTTGGGGGAATGAATCCTCACCAATTATCAACCATGATATGTGGTCCAATAGCAAAACAACAAATGTGAAGCTAATCAATATCATGCAAGGTGAACAAACACTCAAAAGCCACGTCCAAAGTCTAAGGGATATGCATCCCACCCGTTCTTACCTCATTGGAAAATTTGGAATGATAGATTTAAAGCATTGAAGAGAGAATATAGACAATTAATTGAAATTCTCCTAGGCTAGTGAGTAAGCACTCGAAAACAACAACAACACATTGCCACATGCATGCCAATACATACACATACCTAGTCTATGGCTCTATATAGACTCACACCTCTCCAATGTTTAGGGGTGGGTAATCTCTCTACATTAACTCAACTTGCCCACTCACTCCTACTTGGTAAAAATATCAAACCAAACTCAACACCTAGCCACACATATAAGCAAAGGCTTCCCACCTCCACACCCTAATTATTAGCTTCTATTAATTACCAACTTCCACCTTAACCTATCTAGAGTGGTGACTAACCCCTTCTCTTTATTCTCTAATAGTTGGCAAAACTCTACTTAGCATTTGTGAGAAAAGTAAAGCCAAACTCATCATAATCCCCTTCTCCAACTCAAACTAAAAATATCTCTAATTACATATGAACATGAAATACTACTAGCTAGTTTTTTGAAATAATTTGTAGCAAAAAGGATTTTACATTGAGACTATTTTACATATCGAAAGTAGGTTTTTGCATAAAAAAAATCTAATAAAATCCTTACGTAAAAATAATTACCCAACATACACCCATATATATATATATATATATATAACCTTTTTTTTTTTTAATACGAGGTATTACAGAAATTGAATCACATTATTGCTAGCCTATTGTGATGTACTAATTATTAAAAAAAAACACACACACACACAAAATTAATTATTAAAAAAATACTATTAAAATGACGAAAATGCCCATGCATTATTTTGAGATGCTTTTGAAGTTTTTTGTTTTGGGAGCATTTTTGTCCAATTCTTTTTGTTGAAGCTTGGTGACACCAAAACACTATTCACCTTTTATTCTCTCTTTATATATAACAAGTAGAATGCGTTTCCATCTTCGCAATGGTGCAACTGACGTACGTTCATGGTGTCTTCCTTGTTCAACCATGGCTGTAACTAATATACATTCATGCGTGTCCAGTTTACCACTCCCAAAACCTCATCAACAACGACACAAGATTTGAAAGGGTTTTGACGTAATTAAAAGAAGTATTTTATAAAAATTGACATTTTTGAATTTATATGCTAAATTCAAAGAAGTATTCATGAACCTAACATTAATAATGAAACTGACATTAATAATGACCCGCTTGAATTTGAATGGGTATTTGGCATTAATATTCAAAGAAGTACATTCATGAACCTAACATTAATAATGAAACTGACATTAATAATGACCCACTTGAATTTGAATGGGTATTTGGCATTAATATTTTATGTCAAAACAAGTTTCATTAGGGTAATTGGGTCTATTCAAGTGGAGTTTTGGCTATATTTGAGATATTTTATAAAAATTAACATTTTTTAATTTATATATTAAATTTTGACTATATACAATAAATTCTCGTTCTGTTCTCAATAATGAAACTTCAAAGAAGTATCCATGAGCCTAACATTATTGAATTTTCAACCAAAGACTTTAAATATCATGATTTCAAGTCAACACTAAGATTATATATGAATTTTCAATAGCATACATACATTACATATATATATATATATGTATGTATACACACACACACACACACAGAGACACACATGCAGGCGAAGTAGCTATCATGATGCCAGATCACAACTCGGGCGGGCTACTTTTGCTCTGCATGATTCTCATATCCCTCTCACTTATATCAATGGTCATATTTGCTTGTGGTGATAGCTCAGGAAGACCTAGACCTGGAGGCGGCGGTTGTGGAGGCGGAGGCGGCGGTTGTGGAGGTGGAGGTGGAGGCTGTTAAAAAAGAGAGGAGGCATGTCAAATTTATGTTTTCAGAAAAATGAAACAGTAAGAATTTAAGCAAAATATATCGTTCTTATAGTTGTTATGTTCTTGTTGATTTGTAGGCTGGTTGTGTTATATTATAGAATTTGATATACATATGTATCTCTGATGGTCAAATTATGTGTATTTTTAATCAATAAGATGCTTTATTCAAGAATTTAAATACAAAATCATACAAATAGCAGTTTAAAACAAAGGTAAAATCAGGATTAAATACCAAAATGGGGATAAGATTTTAAGGAAAAAATATCAGCTTTAACAAAAAAGTATCAAGCCCAATTCATTTTGTTTGGACTAGCCTTCATGCACGCGCTCACGCGCGTGCAAAAGACATTTTTTTGAATCACGGTGTGCTAAGCGCGACTTACACGTTTTAAATGTATTTGTATGCGTAAATTGACAAAAGGGAAGTAAAATATTTGAAGTAAATGAATAATCTTAGATCATGCTACAAGAAACCCCTCATAAACCAATTAAAACAGCTGAATTCACATAATAAAATTGGTCTTTATAGAATTTACATTAAATAGAGAAAATAATATTTAATAAACAATTGATTGAATCACATTATTGCTAGCCCATTGTGAGGCTAAGCACACCCCCTCCTCCTTAGTGTAGATAATATCGTTTGTTAAAATAAAATAAAAAATCATTTGACAACTAATTTAATCACATTATTATCCGCGTGCGAAAAACCTTTTTTATAACCAGCATTTAATAAAAAACTGATTGAATCACATTATTGCTAGCTCATTGTGAGGCTAAGCACACCCCCTCCACCTTAGTGTAGATAATATCGTTAGTTTAAAAAAAATATCATTTGACAACTAATTTAATCACATTATTATCCGCGTGCGAAATATCTTTTTATAACCGGCATTACACGCCTCTTAAGATGTTTTAAATGTGTTTTAAAATAGAGAAAAATATATTTAATAAGCAACTGATTGAATCACATTATTGCTAGCTTATTGTGAGGCTAAGCCCACCCCCTCCCCCTTAGTGTAGATAATATTGTTTGTTAAAAATAAAAATAAAAACATTTGACAACTAATTTAATCACATTATTATTCGTGTGCGAAAGATTTTTTTTATAACCGGCATTACTTGCCTTTTAAGATGTTTTGAACGTGTTTAAAATAGACAAAATAATATTTAATAAACAACTGATTGAATCACATTATTGCTAGCCCATTGTGAGGCTAAGCCCACCCCCTCCCCCTTGGTGTAGATAATATCGTTTGTTAAAAAAAAAAATCATTTGACAACTAATTTAATCACATTATTATTCGTGTGCGAAATATTTTTTCTATAACCAGCATTATACGCCTTTTAAGATATTTTGAACGTGTTTAAAATAGAGAAAATAATATTTAATAAACAACTGATTGAATCACATTATTGCTAGCCCATTGTGAGGCTAAGCACACCCCTTTTAGTGTAGATAATATCGTTTGTTAAAAAAAACAATCATTTGACAACTAATTTAATTACATTATTATCTGAGTGCGAATGACATTTTTTATAACCGGCATTACATGCCTCTTAAGATGTTTTGAACGTGTAAAAAACAAAAACAATCATTTGACTACTAATTTAATCACATTATTATCCGCGTGAAAATGACATTTTTTTATAACCGGCATTACACGCCTCTTAAGACTTTTTGAACGTATTTAAAAATAGAGAAATTGAATCAAATTATTGCTAGCCTATTGTGAGGTACTAATTATTAAAAAAAAAAAAAAAAAAAAACAGACACACACACACAAAAATTAATTATTAAAAAATAGTATTAAAATGATGAAAATGCCCCTACCTTATTTGATGCATTATTTTGGGGTGCCTTTGATGTTTTTTGTTTTGGGGGCATTTTTATCCAATTATTTTTGTTGAAGCTTGGTGACACCAAAACACTATTCACCTTTTCTTCTCTCTTTATATATAACTAGCCTTCATGCACGCGCTCACGCGCGTGTAGAAGACATTTTTTGAATTACAGCGTGCTACGCATGACTTACACTTTTAAATGTATTTATATGCGTAAATTAACAAAAGGAAAGTCAAATATTTGAAGTAAATGAATAATTTTAGATCATAATATTTAATAAATAACTAATTGAATCACATTATTGCTAACTCATTGTAAGGCTAAACCCGCATTCCCCTTAGTGTACATAATATCGTTTGTTAAAAATAAAAATAAAAAACAATCATTTGACAACTTATTTAATCAAATTATTATCCGCATGCAAAAGTCCTTTTTATAATAGGCATTACACGCCTCTTAAGATATTTTGAACACAATATTCATGATTTTCCTTATTTTTTTGTTATATTTTTTTCCCCTTCACGTGGACACCATCAACTTTCACTCATCATTCGTTATTTTCTTTTTTTATCACTAGCGCTACACGCCTGTTAAGATGTTTTGAACACAATATTCATGATTTCTCTTATTTTTTATTATTTTTTCTTCCCCCATCACGTGGTCACCATCAACTTTGTCATTTTTTTTAGGGAACTGTAACGAAAAGCTTCAGGTACTGTTTACTTTAACGAAAAACCACATTTTTATACTAAAAAGTCAATTCTTGTACTATTCACTTTACCCTTTATTTTGTCCTTATCGTTTCACCTCTAAGTTTTCAAGCCATTTTCATTATTTTTTTTATTTATTCTTTTCTCTCTTCCCTTTCATTTTTTTATTCTTTTCTTTCTCCTATTTTTATTTATATTATATTTTATGATGACCACGTGCATTTTTTGGCTTACACGTTTTAAATGTATTTATATGCGTAAATTGACAAAAGGAAAGTCAAATATTTGAAGTAAATGAATAATTTTAAATCATGCTAGAAGAAACTCTTCATAAACCAATTAAAACAGCTGAATTCACATAATAAAATCAGTTTCTATATAATTTACATTATGAATAGAGAAAATAATATTTAATAAATAGTTAATTTGTCACATCTCGGTCCGAGGCGGATCACTTCCCGGGCCCGCTCCACCACCGTAGCTCGATATTGTCCGTTTTGGGCCCCGACCACGCCCTCACGGTTTTGTTTCTGGGAACTCACGAGCAACTTCCAAGTGGGTCACTCATCTTGGGAGTGATCTGGCCTCCTTCTCGCTTAACTTCGGAGTTCCTACGGAACCCGAAGCCAATGAGCTCCCAAAAGGCCTTGTGCTAGGTAGAGATGAGAATATACATTTAAGGATCACTCCCCTGGGCGATGTGGGATGTTACAATCCACCCCCCTTAGGGGCCCGACGTCCTCGTCGGCACACTTCCGGCCAGGGATTGGCTCTGATACCATTTGTCACATCCCGGCCCAGGACGGATCACTTCCCGGGCCCGCTCCACCACCGTAGCACGATATTGTCCGCTGTGGGCTTACCATTCCCTCACGGTTTTGTTTATGGGAGCTCACGAGCAACTTCCCAATGGGTCACCCATCATGGGAGTGCTCTGGCCTCCTTCTCGCTTAACTTCGGAGTTCCTACGGAACCCGAAGCCAGTGAGCACCCAAAAAGCCTCGTGCTAGGTAGGGATGAGAATATACATTTAAGAATCACTCCCCTAGGCGATATGAGATGTTACATAATTGATTCACATTATTGCTAGCCCATTGTGAGGCTGAGCCCACCCCATCCCCATTAGTGTAGATAATATCGTTTGTTTAGAAAAAAAACACACAATCATTTGACAATTAATTTAATCACATTATTATTCGCGTGCGAAATGCCTTTTTTTTATAAAGAAAATAATATTTACTAACCAACTGATTGAATCATATTATTGCTAGCCCATTGTGAGGCTAATCCCATTTTCCCCTTAATGTAGATAATATCGATAATATCGTTTGTTAAAAAAAAAACAATCATTTGACAACTCATTTAATCAAATTATTATCCGCGTGCCAAAAACTTTTTTTATAACCGGCATTACACTCCTCTTAAGATGTTTTGAACACAATATTCATGATTTTTCTTATTTTTATTATATTTTTCTTTCTCCTTCACGTGTGCACCATCAACTTTCACTCATCATTCGTTATTTTCTTTTTTTTATCACTGGCGCTACACGCCTCTTAAGATGTTTTGAACACAATATTCATGATTTCTCATATTTTTTATTATTTGTTTTCTTCTCCCATCATGTGTGCACCATCAACTTTGTCATTTTTTTAGGGAACTTTAACAAAAAGCTCTCGGTACTGTTCACTTTAACGAAAAACCATATTTTTACACTAAAAAGTCAATATTGATACTATTCACTTTACGTTTTATTTTATCCTTATTGTTAAAACTCAAAGTTTTCAAGCCATTTTCATTAGTTTTTTTTTTATTCTTTTCTCTCTTCTCTTTCAATTTTTTATTCTTTTCTTTCTCCCATTTATATTTATATTATATTTTATGATGACCAAATTACCCAATTACCCTTGCATGATTTGATGTATTAAATTGGGATGCTTTTGGATTTTTTTGGTTAAGGGGCAATTTTTGTCCTTTTATTTTTGTTGAAGCCGACCCCAAAGTGGGGCTCTGGCTTTATATATAAGATAGATAGATTACCTCTTAAACAAACATAGTTGTATGATAGTAACACATCCGAGGGCAGTTCTGAGGTGTTTCAAACATCTAAACAGTCTTTTCATCAATTAAGGCTATTTTGTCGAGTTCCTTAGAGAGTTGTCTCGCGCCCTTAGGACCCACCTGTGTCGGTTTTGGGTACACATACCCTTTAATTGAAGATCGTTGGGGTTTTTTTCTAGGAGTATGGAACGAGTTACTTCAGCGCCGTGGCGTCTAGTACTCGAACATCGGCTTGAGATATTTTCTCTACCCCTTCTTACCCTAAAAATCAGAGGCACCCCACGTAATACATTTAGTTTGCTACATGTATAAATTTCGAAACTTGAAACTACATGGACCAAAATTATAATTTGGCCTAACGAAGAGAAAAACCGAAACACGGTCATAACAAAAGGCCTACGGAGTATGAAACTCAACGGTAAAAATCGAAAGTTTATTCATTGGAACTGAGCTCAGTACAATTATTGTGTCGGTCTGTTCAGTACATTACAGTTTTATTTACCAACTATAGATTTGTCTGAAGAAAACTAAAACTGACCACATGAGGGCGAAAGAAGTAAGGAATCAAAAGAATGAAACAATGGATGTGAATAACAGCTCAATGTTTTAGGTGGAAAGTGTTGTGCAAGGTTTTAGAAACCAGAAAACGTCGAGGGCTCTAGCTTCTCTTCCATCGACTAGACAAACGTTTTTGCCTTTCTCTGTGGAATCCTCCTTGTTCACCACCACCTTTTTGTTTTGCTCTACCTCTCCAAGAATTCCCCTTTCCTGGTCATCATGCAGAAAAAACAGATCAGAAAAATTAACTGACAATGCTTGATATTAGCACAAATCAAATCTACGAAGGGATCTCTTAGTTTGAGCGGCAAATTGAGTCATATACAAAATCGCTTAGATTTTGTTTAGTCGTAGCACCGTAACACGATATGGAGGTGCTAAGGAAGTCTGAAATGCGTAAGGCCTCATCTGGTATAGATCATAGGATTGGAATGGATAACCCATTCACGGCATATTGAAGGTAGAGGAGAATGATTTTATGATGACTGAATTACCAAATTACCCTTGTGTGGAAACATGGCTGCAAGTCCCAGGTGTGGGTGTGGGAGTTCCACCCAAAGACTGGAACACCAGAAGAGGTTCAGCAAATTGAAGATGCCCACAAGGATTTCTGAAACAACCGTTTCGAAAGGTGGCACAGCTCGGACCTCTTCAAGAAAATTCCGGTTCTTTCATTTGGGTTTTTCTTAATTTCATTGGTACTTTTTTCTCAAGAAAGTGAATATACAGCATATGGGTGGGAAATGGGCATTTATTTATTTAGTTACTGAAATTTGAATGTAGACTGTTCAAATTATGGTTGCGGTGTTCTGGATCATTGAATTATGTATAAAATCAGTCAGAACTGTGCTCAATTTGATAATGTTGAACAATTTGGTCGGGTTTTCACACAATATTGTAGGATTGTGTAGTGTTAGGCATTGCAAGTCTGAATGATGTTTTTCATTCGTGTGATCTGTGTTGAGATACTGTGTAATGCACTTGAGCTCTTTGAGTGTTTTTGTATGAAACTCATAGTTGTCGGAGAGTTTTAACCATCCTCTGAATTAGTGTCCTCGATCATGCCTAATTTGTTAAACCCTTTCCAATATGGACTTGGATTGTCTGCCCTCCCATTTCGGTGCCCTCCACGTGCCCTCCTGTTTTATGTGGTCACGGTTAATCCATGCCAATATTTTATATTGTTTTTTTATAAAAATAATAAGACAAAAAAAAATAGTAATATAAAATATTGACGTGGTTTAACCGTGACCACACAAACAGGAGGACACGGGAAGGGCACCAAAATGGGAGGGCAGACAATCCAAGTCCTTCCAATATAAGTGGTTTTAGGCCAAATCATGAGTTTTGACGTTAACATGTTTTGGAACACTACTTTCCATGTAATCCAGAAGATGAAAACACAGAGAATCTGTATATCATGGTTAAATACTATGAATAAGTCTTGACATTCCAAAAGATTGCTGCATTTACATTTAGGAACTTCATAGCCTTTCTTCTTAGTAAAATGAATTAACCAAGATTGTTTTTTCTTTATTATTTGGTCCATTTGGTAATTGTTGAGTGACTGACTAAGTATTACTTACCAATTGCAACAGATTATTGCACTTTCAACTACTAGAGGTCTGAATGCTGTGTTATGGTCCATATATCTCTATAATCATCAGGTAAGAATGGTTTTCATGAAATTAATGCTTTTTAAGAAAGCTTTCATTTCGGCATAGAAAAATGAATAAATTCATTTGCAGAATGAAGATGGGGATGGCGTCTGCATATTGAGGGGCCAAATAGCATGATTGTGGACTGTTTTGGTTCTTTATTGAACATTAGGATGTAAATAAATTTTGACATGGATTACACATTTAACATAGTTTTAAAAGCCGCAGCATCGCGCGGGTTCAATTTCTAGTCAAATCTATGAGGGGATCTGAGTTCGAGCGGCAAATTGAGTCATATACAAAATCGCTTAGATTTTGGTTTAGTCATAGCACCGTAACACGATATGGAGGTGAGAAGGAAGTCTTAAATGCGCAAGGCCTCATCTGGTATAGATCATAGGATTGGAATGGATAACCCATTCACGGCATATTAAAGGTAGAGGAGAATGATTTTTTTCTTTCGTTTTTGAGAGGATTAGACATGAAGGAATATTCTCCCTTCTAATCCTACCATTTTGGGGAGGATTGGTACCTCCAAGTTAGTCACAATTATTTCACTTCTTCCTTCAACATACCTTAAAAATAGTGTCTATGCATGAAAGTACAACTAAGCTGACCGAAATTTGAGTTTACCATTTCAACAAGTCATTTTCATTAGTTTTCCTTTTTCTTTATTCTTTTCTCTCTTCCCTTTCATTTTTTATTCTTTTCTTTCACCTATTTATATTTATATTATATTTTATGATGACTGAATTACCAAATTACCCTTGCATGATTTGATGTATTAAATTGGGATGCTTTTGGATTTTTTTGGTTGAGGGGCAATTTTTGTACTTTTATTTTTGTTGAAGCCGTGACCCCAAAGTGGGGCGCTGGCTTTATATATAAGATAGATAGATTACCTCTTAAACAAACATAGTTGCATGATAGTAACACATCTGAGGGCAGTTATGAGGTGTTTCAAACATCTAAACAGTCAAAATTTTCATTAATTAAGGCTATTTTGCCGAGTTCCTTAGAGAGTTGTCTCGCGCCCTTAGGTATTCTCTACCTACCCACCTGTGTCGGTTTTGGGTACACATACCCTTTAATTGAAGATTGTTGGGGTTTTTTACTAGGAGTATGACACGAGTTACTTCAGCGCCGTGGCGTCTAGTACTCGAACATCGGCTTGAGATATTTTCTCTACCCCTTCTTACCATAAAAATCAGAGACACCCCGCGTAAACCATTTCAACAAGTCATTTTCATTAGTTTTCCTTTTTCTTTATTCTTTTCTCTCTTCCCTTTCATTTTTTTATTCTTTTCTTTCACCTATTTATATTTATATTATATTTTATGATGACTGAATTACCAAATTACCCTTGCATGATTTGATGTATTAAAGTGGGATGCTTTTGGATTTTTTTGGTTGAGGGGCAATTTTTGTACTTTTATTTTTGTTGAAGCCGTGACCCCAAAGTGGGGCGCTGGCTTTATATATAAGATAGATAGATTACCTCTTAAACAAACATAGTTGCATGATAGTAACACATCTGAGGGCAGTTATGAGGTGTTTCAAACATCTAAACAGTCAAAATTTTCATTAATTAAGGCTATTTTGCCGAGTTCCTTAGAGAGTTGTCTCGCGCCCTTAGGTATTCTCTACCTACCCACCTGTGTCGGTTTTGGGTACACATACCCTTTAATTGAAGATTGTTGGGGTTTTTTACTAGGAGTATGACACGAGTTACTTCAGCGTCGTGGCGTCTAGTACTCGAACATCGGCTTGAGATATTTTCTCTACCCCTTCTTACCATAAAAATCAGAGACACCCCGCGTAAACCATTTCAACAAGTCATTTTCATTAGTTTTCCTTTTTCTTTATTCTTTTCTCTCTTCCCTTTCATTTTTTTATTCTTTTCTTTCACCTATTTATATTTATATTATATTTTATGATGACTGAATTACCAAATTACCCTTGCATGATTTGATGTATTAAATTGGGATGCTTTTGGATTTTTTTGGTTGAGGGGCAATTTTTGTACTTTTATTTTTGTTGAAGCCGTGACCCCAAAGTGGGGCGCTGGCTTTATATATAAGATAGATAGATTACCTCTTAAACAAACATAGTTGCATGATAGTAACACATCTGAGGGCAGTTATGAGGTGTTTCAAACATCTAAACAGTCAAAATTTTCATTAATTAAGGCTATTTTGCCGAGTTCCTTAGAGAGTTGTCTCGCGCCCTTAGGTATTCTCTACCTACCCACCTGTGTCGGTTTTGGGTACACATACCCTTTAATTGAAGATTGTTGGGGTTTTTTACTAGGAGTATGACACGAGTTACTTCAGCGCCGTGGCGTCTAGTACTCGAACATCGGCTTGAGATATTTTCTCTACCCCTTCTTACCATAAAAATCAGAGACACCCCGCGTAAACCATTTCAACAAGTCATTTTCATTAGTTTTCCTTTTTCTTTATTCTTTTCTCTCTTCCCTTTCATTTTTTTATTCTTTTCTTTCACCTATTTATATTTATATTATATTTTATGATGACTGAATTACCAAATTACCCTTGCATGATTTGATGTATTAAATTGGGATGCTTTTGGATTTTTTTGGTTGAGGGGCAATTTTTGTACTTTTATTTTTGTTGAAGCCGTGACCCCAAAGTGGGGCGCTGGCTTTATATATAAGATAGATAGATTACCTCTTAAACAAACATAGTTGCATGATAGTAACACATCTGAGGGCAGTTATGAGGTGTTTCAAACATCTAAACAGTCAAAATTTTCATTAATTAAGGCTATTTTGCCGAGTTCCTTAGAGAGTTGTCTCGCGCCCTTAGGTATTCTCTACCTACCCACCTGTGTCGGTTTTGGGTACACATACCCTTTAATTGAAGATTGTTGGGGTTTTTTACTAGGAGTATGACACGAGTTACTTCAGCGCCGTGGCGTCTAGTACTCGAACATCGGCTTGAGATATTTTCTCTACCCCTTCTTACCATAAAAATCAGAGACACCCTGCGTAATACATTTAGTTTGCTACATGTATAAATTTCGAAACTTGAAACTACATGGACCAAAATTATAATTTGGCCTAACGAAGAGAAAAACCGAAACACAGTCACAACAAAAGGCCTACGGAGTATGAAACTCAAACGGTAAAAATCGAAGGTGTATTCATCGGAACTGAGCTCAGTACAATTATTGTGTCGGTCTGTTCAGTACATTACAGTTTTATTTACGAACTATAGATTTGTCTGAAGAAAACTAAAACTACAGACCGCATGAGGGCGAAAGAATTAAGGAATCAAAAGAATGAAACAATGGATGTGAATAACAGCTCAATGTTTTAGGTGGAAAGTGTTGTGCAAGGTTTTAGAAACCAGAAAACGTCGAGGGCTCTAGTTTCTCTTCCACCGACTAGACAAACGTTTTTGCCTTTCTCTGTGGAATCCTCCTTGTTCACCACCACCTTTTTGTTTTGCTCTACCTCTCCAAGAATTCCCCTTTCCTGGTCATCATGCAGAAAAAACAGATCAGAAAAATTAACTGACAATGCTTGATATTAGCACAAATCAAATCTACGAAGGGATCTTAGTTTGAGCGGCAAATTGAGTCATATACAAAATCGCTTAGATTTTGTTTAGTCGTAGCACCGTAACACGATATGGAGGTGCTAAGGAAGTCTGAAATGCGTAAGGCCTCATCTAGTATAGATCATAGGATTGGAATGGATAACCCATTCACGGCATATTGAAGGTAGAGGAGAATGATTTTTTCTTTCGTTTTTGAGAGGATTAGACATGAAGGAATATTCTCCCTTCTAATCCTACCATTTTGGGGAGGATTGGTACCTCCAAAAATAGTGAGTCACAATTATTTCACTTCTTCCTTCAACATACCTTAAAAATAGTGTCTTATCCATTCCAATCCAGTCCCGTATTTCAAACGAGGCCAAAATCTTGAGCAAATTATAAATTGGCCTATCATGAAAATACAACTAAGCTGACTGAAATTCGAGTTTATCATTTCAACTAAGATGGCTATGCAAACCAATAAAACCAACTTTGTAACTGTATTATCAAGCTTGAGTTGCAAGAAAGACTCAGATATCTCAGTCAAGTGACTTAACAGATAAAAAATAATACGAACAAGGAGAAGGATGCAGCTAGTTACTTACCATCAGCTTGGACTTGGAAGCTTTTGAAGGTATGATTTTGCTGGGAGGCCTTGTTGCAGAAAAGCATTGAGGAGAGGGAGGGTTGGTCCGGATTTGCAACAAGCTCTCGCCCCCTTTGCGCTTAACATTCTCTAAACTTAGAGGGATTGGGATGTTCTCTGCCTCATCATCTCTTCTGCAGAAGGTGGTCATCAAAAGTCAACCTTATGTATCCAATCATCAAAGCCAGAAAAAGCTTCAAGATTCATAGAGGTAATTTGTTATCAACCAGATCAGATGATCATAATTTAAACTGCATCAAACGTTTTACCACAAGTGAAGAAGAAAATGTTTATACCGTAAAAACACAGATACAAACACACAATTACATGCATAACAAAGGATAGAAAGTGCACACAAATATAGAGGCTTGCATTACAAACAAATATATAGAGAAAAAGATTAAACTTACTTTTTCCTCCTTGGCTTCTCTGAATTGCTCCCCTCCTTTCCTTCAGTGTTAATTTTGCTCACCTCAAGCAATGGCGTTCTCTTCATTTGCCTCCCATTTTTCCCTTTATTAACCTCCAGCAATGGAGTTCTCTCCATTTGCCTTTCAGTTTTCCCCTTATCCACCTCAAACAGCGGCATTCTCTCTGTTTCCCTCCCTTTCAACTCCCCAGAAACCCCACGGTTACACTCCTCCTCCTTCACTACCTCTTCCTTCAAGCCCGCTGGGCTTTTCCTCACATTCGAATTCTCCACATCCTCTCCCTCCCTCGCTCTCATAGCCATTCTCTTCAATTCGGAACAGAAGTCTGTAATCTGATTCAGAAGATCCCTCCCCGCAAATAAATTCCTCGCTGACAGCGTGCTTCTCAGCTTAGGAAGCACCTCATCGTTCGGCAGGGTGCTCTCAATTGGTTGCTTCTTCTCTGTGCTTGATTTGATTGTTGCCTTCATGGCATTAGCTTGGTTCATTGGAGGGGTTGATAGATTGGGGTTCTGATTTTCACTTTCTTCCTTGAATCTTGAATTATTAGTCGGGTAAATCGAAGATTGATTCAACCCTCTTCTCTTCAGTTTCACATCTCTGAATTACAAACGAAAAGGTTAAATTCTGCGAAACCGGATTAAATTGTATTGTGAAAACAAGGGTTCATGGGTTTTGCTTTTTACCTCTGGACTTTATCACTAAGTGGAGAAACTTCAGGAACAACAGCGGGGCTCGGAACCTTTCCCAGATGGACAAACAAAGAAATTAGAAACTTAGAAAAAATAAAAAGAAGAGAATTATACAAAATCTATGCTGGGGTAGCTCCAAAATGCGAGGAAAATAAAGACGAAAGCGAAAATTACATCTTATGCCGAATACCAAAGAATCAAGATCTCAAATTTTCAGTCTTTCCCATCACATTTTCTTAGCAACCAAGCAGATTAACACGAAAAAAATAAAAATTAAACAAAATCAGAAAAGCCAACCAAAAAGAAAGAAAGGCTGGAAAAGGAGAAACCTTGGGAGGTGATGACTTGAGAAAATCTTCAGCCGTCTTCGGATGCTTGCATCCTGCAATTCAGAAAAATAATCCAAGAAAATATTTAGTCAGTCAAAATTAGAAACAAAGAAAAAAGAAGGGGTTGAAGTATAATTTGAGAAGGATTAAGGTACCGGGTCGGCAGAACCAGGCCTGATCGTCGACGGAATTGTCATTGGGGTTCAAGAAATCGAACCACTTGGGCGCGTTTATTTGCTCGTAGTATTTGTCCTCTACGAATCTCCACTCTAAACTTTTCCAATCGATTTTTGCTGGTTCCATAAATCTCACAGACAAAATCCCAGAAAGAAAGCGAGCTGTACAATAACCACGGTAAGAGAGAAAGAGAGAGATTGGTGGGTTTTGGAGCTGAAGAGGTGGACAGTGGAAGAAGAAGTAACCGTTACGGGAGAAATAGTGAACGTTGATGGGGTCGATGGGGTTTTACTAAATTTTCGACCGTTGGAGATTGATTAATAGATTAATTATTGGGGTCGTGGCTTAGGCAGTAGGATTGTCAGTTTTGGATTCATTGTGAGAACTAGGGGTGGTACGGTATGGGATATCGAACCGAAATCCGTGTCCTGATTTCCAAACCGAAATTTTTGGGAATTCCAAATCCAATACTGATCCCAAACCAATTTTTCGGGAATCCCGAAATAATTTCGGGATTTCGGGACAAATCGGAAATCCCGAAATGATTTTGGGCTAAAATTCGACCTTTTATATTGGGCTACCAATCTGTTGCAGACTAAATTTTCTTAATAAATTTCATAGGCCATTGTAAGTTACAAGTATACAACAAAACCAATATGTTGCAATAAAAATAAATTTAATCTGTAACTTACAATTTAATCTGTGCACAGATTAAATTTCATGGAGGACCTGAGCATCAAAATTCCCATTAGTCCTTAGCGTGCATTTCACTCCTCCTTCCCCTCCTTATCTGTCCTAGTCATTTACAATGCCAAATGCCAAACTTTTTTGTGTTTCTCATGCACACACAGACACACATATATACATTCACACCAGGAAGGATAAATCATACACAATTTGTATGTAACGGTTGAGATTAAATCTCAACAGAATCCAATGGCTATTAAAATTCGAAATATATATTTAAAAATTAAATAATGTATATATTTTTTTTTCGGTTCGGTTTGGGATTACCGAAATCCCAAAAACTTGATCCCGATTCCCATACCAAAATTTTGGGATTGGTTCTGTATTGGGTACCAAAATTTTCGGGAATTTCGGTTTGGGATTTTTTCGGTTCGGTTTCGGGAATTTTTCGGTTCGGTTTGGGATTTTTTTCCAACCCTACTTTTAGAACACGGTGAGGAACACCAATTGTCATAATACAAAATTCATTGGAATTTTTTTTTTCCAAATTTTCAACAAACTATATTATTATACTTTGTATATTGGATCATATTCTTAGTACACTGAAAAATCTCTTGCATTTCAAAAGTACAAGTGACTTTAAATTTGATAATCATGTGAAGCTTTATAAGATTTGATCGATGTATCACACTTTAGGACAATATTAACTATACTATGAGGGAGACATCTATACTTCTTGCATTAAGGGCACGTTTAGTGGAACATACATGATTGGATTTTGTATTTTGGACTGGTTAGACTAGGATTAGATTGGATAGGGTGGGTGTCTACTATTTGGCGTAGACTCTCTCAATAGGATTGGAGTTGGGTTGAAAACTGAATTGGTGAAACATGAGAGATTTTTCAATGTGATTGGCACACGAAGTGGTACATTATGTATCTGTTTGGACTCAAAATTACATGCATGTGCAATTAAGGCCGTTGAATGAGCATAGCTCCCAACTGTCAGATGATTAGAGATTTTTCTTGATATTACTATTTTTTTTTATCATAGTAATTATCTTGAAAATATTCTTAAAGCGTACTAAGTTGTGATACGCGTAAAGCTCCATGCAGAGGAGGTTATGTAAAATGCCGTGCAGCATTAGAGTTCTATCCAAATGCTATTTAATCAGTTGCAAGAGTTGCATATTTAGCTTGCATGCAGAACCACGTGGAAAAATACCACAACGATGCAATTAATATTGGATGATCAACATGTGGATATGCCATTCGTATCCATTTGGAGTAATCAAAATAAGGTGATGTGATGGGATCAGGATGGTTTTGCAGATAATGCAAAACTACCAACCATGATGTTTTTTTTAAAAGGAAAACTAATGAAAAGAGTTTGAAAACTTTGAGTTTTAACGATAAGGACAAAATAAAGGGTAAAGTGAATAGTACCAGGATTGACATTTTAGTGTAAAATTGTGGTTTTTTGTTAAAGTGAACAGTACCGGGAGCTTTTCGTTAAAGTTTCATTTTTTATGCATGCATGGGATTCAAGGATAATGAAGTGATGGTGGGATAATGATTACACTTTGCGATTGGTTGTCAGAGATGGTAATTTAATTTGCCATTTGCAATTAGGTCGCTGAGTGCATTTGGATGAATAACGCGGAGAAAGAGTCTCTTGGTTGGAGTGGGATTAGCATTCAGAGTCCCCATTTGTCGGCCAGATATGCATGTGGTCATGACTTTCTCAGAATGTTCCATTACAGAGTCTTCAGGTGCAATCAAAATTGCTCTGCTTATTATCCAGGCCGTACCAAACAAAAAATATGTTCCTATAAATACAGACGCAGTGGCAAGGTTGAAAAAGCCCTCCAATTTAACACACAAAACTGTCATACGCAAACTCTCGCTCTACGTGAAACCTTTCAACAATCTTGAGATTTTTATTTTCTTTTTCCCGTCGACACATCTTCAGTTTGGACAAACAGCACTATAAAGGCAACCGGCGACATCTTCAGTTTGGATAAGCAGTACTGGAGCCATAGAATTAGCCGATCAAGGGGCACCTTCAGTTTGGATAAACATCATTGCTTCTCGGGCGACTGATTACCTATCCAAGTTTTGGCTGATAAGGATTTTCGAGTCTTTGTTGGTAGATGTCATCTCATCAACCTTCTCGGCGAAGTAAGGTGAGAAGTCAGCAGCACGCTCAACGCAACATCATCACATTTTACTCCCCGGCTGAGCTCGGCCGACGAGTTGGCACGCCCCGCACACAACTGAAGGATGTAGTTAGCTTATTGATTACTCGGCCTGGACACCACGTATGTTTGGTAGTTTTTAGGGTCAATAGTATAATTATATAAATGGTAGGATTTGAGTGTCAAAAAATTAATAACTCAAAAAATAAAATTTATCACCACTTATATAAAAACACGTGGTGTACCACTTGTATTCCCGTCATAATAAAAAATTTCCCGTGAAACAGGAGGAAGGCACGACCTACCCACTTACCAACGCCCACAACGGCCGTTCTTGACCCGCGGTCAACGTTGTTCACGACCCGCCCACGACACTGCTTTGATGGACCTGACAACACCTTTGCTCGCGACGCCCTGAGATTGACAATTGCTCGTGACGACTCGGCTACCCGCAACACTGTTTGTGACCCACCCCGAGACCCACGGTCGCGACGATTCAACGACGCCAGATTAGACGATTCAATGACGCCAAGATCCGTCGACCTGACAACGGTGCTCGCGACCCATCCCCGTAGTTGTATATTTTATATTTTAAACCGATATTTTCACCAATATCTATACATTTATCGACATTTCTCAAAAATTTATACTGATATGTCTACCAAACTGAACAAAACTTGTAGAGTGCCAGTGCTTTTTTCTCTTCTAGTCAGTTTCTGCTTATCAAGATTTTTATGTCAAATGAAAAAACACAACACTCTTAATAAATAAATGGATCGAATCAGTACCAAATCATCAACTTCACTGAACCCAAAAGTGAATTTGATAATCACAAACAAGATCTGATCCACCTCAGTCTCCTCAAGTCTCCCATCAATTAGCCAAGTCTTAAAATTCACTAAATAAATTGACATGAATCTGATATAACAACAATTTCAAGAACACAAGCTGAAATAAACTAAACCATACCTCTAGCTTCAACACGAATCAGTGATTTTACGCACAATATAAATTTGTGTGGCGATTTGCAAGAACCTAAAGGAGTGGCTAAAAGGTGCATTTTTTTACAATCTCTAATCTGAATCTCATATTCACTTTTAGGAGATTGAATTATAGGGTTTGTTTTCTTTAGTACTTCACAAGAGCTCGTTAAACGAAAAGAGAAAGGGCTTGTTTTCTCTACTACTTCACCGGAGCGTGTTAAACGAAAGAGATAAAAGGGTAGGAGGACCATAGTCTTTAACTACTCTGTATAGGCAAAGAAACAAAATAATCAAAGTATATGGAAGGGAAGCAAGGTAAAATTTCAGCTTCAGCTAGGAAATGGACATAGATTTTGCTTAATTTTTGTTTTCCAAATTGATGCTCTAATGCCTTGACTCCTCACCGAAAACCTCGAGGTTGCAAACTGGGCATACCTAAACAAATATAGAAACAGAAATGAGCGTGAGTTAGCGGGATGGATCATCAAATTGAAGGAAAACAGTGATATTCTGAATTCTGAAATCCATGATTTTATGGCGTTGGCCTACCTTGTTGATACCGAGCCATTTGCTGATGCATTCGCTATGGTAGACATGTTTGCATGGCAATGTGATTTGTCGATCCCCTCTTTTATACTGCATCTGGCAAATCACACACCTGCTCGTGGAAAAAGTCGCATCAAGGGGCAAATTCCAAAAGATTAAAAGAAAAAGCAGATTCTTCTTTTTTTTTTTTTCTTTTTTTTTTTTTTTTTTTTTTTCCGAAGAGAATCCTGCATCAAGTTTTCTGGAAACAAATAAAAGAATTGGAAGGGAAGTGTTTGATAACTTCTACAGCAAAAACCAACTGGACAAATCATCATCAAATAAAGGAGACTAATTAGGGCGCGCCACGAACTTGCCCATTTTATCAGAGCAATTATATGCTAATAATTTTATTTTTTTTGGGAAAACACTGTTAAGACAGTAACTAAAATCAAAAGCATCACCATATATTTTACATTTTTAAAGGATTAGGGTTCATCTTTGAGGTTTCTAAGACAACTCTTCTCGAGAAATCACATTTTCAGTCGCTAGATAAATAGGTTTATGTGTCAAGTGCTTTATAGATGATGATAGAATTCGAGCAGAGAAAATTTCTCATTTCTGTTAGGTTAAGTGTTTATGACAAGATGAACTCTAAAAAAAAAAAAAAAAAAAAGTGTTTATGACAAGATTATTTGCGTTAGTATGACAGAATTTTCTCATTGGGACACTACCAAATTTAGTATAATAGTATAATACCAGACAGATATCCAGATTGTCTAGAGAACTAAAAACGAAAATAGAGGCCATCACATTTACTTCTGAGATAAGGAAAAGATAAGGTCGGAAAATAGGTTTATTGTTTTAGGCAGATAAATTCTCATTACTCAACTGTCCACGAGTCAGAATGTTACCTCTCTCCGGATTTTTTCCTTAAAAAGAAGTTTCCACACTTGTATTTTGACAATGGAAGCAAACTAATAAGTTCGTCGGAAAGACCTCGGCTTTGAGTGCCAACTGCCTCACCCAAGTCAAGTAATTCCTGGGGCCAATATATAAAATAAAACATTTCAATTAACATTCATAAAATTTTTGGAAAATCCTATAGTTTGTACTAGACGTGTCAAACCAATGTAAATAACAAAACAAAGAAAAGCCAATATACAGGATCAATGAAACCGCTTGCCTTAAGTACCCCCAATCTATACTGCAAAAATGGCTAGTTGCAGAATGTCTCATAATCTTAATTTGAGCTGGGTATAAAGAAGTTAATCCAATATTGAAGTAATTTTCTATGCTATATATCACAATGCGATATAATAGTTTCTGAAGCCTCAAAGTGCCTACATCGTTCGCCTTCAGTCTAAAGAATCATGAAAAGCCAGTTTCATACGTTACTAACTTCGAAGAGGCAGACGAACAAAGGTATGTGTGGGACGTGCAACTGCCCAGGTTTGTGTTTATGTTTAATAAGTCTCCTGTGGGAACAAAATGGTAACGAATTTCTACTTCCAACAAGATTTACCTCATCAGTTGGAAAACCCATGTCACAGTAAAATGCAGGATAATAGAATAAGGTATGCATAACGAACCTCATAGGTCATGTTATCAGGATCAATGTCCTCTTGCCATGCAACCTGCAGATATACAGAGAGCAAAAGGCTGAACTTTAGCATAACTGCAGTGCAGGAGTCCAAGACTTGATAATGCAAACTAAATATGCATCTAAACTTTAGCATAAATGCACTTCTTTTTGAACTTCAAGTTCGAAAAGAAGTGCATTTATTCCAAAAATAAATTCGTGGACGTAATAATGCAAACTAAATATGCATCTAAACTAACCAAAATAATCCAGCAGAAAGAAAAACATACAATTGCACAAACCACAAAGGAGGATCCATACCTCAGAAGTACTTGTATTTTGCTGATTCTGAATACCTAAAAAAGCAAAAGAAATTCTTTGGTTACAATAGCGTTCAGTCTAACTGGTTAAATGTCAGTTCACAAACCATGAGTAGTATAATGCTTTGACGAAATTTCAAATCACATTATGGCATTACAGCACCATCAGAAATCAATTGCAACAAAATGGTATTGTGGGTTTTATAACTTCATGAAAATACGAAATGTCAAGGAAAAATGGTCTTTGATAACCCCAATTGACCAGTAGCATAAAATTTGATTCCACCAGATAAGTGACGGGTCACACTGAAAAACTGAATTGAACTAAATTTTGATTTCAAATTCCAAGCACAAGGAGCAAAGCATGACAAAGTGTGATCAATCAAAACCAATTTTCAGTATAAGAATACAAATAAACAGAAGCGTCTGACTAACATTCCTCAGGTGTAGGTGTAGCTTGCGCTTCCATGACAGCATCTTCTTCTAGCTGTGAGTCGGTGTTTGCAGGCTCTTCTGCATTCATCACTGAAGGGTATTCCCAAATCCTCCTGCTGACGTCCATTCTTGGTAAATGATCATTTACCTCATAAGTACCGTAATAAGAAGTACTCTCCGGACCAGATGGTAAAACCTTGTACGAACTCATGTTCATTGACCAGTACGCAGTTTCCTGGACACACAGCATGTAAAGATTTGCATTTTCAGCAAATACTAAAATTTCAGTTCATGAAAATAATACAGTATTTCACTCAGCAAAAAAGGTATATGGGAATATCTTTAATCCAACTAAAATCACAATGTACTGTATAGTTCTGAATATTTGTAACGAAAACTCAAAGTTAACACTCAGTAAAGGCAATAATACATTTCAGCTTCCCCAGCTCATTCCGATATCTCAAGAATTTCAAACAACATTAAAGCAAATGCATCTGAACAAACGCCAGCTTTCCAAATTTACAAGCAAGATGGATCTAAAACAATCTTATGAGGCGGCGAACATGATGTCATCACAGAATAACTTTCAAAAGAAAAGAACACATCAAAAATGGAAAAAGCAAACTTGCCTGATCATGCATCGGCATGGCAAGACCATAATTCATCGGTACATGAGAAAAACCGTCAAAGAAACCCATGAAGCCTTCGGTAGGTGTGTAAGGAAAGCCGGTGTCTAGGTAATGCACTTCCATATGTCCATTCTCATTCATTTTTGCACCACTTATCAAACCGAGATTCACATAAACAAGCTACAAAATGGAACCAAAATCTTTCAATACTTGTGCTAAAAAAATGGAAATTAAAAAATAAAATAAAATAGAATAAAAACTTTCACTATAAATTCACATTTGTGTATGTATTTATGTGTACATTGTAGCACTATCCTCAGACTAAGAAACTTTCACTATAAATTCAAAACAAAAACTGTTTATTCAATAATTTGTGACAAATTACAACATATATTCTAAAATTTGCAAAATTTAGGGCAAAACATGGACATGGACATGGACATTCTCAGAAATAGTGAAGCAGAATATAAAGCCATGTTTCATCTCCTAACTTTACATTCCTGTTTGGCTACTAAGAAAATGAAAGAAAAGGACTTCAAGACATAAAATTTCATTTTCTTTTCTTTGCCTTCTGCTTGATTCTCTCGGTAGCCAAACGCATGACAAGATTGTGTACAGAAGCAGAAGCGGTACCTTACTTTTAAGCCAAAACTCCCTTCACATTTTGCTGTGAAGCAAAAATGGGCAGCTCAGAGGACAAGTAAGAGAAACTGCAGTCTTCTTTCTTTCTAACTTCAAATTTTCTTCCCCTTAATTTCTTGAGAAAATTTGCTTCAACTCAGAGAGAGATTTGAGTTTGCACTTGACATATATATATATATAGAGAGAGAGAGAGAGAGAGAGAGAGAGAGAGAGAGAGAGAGAGAGAGAGAGGCTTTCTGTGTTGTGTTTGAGTTGCTCTCTCTAGAATTGTATTGTGTTATCCCTTTTTATTGTGTGTTGCGTTTGGCTTTTGTGAAGAGGAGCAGCTACATTTGAGATTTTCACGAACACGCTTCCCTTCTGAGTTATGTGTTATGTTTTGTTGACTCCAGCTAGATCTACCACGCTAACTTGTTATTAAACAAAACAAGATTACAACAACAATCCTCCTAATTCCTATTTGCTACCGCTGTCTCTACAGTCTACTCTATCTATGCTACACCATTGCACTTTAGAGCAACTCCACCCATGGAGCCCTTCCCCCTGGCAATCCACTATTCAATCCACCCTATTGAACAGTAACTGCCTTAAATGAATAGTAATTACCATTAATGAACAGTAATTGCCATTTACATCTCCACCCTTGGAACCCTCCCCCCTGGCAATAAGCAATAAAAATAATAATTTTTTTTGTTTGTTTAAATAATAAAAAATTACAAAAGCTATATATATCTCTCTCTCTCTGACACAAAAAAAATAAAAAATTGCAAACCCTCGGGCCAAAGGCCCGTCGACTCCCCACCCCCCTTCGCTCGAGCTCCCACCCTCACTCGGGCCCTTCCCCGCTGGATTTGCTCCCACCGGCCCGAGGGCCCTTTCTCCTCGCCTGACGCCCGAGCAACCAGCAAGGCTGGAGTTGCTCTTATGTAATCAATACTAGTATTTATTTAGGACGGCATATAGACTACTTTCTCTATACATCGGTGTATATGGAATGCAACGTTAGTTAGATTTAAATGTTTGGAATAAAGTTAATAAATCTAGCAATCTACTAAAACGGTGCATCTCATACATCGTGCATTGTGGAGTTTTTTGTCCATGATACTGATGTTTATCATAGTTTGATGTGATTATGGGGAATGAGATGTTTATGTTTTGCTCTAATTTCAATTTTGGTGACTTGTGTTTTTAGTTTGATTAATTTTATTGCATGTTTAAATTCTTTGATCAGAACTTGAGCGCTGTGTGTGCGGACATTAACTCAAATTTAGCCTAAACAATCGAAATTGTTTAGGTATTAAAACACACTGAATAAATTGATATGTTTATAACACATGAAATAAAATTGAAGAAAAAAAAACACATAAAATTAAAACCCTCTTTCAATTTTGCATCTCTATAAAATTAGAAACCTCTTTCAATTTTACATCTCCATAAATTAGAAAAAAAAAAAAAAAACTAAAAAGCTCTCCTCAGTCCTCAGTGATTCGAAATAGCTGTTTGATAGTCTCAAAGTTTATACTTAAGATTGGAAGGAGGGAAAAGAAAATTAAGAAAGAAGAAAGTTTTTTATCTCAGAAAAGATAAAAGTAAAAAAACATGTGATATACGGATGGATGGATGGTTGGCATTGAGTGATTGAACAAGGCTTGGCAGAGGGAGGGGTAAAAGCCGTTTTTACCGCCGGTGAGATCTTCTGGTGGGGGGGGGGGGGCCGCCGCACTTGCCAAAGATCCGTCTCTTTCTTCTATTGAATCTTTGCCGTACATCTCAGATCAGAACTGCGCTGTAAAAAAATCTTGAAGGTTTCTGATCCCTACAATTTGTTCAACTAAAAGAAAAAGTTGTCGGTCCCTATTCCCCAAACAGCTTTCTAAAGTGCAACAAGATAAGTTTAATTAATGTCAAAAGTATCTCATTCCAAACAAACACTAGATAAGCAAATAACTCTTTACTACATTGGTACAAAGATTTTGACCCCTTATAATGATGACATGAATTCAAATTTTATCGGTGGCCAATCGAACATTTAATTTAACCATTCTCGTTTCTTTCTAGGGTAATTGAGAGCAACTTATGTCAAAATGAGTTCACTGTTATTTGGCGTTTCAATTTATTAATAAATAGTTGATAGTGTTTCGGTCCAATAATGCATTCTCATATAAAGAAAAACTTTGCAATGCATTATTGGGACTGAGACTCTACATGGCGGTGAATTCGTTTCATGTTGTTGAATAAAGTAAAAAATTTCACATCAGCCATTTCACAAAATAAATTACAACTTATATCAAATAGTATTTATAATAACTTTTGCATAAGTGGGAACAGTATCAATTCAATTAGTGCTGGACCGATACCCATCTCGCTTATCATGGTAGTGAGTTGGTTGGGGCACCGATTATACCACGTGGCGATCTATTTTGAGTTGTTGGTAATAAGGCATAAGATTGTTTGGATTATAAAACTCTTATTATATCACTCTATAGTATAGAGTGTCATAGCGGTTTTCATCGAAACGTGAGTGTGAAAAGCCAAAATTTCAAGGCTCCCTAAAGCAAGAAACATATAGTATAAATTCTCACCAGCAAATGCGACACATTTGATTACTATAGATGAATAAAACATGCATCAAATTCCACTTCAATGATTTCTAAGTTCGAAATTGTGATGATTTTAAAAAACATATAGGTAATGTGTCTTTGGGAGAAGAGCAACTTATATAAAATGAGTTTGCTGTCACGTAGAGTTTCGATTCAATAAGACATTGTCTTGTAGAGAAAAACTTACATATGACAATGCATTACTGAATAAGGGACGCCAAGCAGATGGTAAACCTGTTTCATGTAAGTCTTTCTCTATTGGGAGTTTATTTACTTTGCTAATTTGAATAAAGTCTAAAGAATCCATAAGTCGTCTGTTCATTAATAAAAGTGAGAGGCTTTGGATTCGATTCTCACGAAAGGGTATTTGAACTAGATTTATATGGCCAGCCCATTGTGTAGTTTAACTTCATCTTCTATTTCTTAATGTAAATAATAGCATTGTATTAAAAAAAACATAAGTGAACTTTTCACTTTTGAACGATGCTTTAAGTAGTCATTACAAACTTTATTATGTATTTAATTTTGTCTAAGTCATTCGTTCATTGGTTTCTTTAGAAAGAAAAGGTGTGGCTGAGTATTATATGGGTCCATTGAAAGCTTTGCTTCTACGCAATACAAAATAATATAATAGCATTTTGATTGAACCATTGGTAAGGGTTGTTGTTCTAGCACATATATAAAAATGGAGCAAAATATTTTAACTTGAACAAGGCAATACTTCATCCAATGAAAGAATCTTATGCAAAACATGAGGAGTCCGGCGTGAATAGCCTGACCCTGTGCCTGAGGTCAGGGCGATGTCACCCTGTCGCCACTTAGGTTATAAGTTTTTTTGCATCAGGCACGTGCACTTCACGTGCGTGTGAGGCATGTGGTCCAACAAAATGTAGGGAAATGTCTATCATTTTTATTAGTATTTTGTAGGATAATCAATCCTTATAAAAAGTTGAGACAACTGATTAGTTGTACTAATCTCATCACATGGCTCAGGATGCAGTACCCATAAATTGGGAGAAGGACATCAAACGGATTTACTATAACATGACGTCTTGATCCAATAATGTTATGTTTTTCTCTATATAATGATGATGTATATTGGATTGAAACACACTTTTTACTTTCAAATTTGGCCACCAACGTTATCATTTGTCCAAAAAAAAAAAACCCGTTCAAATTAGGCACAAGAGTAATGTGACATTCAACTTTTTTGTTTCTCTTTTTAATCCAAATATGTATTAAGGCAGGCAGCAGTTGGGACCAAGAAATAAAAAGAAGAGAAACCGTTGTTCCCTAGAGAGATATATTAATTCCCTAAATTAAATAAGTTGGTTTTTTGGGGTCATAAAGCTCATTGAATATGTAGAAATAAATAAGATCAAATGCTAGTTGTGGTGAATTGAGTTCTCTGGGACCATATTGGCACATAGGGCCTTGTACTCGAAGCAAGGAATTCATGGGGCTTCCAACAAAAAAGCTGGTCAAAATTAAACGTAAAAGGCTGTGATTAGTTATTCCAAAGTGATATGTTGAGTCAACTTCATTAAAGCTAAGATTAATTTTGTTTTTAATCAAGTCTTAACCACGATTATAATATAATTATGGCCGGATCCGTGACACCACTTCTTTTACACAACTTTTGACTCATATTTTTGTGTCAGCAACTTCGTAATGTACTTCAACACTCCGAACAGTCTATCTTTTAGATATTCTATCAAAGAACACATTCATCAAGCATCGCCCAAATTTGAAACCATATGACCATTGGATTTAAGGGTTTAGGTTTCTTTGTAGAACCATATTCATAATGATTTCGATTTGTCTACTTTTTTGTTAGAATAATCTATAAATGATGTTCTAAAAAATAGACCGTTTCTATCATTGATATTAGGGTAAAGTACAAAAAACTACCTCAATTATTGGTGTCACGACACTTTCATACCTCATCTTTTAAAATTAACAATGTCATACCTCATCTTTAGAATTTGTACCAATGTCATACCTCCGTCAGTTTTTCTGTTAATTTTTCTTTTAAGTGCTGACGTGGCTACATGCAGATCCACTTACTAATAATTAAATATATTTTTAATAATTAAAATTTTAAAAAATAATTTTTTTTAAAACTCTCTCTCTCTCCCCTCTCTCTCCCCATTTTTAATAGAAAGTCGTCCCTCCCCCTCTCTCTCTTCCCCATCTTCCTGCAACCTAGAAAGAAGAAGAAGGATGAGGAAGAAGAAGAAGAAGAAAAAAACAAAAAAAAACCCAAACCAAACCCAGTTTGTCCCCCCTCCCCCCACCACAAACCCAACCCCCTACAACCCAGAAAGAAGAAGGAGGAAGAAGAAGAGGAAGAAGAAGAAGAGAAAAGAAAAAAACCCCAACCCAGAAAGAAGAATGAGGAAGAAAAAGAAGAAAAAAAAGAAAAAAAATGGAAACCGAGTTCGTCCGTCCCCCCCCCCCACCCACCCACCCACCCAACCTGCAGAAGAAGAAGAAGAGAGAAGGAAAAAAAAAAAAAGGACACCCAGTTCGTCCATCCCGCCCCCTCTACCCAACCTGCGGGAAGAAGAAGAGAGAGAAGGAAAAAGAAAAAAAAAAAAAGGACACCCAGTTCGTCCATCCCGCCCCACCCCCGCGTACCCACCCTCTTCCCACATCCATTCCCCCCATTTTCTCCACGCCCAAGTTCTCAACCTTCGAAGGTTTCCCGATTCCACCTCAACTAGATCTAGATTTTTTTCTGGGTTTTTTTTTTTGGGTTGCAAGTAGTGGGTGCGAGGTTGGGTGCAGACGGTGGGTGGGAAGGTGGGGAGGTTGGGTGCGAAGAGTGGGTGCGGGGAGAAGAGGGGGTGGGGAGCGGGGAAGACAAATTGTTTTTTTTTTTCTCTCTTCTTTTTTCTAGGTTGAAGTTGCAGGAAGGGGGAAGAAGAAGATGGGGAGAAGAGAGAGAAGGGGGGACGAACTGATTGTTGGTTTTTTTTTTTTTTTATAACTTTTCTTTATTATTTTAATATTTTAAAAAATATTAAATGATTTTTTTTAGTTTTTAATAATTTTTAATAGAAAATGGGTCCCAGATCAAGCCACGTTAGCACTTAACAGAAAAATTAACAAAAAAACTGACGGAGGTATGACATTGGCACAAATTCTAAATATGAGGTATGACATTGTCAATTTTAAAAGATGAGGTATGAAAGTGTCGTGACACTAATAGTTGATGTATTTTTTTGTACTTTACCCTTGATATTACATAATGGGCCATAAAAACATGTGCAGAAAGTTGTGCAAAAAAGTTAAACTACAAATCCATCCTTTATAATCATAATGGTTGAGGCTTAGACCATCTTCAAGGGAGATGTTATAAATGTCACATAGACATATAACAATAACAAATGACGTATCATTTACTCTAACCGACATGTTAAAGCGGACATGGACAAAAAAATGTCAAATTTGAAGCTGCATTCGAATATGGTTTTTGCTATTTCCAAAGGCATTCCACTTGCATTACCTTAAATGCTAGCATATTTAAGTATTATTTTAAAACCAACAACAACTCAACTTTTATTATTTTTGTTTTAAAAAAATAAATGAAGCAATAAATTTTGACATATCGGGTGAAAGGAAAATATTGACTATATGTTAAATTGTCAAGTCATCCATCAAATTAAAATTTGATTTTTGAATTTGACGTTTCCTTTAGAAATGTTCTTAAACTACTAAGTGATTAGACTACATTTAGTAAGAGATGCGCAATAAAAACATTAGATAAATGTATTTGGAATGACTAGACGGGATGCACAAGGGAATTTGCATACGAATACTTGAAATAAGTATTTTGAAAATCCTTTGTGTTAGAAGTTTTTGATAGTCACGTAGTGTGGTGAATTTTTAATCTCTCGGTCTAAATATTTTGTAACATATATCTACCTAAATTTGCCTAAATCCTTGTACAAACATTGACCTTAGGGTCTCTTTGGTTTGTGTAATGAGAGGTTTAAGGAGGTGTATGATATTGTATTCCTATGTTTAGTAAGTACATTTAGACATGTCAATGATCGGGGCTTCCAATATGACTTATCCGAATAAGACCGTAGCCTATTATTAATTTATATAATATTATATTAGTCTGTAATAGAAGTTGAAGACTTTTTATGCATTCAAAATATGCTTATTAAAAGAACGATGTTAGTAATAATATTTTGATTTTTTTTAGATCATAAATTATATCCAACGAGGATCCAATTCACTATGAAATCAATGTTTATTGTATATAGATCGATACGTCAGATCCGATAATACAAACCAAGCTTGATAATCCCATTATAATGGACCCGAAATATGGATCAAACTTGATCGGATCCGTTTATTGAAGACGAAATACCTTTTACATGGGCTTTTTCGAGGACGGATGGAAGCTAAAAAAGCCTTGGGTAACAATACACGTGACTGATAAGCAATGACATCATCGTTTTGGACCCTCCCTTCTTTGGTCTTTCGTTTTCGGATAGCATAGAACATGACATCACTTTTGGCCCTTCATCTTTAGCTAGTGTATTTCATTTTTTAGCATAAAAATTTTACTATGCTATGACGCGACACTAGAGTAATGAATGGTTAGACGTGCAGTCAACGAAATAGAAACTAAGAAGACTAAATTTTCAAAGGGCATTATGGATCAAGGTTTGATTCCTCTATCTTCATAATCATTTCTCCAGCTGAGACGAACGAATCCGTGGTAATTTTATTCTTCAGTAAAACGTTATGGTGAAAAATTAAACCAGAGACTCACAAAGATCATGAAATTCGTTATTTTTTAGACCAACTCCAATGGTGGGCTAAAAGCTAAATTACCCCCCAAAATTTCCTCCCAAACCCAAGGGGAAATTTTGGGCTAAATGCTAAATGCTAAACCAGGCCAGATTCCCCTCAAAATTTAGCCCAGAAATCGAAATTTAAAATTTTCAATATTTATCGGAATTTAAATTTTTTTAGATTAAAATGTTCATAAAATTAATTTACGATAGTCTACATATTTATTATTTTTTTTTAAATTTAATTTATCCATAAAAATAGCCTAAGTTCATTCTTTAATAATCTCGGGCTAAAATTTTAGACTAGAACGGTTGAAGCAGAAAAACTGTTTCTGAATTAAAAGTTAAATTTTCCGGGCTAAAATATTTGGCCTTTAGCCCAACCATTTGAGATGATCTTAGTAAGGGTAACTCAATATCTCACCCCACATTCATGAAAACACTAATCCCTTTCTCCATCAGTTCCGATACTACATAAGGCGCAAATAGTATTTTAACCCTTAAACAGTAGCCGGCTGCCCCAAAAATCGCATCCGTGATAGTTCACACTCGATTTAAGAGTTTCACACTTTTGCTACTTTCCACTAAGCCAACCCCTTGAGTAAGGTTCACACTTTTGCTACTTCAATTCACAGTAATAGACAGTAAGGTAATGATCTTCGCCCGTTTGTTTCCGTCGCCAGCAATAAGCAGGCGTGTTAGAAAAAAAAAAAAAAAATGGCGCGTAAAACAATTCCTTTCGACAGTAAGCAGAAATTCAGAAACAAAAATTTGAGCACAATAATTCGACATCAATGAAGGAAGAATGATGAATCAGTATGGATTTCATAAACTTGACAAAGCAAACAGAAACACGCATAAAAAACTAGCAAATCACATAAATGAAACTTCAGGATGAATGGAATTTTTCACCACTCAATAATCTGGTTTATGGGAAACAAAACTCAATCCCGCAGTAAAATTCGGTTTGGGATTAACTCCCCTATAACTGAATTATTTTAAGAAAATTTTGCCGAAACGAGTTCTTCAAAAACTCAAAAAGATTTTCATCACCATCTAAAAGCTAATATGGCTTGGGAGGAAAAATATTCTTAACCGGAACCAGATCCGTACTTCTTGCCGAACACAAGCAGCTGTAGCTTGTCATAACCAGACAGCACACCAGCACCAGCAATGGCACGGAGGATGTTAGCACCAGCACCCTTGAAGAGAGACTTGGCACCCTCGTTCTTCAAGATTTGTTGGAAGGCATCCAGGGAACTCTTGTACTTGACGGCTTCACCAGAGGTCATCATCATTCTTCTGCGGACAGTGTCAATTGGGTAGGATGCAAGACCAGCACCATTGGTGATGACCCAACCAAGGGCAAAGCTAGCGAAGAAACTATCCTGTAGTTTTCAACAAAAATAAGCAACGTGTCACACAACTGAAAGCAGATAACGATTGTGGGCAACAGATTTGAACATTGTGGCATAGCATTCTTTAAAAACCAACATAAATAGACACTTCATACAATTCTTTGTAATGCTTCGCAAAGAAAGAATTAGAATAGAGCAAAGCCAAAAATAATAAACAGAAGAGCGGACGCATCATTAAACCTTTTGCAAAATTAATAGTCCCTTCTCAAAGGGAAATGAATGACTAATATAAGAAATATTATGCCATAACAATATGCACACATACAAGATATTCAGCAATTACACAGAATGTGATAAAAACCCAAAATTGAGCTAGCAACTAACGTAAACAAAGCCAACACCATCATAAGAATATATAACTAAGAACAAAAAGGTAAGTGAATAGATAAAAGTAATTCACTAACCTGCAAGCCTCCAGTCAGGACAACAGGCTTCAGTGAATCATACAGTCCAAAGTAGAGACCACGGTAGACAATAATTCCAACACAAGAGATGTTGAATCCACGGTAAAGACCAGCAATTCCATCAGATTTCAAAGTCTTCCTGTAGACATCAACCAGACCATTGAATTGTCTTTCTCCTCCCTTCTTTGCAGCTTTAGAATCATTAGCCAAACGAGTACGAGCATAATCCAACGAGTAGACAAAGAAAAGAGAAGAAGCACCAGCAGCACCTCCTGAAGCCAAGTTACCAGCAAACCATTTCCAATAACCGTCCCGGTCTTTCTTGAAGTTGAACAGCCTCTTGAAGTAATCCTTGAATGCAAAGTTCAAGGCCTACAACAAATCCAGGTAACAATTTTAGTACAAGTACGCATCAAAACTTTTCTTTGCCAACGGAACATTTAGTAGAAAATTAACATTACAAACCTGAGTGGGGAAGTAACGGATAACATTGGCAGTGTTCCCTCTCCACAATGAACCAAAACCCTCTTCCTTGATTGTACGGCTAAAGCACTCCCCAATGCCCTTGTAGGGTTGTGACAAACGACCAGTTTTGATCATCTCATCCTGGTTTTGAATCAACAGCTTGACACGCTCAATTGGGGCGGCAGCAGTTTTAGACACGGCAGCAGAGACTCCACCCATGAGAAAATCAATCAGAAAGTGGCCTTTCTCTGCAGGGGCTTGAACAAAGATGGGTGATGCAGTTGATGGAACCAAAGACATATCAGTGGTAGCTCTGCATGCTGGCATGAAGGGATACTGCAGTGCAGCATTAGTGTAGTTCCCATAAGCACGTCTTTGGTACATTCCTGGTCTTTGGAAGCCATTATCGTAACCCTGGATAGATTGCTGAAGGAGCTGGCCAGCTACCTTCTGGACGACAGAAGGATGTTGAACCTGATCAACCATTGTTGCCCTACAAGAATGTGCATATACCATATCAGAAACAGAATCTACCACGATAACCAAAAATAATAACCATTCCTGATGTAAATGATACTACTTGACCAAAACTGAACTGACATCAATTATGTATAAGAGCATCAAGTAGACTATAAAACCAGTTATAAAATCATTTGTACTTCCAGAGACAGATAATAATAGAGGACGAGCCTCAATCTTCAGGTCTATTGACATCAATAATCAGAAAACAATCAAATTTCAGACACAGAATGACCTCAAAAGGTAGCAGATGGTTACTAAAAACTACATACGTACTTATCAGATCATCTATTCTATAAAATGTGCGAATCTTTGCACTATTTTGTCATGGATGCAGTCAACATCATGGTACTATCAAGGAACAAAAGAACATCCACACAATTAATGCTTCAAATAGAACCACAACCTCGTCAAATAGGGGAGTTAAAAACATTTTTTAACAAAAAAGTACGGTTTTCATGAAAACTTAAGTGGTACGAAACATGAACTGTCAGCATATCAGATGGTAATCTGTTTATTACTCACTGAAATGTGCACCTAAGCAATAAAGAATTCAATCCCTATGCCGTAAAATAAATGGTTATTGCTTTAGGTTTGAGAATTAAAACCCCAACATACAACTCCTTAGCCTATGATAAAAAATTGAATCACAGTAAGCATTAAAATAAATCGTAAACACCGAAGAAATTGAAAACCATATCATCCAAAATAACATTCAGTAATCATAGATCCGACTAAACAGTTCACAATTTTTAAGACTACAAAAAAAAATCATTTCTTTGTTACCAAAATCGACAATTTATTATTCGTCACATTTATCAAGAGCATTCACTTAAAAAATCAAAAACTTCCAATTAACGACATCAAAGAATCACCTAAACGAAATAAAACAAACACAAACTTCGTTAACCAATCATAACCGTCCAGATCTAAAGGATCCAAACCTACAATCAACAAATAAGTAAATCAATACAGTTCCACCATAAAAATGTACTAGAAAATCAGATCTGACAACGATGAACATATATGAAACAGTAAAGCAAACAAATCGAGCAGATCAGATCTCACTACAAGTCGCAAATAATCAGATCCAAACAAACAATTAATCGATTAAAAAAAATCACCTTTGCACATCAAAATTACAGAAAAAAATACAGATCTGGAAAAAAATTGAAAGTAAATGAAAAAAATCTCAAAAATCTGAAAGCGATACTGACAAAATTCAGATCTAAACATAGCAGGAGGAAATTTAGATTATACCTTCGGAGGTGGCGGCTGCGAGACGTCTCCGCTTTGAGCTCTACGCTGAAATGCGCAAAGACAAAAGAGAGACCGAGAGCGAGAGCGTGAGAGGTGTGGAGGAGACGAATACCCTTTTAATGGCTGACGCCTGATTCATAAGAAGCGAATAAGTGGGGAATGTCTCAAATCACAGCCGTTAATTATTCGATCTGACGGATGATATTTCACTTGGGAAGGTTACGAATTGTCTAAATAGACGGCCCGTGACGACTGAGTAATATGGGCTTAAGCCTAGTATGTGTTTAGGTTGGAATATGGGCCGTAACGGTTTTGTATTTTCCTTTTTGAAAATGATAAACTTACATCATTTTTTTTATTAACAAACCGTGGCCAATAACTGAATTGAGATAGTTGCGTACTAGTACACACAAAATGTGTGAGAAATTTTTTTTATTTTTGTTTTTGAAATAGAAGGAGAGAGGAAGAGAGTGATAGAGAATGTGAGAGTGAGAAGTTTTATTTATTTATTTGTTTTTATTTTTTTAAATTAGAGATATGTTAGGATTATATGTAGGTGAAGTTTTGAAAAAAAACAGCAAAATTTGGTTGTGTGAAATTACATTTCTGCTTCGTATTTCTTATTCATGTTTTGTATTAATTAGAAGGTTAAACTGGTAATTTCATTAAAGCTTTGGTTGACAATGAGTTATATTAATTAGTAGAGATTACTAGGTCAGAAAGTTATTCATTTTTTTTTTGTCGAAAGGTCAAAATGTTATTAGCTTTTGAATTTTGATAGAGTGGTTTTTCGTACACCTAAATTTAGTCATTTTTTAAGGAAAGCAATTTTTTTTTTTTTTGGAGAGCATGGTTACCCCCTCATGTTTATTGTCCGCTCAAAAACAAGTGAATTAGGTATAGCTTTGGATGAAATTCTTGAAGTAATTAAACCTATATGCATCATTCTTTATTCTCTGGTCACAGTTTGTGGATACAAGGCGGTTGTCAGGTTCTTTCCGCATCAAGTCTCGGACTTGGAACTTGCTGTGTCTCTCTTGGAGAAGTGCCATCACACACAGTCAGTGTCATCACTGCGTCAGGAAAGTACAGGAGAGATGGAAGCTAAATGTGTGATGCTTTTGTGTCTGTCTATTCTCGTGTTGGTTCCGTTTGATAACTCCACTGTTGATACAAGCATTCAGGCTTTCAAATTCAGGCCCTATGCGTCCTATTGCTGCTTTGCTGCTCTTGAATCTTCTAACACACCCAGACATGTCAAAGGCTTTTTTCAGGTTTCTTTCATCACGTACATAGGTCATAGAATGTTGCATACCAACTGCCTACTTTAGCATTGCATGCTTATATGAAAAGAATTGATTCAAATTCCAGCTGAGTGCGAGCTGCGATTACACCTTAATATTTATGGAATATAACCTTCTAGCCAAGAGAATATGAGTTAATCCTCTCTTGGTTTTATTTCTGCATCACTATAAATTTGTTAAATTTTTTTTTTTTGGAGACTTAAAATTTAGTACTGGTTCTTCTCGCTATTATGTTGTAATTCTAGACCACTCTTATTGCTGCATTTGCTTACCTTTTTCTTATACATTTTCTTCTTCAGCTTTGTTGAAAGGACACACGAAGTCCTATCTTCTCTGACAGATGATGCCATCAATCATTTCCGGTTCTTGGAGCTACAGAAGCACTGGCTGCTATTTCAAGGTTTGCTTTTACTTCTTTGTAGTTCATATGATCTGAACCCTAACATAGTTTGCAATTTAGTTGAGAAAGATTATGTCTAAAGAGTCAAGGACCAATAATTGTGATCCTTGAGCAAGTATGATGATTTTTGCGAGGATTGCAAGTTGCATATTGCATTTATGTTTTTGATTCTCTAAACTGATACGTTTATTTATTTATTTATTTTCTTTAACTTTTCAATGGAAAATTCAAGTTACAGGGCAAATCCCTACCCATAACTCAGTTTGCGTTAGACCATGCATAATATAACATCTAGTGGCCTCTTTATCTGTGCTTATCTGCAGACATTTTGATCTTGCCTTTTAACCAAACTGATTGTTATGAAGTTGAAAAGCCAAGCCCATCTGCATAACAGCTTTGAATTGATTCCTCATAAGTGAGTTTATACAGACGAACTTAAAGGAGTATTAGTTATGCTTGTGAGATAAACAAAACTGACTAAAAGTCTGATTTCCAAGATGTGGATGATCTGGCTGAGGCATTCGATGTTGGAATGAGAAAACACATTTACAGAAAGTCCGATCCATTAGATGAAATCCTCCTAAATTACCTTGGAAAAGAGGAACAATATGTTGCTGTGGTAAATACTCAGGAACAGTTGTTCAGTTTAGTTCACTGGTTTATCCTCTCCACCACCGTCATTAATCCATGAGGTTCAATGCTCAAAATAGTTGGCGGTCCTTGAGGAATGCAACGATCATCATGTCTTCTGTTCCCTTTCGAGATGCGAGTCCATTATAATTGACATGAATTCCAATAAGCCTTTCTTTCAGCTTCATCCTTAAGTTTTCTTTTTGGGTCTAATTCTTCGAAACGTTTTAGTCTCTTAGAAAACTAAAACCGAGGGTTTCATGTGCATGGATAAGGTTGCACTAGAGAGCTACTTACTTGATCTTTCTATAGAATTTTATTGGTTGGAACATTGCTGGCTTTCTGATATATTAAATAACCTTTGGAGAAGCTGCCATTCATCAATAATCTGCTTATCTGCTTATCTGCAGACATTTTTATCTTGCCTTTTAACCAAACTGTTTGTTATGAACTTGAAAACCCAAGCCCATCTGCATATAGTTTGGTTGCTTTGTTTGGTGTCTTTTCCCATACTTCTATGATTCAACTGGTTAAATTGTCCTTGCTGGAAAATCTTTCATGCTTACATGGATTTCCGTAATCCTTTAAAACATCGCATCTTCACGCCCTTTCATTAGTTGTAAATAATTGTACCAATTTTATTGCTCAAAAAGCTGTACTGATATCGTACTTTTTCAGGGTGATGGGTCATGGCATGGTGTTTGCTTAGCACTGGCTGAATTGGCGCATAGAGGGTTTGCTCTTACCTATCACCCTTCCGAAAGTTGTACCTGTTGTTGTGAAGGTTGTCTGGAATACTGACTTATAAATCTAGCGTATATTGACATTTTTGTTGAACTGTAGCAATTGTATATGATATGTGGTTGATCCACTAGCGAAATATTTTTCATCAATAATGAAATTATTTCAGATTTACTCTAAATTTGGATGCCTACTTTCTTTTACTTTAATTTATTTCCCCTTATGTTATAGTGATCTAGGTGTAATTTGTCATGAACATATACTTCCGGTACAATGTCATATTTGAAGTCTACTTTGGTTTTGTGAGCTTTTATGGAGCTTCAAGTTTACTAGGTTGTTCTAATGTGGTGCTGTTTCTCTGTTGTAGTCAGAGAAAGATCGACATGTTATTGGATCTCATGTACGGGATGCTGCAGCTTATGTTTGTTGGCCTTTTGGCCGTGCATATTATCACACGGATATGAGAAATATACCACATCAGCTTGCGCCACACATTCTGGCACTGGTGTGCTACGACCGCGAGGTACTAAACTTTAATTGTTAGTATGATTTGAATCATTATTTCGTACCACATCTGTTTTATGTTCTTATATTCTAGTTTATGATGCTTAGGTTAATTGTAGAAGAGCCGCTGCTGCAGCTTTTCAAGAGAATGTTGGAAGGCAGGGTAGTTACCATCATGGAATTGACATGGTGAATACTGCGGACTATTTTTCACTTTCTTCACGAGTAAACTCTTATGTTCATGTTGCTGTCTCTGTTGCTCAATATGAGGGTTATCTTTATCCATTTGTGGATGAGCTGCTGTATAACAAAATTTGTCACTGGGTAGGCTCCAACTTGGATTCTTTAAGGTTTTAAATTCTCTACAGACTACTTTTATCTAGAAGTGTAGATCTTATGTTTTACACAATGTCATCAGGATGAAGGCTTGAGAGAACTTGCGGCTGAGGCTCTTTCTGCCCTTGTTAAATATGATCCTAACTACTCAAATAAACACATAATGTGCTATTATGACCATTAGAATGAGTACTCAAAAGATCAAAAGCGTATTGTTTGTTGAAATTACACTGTTTTTCTATTTTGAATGCGTTTGGAATTACACAGTTATTTTCATTACATAATTTACCATTTTATCATCCTATTTAATTAGTACTCATCAATACGAACACGTGAGCACAAACATGATGTAATTTAGACGTGTAATGAACAAGTTATGTGCATTTTAAGATGAAGGATGGAATCGTAATTTTACACCCTCCGGAAATTTCAAAAATGTTTTCGTTATGCGCATTTTATGAGGTTTTTTTTTTTTTTTTTTTTTTCTCAAAGCATTTTATGAGTAATTAACCCACACAAACCGAACCAGACCCCCTCTCACTTTCTCCTTCTTCCCCCGAGCTCTGTTTGCATACTCTCTCTATTGCATTGTGCAACATCGAGACCGTCCCCACCACCCATCTCGCTTTCTACGGCGAGACAACCATCACCAAATAACCATCACTATGTCCCTCTCTATGCCCAGAACACAGGAACACCAAACAAACACTCGAGTTCGCACGCAAACCCAAGAACCCAACGAACTCTATTCGCATCCGAGAGCTCCGGTGAGATTCCCGACGACTCCGACCGAGGTTATTCTTGAGCACAATCCAACCAAATCTCATTGATTTGTTCAAGGTTTAGACGGCCTCCTCACAACTCCCAGGACCCAGATTCGAACTTGCATGCTCGAATATGGCTTTATTCCAACAAAACCAAATTGGGCCGAGCCTTTCCAGCCAATTTTTGAGCATCTCCGACTAGTTTTTGGTGAAATTCCAACTGGCGAATGGCGATCGACTCGGCGAGGAAGAAAAAGACGAAATATTCCGTCCATCTTGACGGAATGTTCCTAACGGCATTAACGGCGTCAACGTATAACTTGAATCGAAGGAGAAAGCTATCCAGAGGAATTTCATGGGAAAGCTAGGCAAGACGGCTACGACACTGCAGCTTATAGTGGGTGGGTATTTTCTTTCAAAAGTATTATTATATTATAGTTTTCTTACTTGTGAGTATGTTTATTTGTGTGTAAACATGTAAACGGATCGGGTTTACTGGGTTTAGGTCGGGTTCAACTCGACCCGTTAATTTAATTGGTCATCCGAACCCAACCCGTTAAGCTAACGGGTCATCCGAACCCAACTCGTTAAGCTAACGGGTCATCCGTTTCATTCGTTAACCCGTTTTTTTTTTTTTTGGGTAACATTTCATCCAAATCAATTACAGGCTTACAGCCTCGTTCGTGAGCATCCTCGAAGATTTCCTTGAGCTTGAGGCGTTCTTTGGTCTATGCATTCGAGATGACCGCGACAAAGATGATGGGGAGCAAACCTGGCATTTTGTTTTGCTTCGGCAGGATTGTCGGCTTCAAGAGCCTCCAAAATTAGCAAAATCAAAGATCAAAACCCCAAATTGATGACATGGGTAAGCATTAATTTCATTCCAATCAATAAAATCCACACTTTCAGAAGAACCCAGAAACAAAAACATAAGAAATTGGATCCAAAACAACAAAAAACACATTTTAGAGAGAGAGAGTGTCACGCCCCGATCCCGATGTACGTCCAGGATTGACACGTGACGTCATCAAATAACCTTATATCTAACATACTCGTCTACGAGATATACACCAAGCACATGCTATGCCTCGAATTGCGTATTAAAATTTGTACACTTTATGGCTACATCTAACCTTCTCGTTAGACTGCCTACGTACCCTATCCAGGGATCAAGCCATTCGTAGTTCATCATGCACTATAATTGACATATAACACAGTCCGTTTAAGCCGAAAGGCATAACATTTCTCAATCCATCAATAGAACTTGACAAGCATGAAATTACTAGACTCAGGGTTACATAACAAATCCACCTGAAAATCATGATTTCCTTTCCATCTTCTATATAAGTCATTATGTCGCAACATGATACCGCAATTCACAACATTTATCATATCAAACAACCGACGAAGCACAATACAATTCTCTATCCACACTAATTAACTAATTTGACCAGAATAATAACAACTATAACCATATCTTCTAAATTCATACTTTAAGAAATCATAGAAAATTCTGAATGAGTCACCCAAACGTCCAACAGCTTTTCTAATTCAATCCACAAGATTCTCAAAACCATTTCTCACAAATATACTAAGACTAAAGCTAAAGTGACACAATTAAGCCAAGCCTATATCTCTGTAGCTGATATCAAATCTAAGAAACCAACAAGTAAAGTGATGAGGCTTTGGACCACTCAACGGAATCCAAACAAGGATATGATTCTGAACCATCACTCAACGGAATCACTTGCACTATCAACTTCTCGTGACCACTAACTATCTTATCATACAAGCATAAAAGTTATACATAGTTATACGCATACATGCTATCGATTCCGCATATCAACCAGCATCTAATCATATGGAGCACAACACAAGGAATTCCCTTAATTACTATTTCTACTAAAAATCTAATAAAGTACCTAACTCATCTCCTGACTTTCATCTCCATCTCATGCTAGGTAATAATGCCAAGTTCGAATAGGTATTCATTTGGCAATCATACCCAATTAATTATCAAACAATATTTAGATCCCATAATTGTTATTCACATTATTAAAAAGTTAATTAAACACATAGATACCACAAACATCATCAATACACAAGCCAAAACATATTTAATTAGTATAGGTCTATGGCTAAATATATAAAGTTCACATTTCAATAGAAATCATATTTATAAGACCAATTCATATTCGCAAATGATACTAATATAAGAAATTATGATAGTAATCATATATCTTGCATTCAAGTCACTGTCTCACCAATATAGGCCCACTAGACTTCAATTAGTTCTGAAGTACTAATTTTGTTATTTAAAACGTTTCGAGACGTGTTGACCACAAATCAACTCTCGGTCAACAATAGGGTCCACAACTCTACGTAATTTGATCATGAAGATCCACACATCGGATTTCTGATCCATAACTTCCCAAGTCCACATTAGGCTTCTAGAACAACATACTAAATTCCCATCGCGATCCGACGGTCGGATCTCCATCAATTACTAGAATTAAGTGGCGGTCAACAATTTATTTTACCAACTTAGAAATCCAATTAGGGAAGATCCGTAAGTCGGATTTCCGATTCGTAAGTTTCTATGATGCACAAATATTATGTTCTATCACGCATTAAGGTTTGGTGACGATCCAACGGTCAGATCGTTGATTCATATTTTGACCAAGTAAGGTATTGTAATGAAACTAAGTCCAAACAATCAAATTACGTCATACGGATATCAATTATGAAACCAAGGCATTTGTTTGAACTTAAAAGGATGTCTTCGACCCAATGCCCAGGCCGCCGCCGCAGGTGGCGGTCGGCCACCCTGACTTGCCGGAAAAATTCAACTATTTTTAAAAATTACCAAAATTTACAAAAATGAAGCTCTCAATGAGTAGAGCAAGTTTTATACCTATGGCCAAGTCCAATTTGGCCGGAAAAAGCCTCCAATTTCCATAAACCCGCCGGAACCCTAGAATTGGGTGTTCTCCAATTCGTAAAAATCGTAGCTCCCCCGCCCCCAAATGGTTTGGGCTTTGATCCAGGCCTCAAGAGGAGTTGGACAAGGGTGGTGGTCATCGGCGATATCTACAAAAATGGTGGATTTCCGTCGACACCCATAAATTTCGTCGGGTTGTTTTCCACCAAAACAAAACCAAATGTCTTCTAATTTCGGGTGGAAATGGAAGAGGGAGGGCTAGAGAGTTGTTTTGTAAGGGTGGAAGGTTGTCAATCGCCGGAAAAATGGACGGGAAACTCGTCGGAATTTGTTGCAGCCGCGGGTCGGGTCTAGGAAAGTCGGGTCAAGGGGAAAGGGTGTCCGAGTTGTGTGTTTCCTCCTCTCCTTCCTTTCCCTCCTTCTGCTTCCCCCATTGGTCACTTCTTTTATGCCATTTCCTCTCCCCTCTGGTCACTTCTTTTCTGCCCTTTCCTCTCCCCTCCTCCCGTTGGTCTTTCCCCATTTTCTCTTTTTTCTTTTTCCTGTCTCTCCTGCAACTCCCTTTTTTTTGTTTTTTTTTGGTTTTGTTTTGTTATACTGATTGGTTCCCTTAAACCCCCCCATGAATTGGGTTGGTCCTCCTTTTTTTTTTCCCTTGGTCACCACTTCCACGGGGAGTTTTAAAGAATACTTGTGATTTTATTTGCTCATTATTATATGTACACAATGTTCGAGCCAAGGACTAGCTTCACATATATGTTCATATGCATCATTTAAGTTCACCTTGGATCTAGAGTTAGTGTCAGCCTATTCCTAGTTTTGCATTAGGCAACTAGAACCCGACGTTAGCACTTAGCACCAACTTCACATGATTGTAGTACTAGAACGTAATTATACACCTAGAGTTCATGTAGCTATTTTCTGCATGACTTGTGTACTTACATGATCTATTGAGCAATGACTATTTTTATCACTATTGCTTTTAATGTTCAGTATTGTATCCTTTTATTACTACATCTGATGGCTGCTATGCAGTATACTTATGAATAGTATGTTATTTTGGAAACTATACTTGTTTTACAGTGAAGGGTTACAAATTTCACAAAATAACAGGTTTTACAAAAATTACTTTTATGCTCACTCACCTTTGTTTTTTGCTCTTTCAAGACCTAGAGGCTAAAGCTATTCTAAACGAGGAATAATAACTGACCAGAACTTCTGATAACATATGAAGGCTTTACCTTTCTGTAATAATATTCATCATTTGAGGGTATGAATACTTTTTACTTTTGCTGCACTTATACTTTGGCATTGATGTTTGTAATAAGGGTTCTGATTAGCTCACATGTGCACTCTTGTTTCATTTAATTCAAGTTTTAATTATTCACACTTTTCCGCGTCAATTACACCTTATGCATTACACTTGATGGTTTGGGTGGCTGACAAAGCTCTCAGGGGTGGGCTGCACCCACTCCGGCTTTGTTGTGCGCAAAAGCATGAGGTTCGTCAATGCGCCTTGCGTGAGAAAATTCCGGGCGCGTCCGCACACATATGGTGGGCCACAACATAATCTTGGTCGAAATTTTGGGCGGAATTTATCAAGATTAAGTTTTAATCCAAAAGTTTTTCTAAGCCCAATGATTGGTGCAGTTTTGAGGCGGTTTAAAACTCAAATTTTGGGTTTTAACCCAACCATTTGAATTGGTCTAAACATGCGTGATGGGTACAGAACAGCTCAATAGACCGTGTATGAAATCAGGCCAAAGTTCCATGCCTTATAATTTATTCCCATAGCAGTAATTGTAGAACAAAGCTACATTTGCAAATTACAAGAAGCAAACACAACCTTTATTATGCATCCGTTCATTCTCATACCATGTATGAAAATATGCCATTTTTCTGTCCTACTTATAGAACTCAACGACACCAAGATGGGCCGCAAAGCATGCTAATTTGATGCCACTAAAACCAGCAGCAGTTGCCAAGTCCATGAACTCTTCCGCGCTCCTCTGCTTCCCTCCCGGGGTTTGGACCATCATATGTACATCGAGCTGGTGGTTGCTTTTCGTAATACTACTACTATCTGGGATGCTTGGCAGAACTGCGTCCACAACGATCACTTTTCCATCCACTGGAAGAGCTTTGTAACAATTTTTCAACAATTTTATGCAGTCCTCATCAAACCAATCGTGGAGTATGCCCTACAGATAAAAGCGTACATTATTCAACAATTGCCATACATAAGATTTGAACTTAACATTTCCTCTGATGGTCACTAAATTCAGTAAAGCGTATATTGTTTGAGCAAACTTCTAAATGGAATGCTTCACACATAAACATATATATTCCAACCATGAATGCAATCTGATGGTCTAAACAATTTGGCTTTTAGGACTTCCAAATATTATTCTCACCAAAAAGTTATTCGAATCCAAAATAACATAAGAAGGAGATAAACATAATTCATGATGATAATCAAATGGTCAAAGAATTTTGGATTTCAATACTTTTGTTGTAAATATATAACGATACAAAATTAAACGGTTGGGATTTTAAACTTCATTGTTGAGTGCCCTAATCCGTCTAAAATATTTTATTTATTTATTTTAGAAAACCCATCTTAAGAAGGGTGTCATATAACATATGTAAAAAAATAAATATATATTTATATATAGGCCCTTTAAGAGAAATGATCCTCAGTTTATTCAGAAAATATCGAATTTCAACGATCCGAAAGTCTCGATTCATAGATCATCTTTGCAAAAATTCAATTCAATCTGAAACTATTTGTCAATTTAATTATCACGATGAAATTTCAATGCTTTAGACAATTCTGATCTTTAAAGTTCGATATGGTGTGGACCCCACAACTAATTCTTATTTTTTATAGAAAAAAATGAAAATATGTTCCCTTAAGGGCCTCATGTATATATACTTACTAAAACGAAAGTATTCTTGAGAAATTAAAAAATCACCTTCATAAAAACAACTTCGGCATCGGGAATACTTGCAAACATGTCTCCTCCTACATGTTCCACACCTGAAAAATATATTGGAGGTTATATTTCTTACGTATAACTTGCATAAAATAAATGTTATTTACCATATTAATTAAACTGTATTTGTCAATGACATGCAAAACAAATATTAAATCGTACCAGGATATTTAGGAGCATCTTTTACAACATGAGGCAAATCATAATTGATACCCTTAATGTGAGGATATGTGGCAGTGATTAGACTAATGGCCACCCCGAGACCACCACCAACGTCCACAACTTTCTTAAGGTTCTCAAAACCCTTGTAAACCTCAAGAATCTTCTTTACAATCATGGTGGTGATGTTGTTCATTCCTGTGTTGAAAGCTTGATTAAACCTCTGGTCGTATCCTGCGTACTTGAAGGCGTGCGAGCCATGAGCCATTTCAAATGGAATTCCTCCTTCGATAATTGCATTTTTCATCTGGTACCTGTTTAGAGATCAATAAATTAATTTTCACGTACAAGATTTTATCAGTTAATAAAAGTTACAGGGATTTTCAATGACTTGTTGTTCCCTGCATTTGTGAACTAGAGTTTTTACTTTAGCCATTTCCCTTCATGAACTTTTATTAATCACTAATTATCTGCCCTTCACCGTAAGATTTGCCAATTTCTTTATACATCCTTCCGTCCATATTTGTCGCGTGGTATGTGGGTAAAAACATCATTTTATACACACTTTGATAAATTGACGATATACATGGATCAAAAGAACAAAATGAGCATTGTTACACTTATCATCATTTGTACCATTTCTCTAATAGAGGTAAGGTCTACCTGCACGTGTGCGTCTCATCTCTATTAGAGTGATGATACATATGATTAGGGGTGGGTTCAAAAAACTGAAAAAAACCGAACCAAACGAAAAAACCAAACCGAATTGAAATCCTTTAGTTCGTTTCGATTTTAATGGTTTGAAAACTGAACCGAACTGAACCAAATAATTATATCAAATTGATATTTATTTATTTTATTACTTAATCTGTTTTGGGTATTATCTTCAAAACCGAATTTCGAAGCCCAATGTTCCCAAACTTTTAAGCTCATATCTGTACTAATTAATAAAATCCTCTTTGTCAACCAAAAGAGGATAAAAAAACAATTTAGTCTTCTATCACAAAAAAAAAATGGTGGGCAATAATGTAATTTCATAAGTCCAAATTTTACTGTTTTTATTAAAGCCTCACCAACATGTGATGTTAAAATATCTTTAATATTTAAAATTTTAAAAAAAAACCAAAAACAAAAACCTCTCCCTTCCACTCCCCCCCGTTCTCTCTCTCTCTTGTGTTCTCATTTGCTAAAAAAATGTGTTCATACATATAAAATACGTAGGCAAATGCTAGTATATTATTAGAAAAAGCCTTTTAACAACTAAACCCTAACATATCTTCAATCAATTTGTTCTTTCTTTCACCCCAGCCGCACCACTTCTCTCCATGTTCTTTCTTTTTCCTTTCTCTGTCCTCCATCTTCATTATTCACTCCCTCTTCCCTCTTCTTTTTTCTTTTTTTTTGTCCCCAGCCGGATCTGTCCTCTCTTCCTCATCCACGTCAATGCATGTCTTTCTATCTCCCCCGTAAATCCTCTGATCTCAGCCAAGAATCCATACTCGCCGGTAGTCACAACAACTCTTCCGAGTCCAACTTTCAGAGGGGTAAGAGATATTTTGTTTGAAATTTGAACCCAAGATCTGTGTGATGATGTGAATGAATTTTGTAAATTTCTCTGAGATTTGTATCTTTGTAAGTTTCTGAATGAATTTTGTGATGGGTTTGTCGAAATAAGATATCAGTTGGACAAAAAGGAATTCTCTCTAGCTTTGGTTTTGTATTTGCAATGCAAAATTGAGCACGCCAAGATCCTCCAAGGCCTCTAATTGGAGTGAAATTTGGTTTTTATTTATTAAATTTATTGTACCTAGCTCTTTTTTTCTTTGTACTAGTTAAGATGGAGTTTTTTAATTAATTAATTTTTTTTCATTTTGGTCTTAGCTTTCAATATTTTTTTGTTGGTTTGTTGTGAACTTGCAGCTTTGGCTTTGAAGGTAAAAATAATTGATTTGTATCTTTATATTTTTTTCTATAATTTTTTTCGCAGCAAAAATAAGGGAAAGAGGACAATGGCAGGTTGTTGCTGGTGTTCTTCCAGACGAATTAAATTGAGTATGTAAGAAGAATCGCCCACATATCAATTTCAGAATTAAAAATATAAAACAAATCAATGAAAATTTAGAACCGAACCAAAAAAAAGGAGAACAAAATTGACCCGAACCCACCCTTACATATGATTTATCAAATAGACAGTAAGAATAACATTTTTGTACCAAAAAATGAAGTCATGGAGCAAATAGTGAGGTGATATCTATTTGTAAAATTTAGGTGAGTAATTAGCTGAAATAAAATTCTAGAGTAAAAAGTAAGAGATCAAATCTACTGCATCCAAAGTTAGTGTGATCTCTCTGTGGTTCGATTCAAGACTAACATGTATTCATACACTTAATTTATCTTAACTTTATTATAATAAATTAAATATGTATCAAACAACAATTGAAGCAACAGAGAAATCATACTCTTTTTAGGTGCATAAAATTTTATCTCGAAAATAATAAAGTGGTATAAATTCAAAAGTAAATCAGCGAAAACCTCTATTAAGAATTTAATGGCTGCCAATTAATAATTAAATAACCAGTGCGTGTCTCATTCAAAGGTATAGAGAACGGATCAGGATCCTCTCCTTTCCAATTGGAGAGGATTCTCCTGGTCAGGCATATCGGGTTCAAATTTTATCCAAAGGTTACAAACAATAACTCTCTAAAAATTATAATAATTATAACCGTTGGATAAAATTTGAACGGCCCGATAGGCTGGTCCGGAGGATCTCCCCGTTTGCTCAGGAGAGGATCCTGATCCATAGAAAACAGACCAGCTCTCTGTGAAGATCTTGTCTTGAAGCATCAGCAGCACAGGGCCAAAAGAAACACCAGCCTCATTAGTCACATAGTGCTTGGACACAGGAGTCAGGCTGTAGAGCCTCTTCAAAGACTTGTGATCACCATCACCAACGACTGAGCAGCTGTGTTAAAGTTGATCCACTACATCACAAACCTGACAGAAGGAATATTATCATTCCTTGACAGCTAAGTTTGCATGTGTGGAGATACCATCAACGTGCACAGCAATGCCACTGCATGTGGTTTCTGACTGCTGCATTTAGGACAGCATGGATGCCACTTCTAGTCTTTAGTTTATTGCATGCGTATGTAATGAACTTGTATATAATTCTGCTGCAATTGCAGCAGAAGATTCATTTCAAATATATTGGATCCAAACTTCCATATGGTATCAGAGCACCGATCTTGGTGACTCTAGAAGCCTTATCTTTGCTTCCGCCACAAACACAACCAGTTCGTCTTCATCAAACCCAGTCACCATGGGCGACGAGGTGATACCTCATGTAACTGATCCTCTCATCCTGCATCATTCAGACTCACCAAGTCTTGTTTTAGTCTCACAACTTCTCGACGGACACAACTATGGACAATGGAGCCGCTCTATGCGAATTGCTCTCAGCGCCAAAAACAAACTAGGGTTCGTTGATGGATCAATCAAGAATCCTGCAACCACTGATGCTAAATATTCAATTTGGCAGAGATGCAACGACATGGTGCTATCTTGGATTTGGCAATCTGTGCAAGGCAACATTGCTCACAGTATACTCTACTGCAAAACTGCGACAGCAGCATGGAATGACCTTGAGGATCGATTCTCGCAAGGCAACGATTCCAGGATCTATCAAATCCGACAAGAGATTGTCGAACACCGACAAGGACAGCTATCTGTTTCAGATTATTACACAAAATTAAAAGCTCTTTGGGATGAATTAGCATCATACCATGAGCCCATTGCTTGTGCATGCGAAGGATCCAAGGCACATGCAGACAGGGAAGAGAAAGAAAGAGTCATGCAGTTCTTAATGGGACTGAACGAGAACTACTCCATCATACGAGGCTCTATATTGATGATGAGCCCACTCCCGGATACACGACGAGTCCATGGATTGGTCCTCCAGCACGAACGGCAATTGGATGTGGTGAATCGTCGTGAACCCACTGCCCATGCAATGCAAACCAGTCGTTCAACAGCACCAAGAGGAGGCTATGGCGCCCACAACCCTAGTTCACGAAAAACCTTCAAATGCAGCTATTGTGACGGAGAACATCCAGTTGAACGTTGTTTCTTTCTTATTGGCTTTCCTGAAGGACACAAATGGCACGGAAAGAATGTGCAGCCCAGAAATAGGCGTACACCTCCAGCCTCCAACAATGTTGAGACACTACCATTGACAACTGCTCAGATTGACACAACCAAAGCATCCATCTCCAGCAATCAACCAACGTTCACCACTGAGCAATATCATCAACTCATGGCCCTTCTTCGCAATAAGAGTGGTACCAATCTGCCACCTGTACATGCAACAGGTATCTATACGTCCAACTGCAACTTTACACAACATTCTCCGCATTCAACATTGTATTGGATCGTGGATAGCGGGGCCACAGATCATATTTCTCACTCATCACCCATCCATAATCACACTAAACCCCAACATGATTTTGTTGGGTTACCAAATGGTGGACAGGCTGCGATTCAATCCATTGGGTCTATTAAACTGACACCCCAGATAACCCTTGATAGAGTTTTGCATGTACCACAATTTCGTGTGAACCTATTGTCTGTGAGTAAGTTAACTTGGGCATTGAAGTGTGTTGTGATTTTCTACCCCGGTTTTTGTGTTATGCAGGACATGGCTACGAAGAAGATGATTGGCCTGGGCAAGCAGTTTAATAGACTCTACTACCTCACTCCAACACAAAACCCACAACTCGCCAACCATGTCCACCATACCTCGACACTGTGGCACCAACGTCTTGGGCACCCATCCTCGGCTCCTCTTCACTCTTTATCCCAGACCATTCCAGAAATTATTTTTGATTCTACCCATGTTTGTGATGTCTGTCCTTTAGCAAAGCAAACTCGTTCATCTTTTGTTTCCAGTTCAATAAAATCAATTGCACCTTTTGATTTAATCCACTGTGATATTTGGGGACCGCACCAAACACATACACCCTCTGGGGCACGTTACTTCCTCACCATTGTAGACGACTTCACTCGATTCACATGGGTTCATCTCATGAGATTCAAATCCGACACACAAACCATAATCCACTCGTTCTTTTCTTGGGTGAAAACACAGTTTAGTCGTGACATTAAAACTCTTCGTGCAGACAATGGGGGGGAATTCATATCTCTGCGATCCTTCTTGAACACTCATGGCACCTTCTTTCAACACACATGTGCCCACACCCCTCAACAGAACGGAGTCGTTGAACGCAAACACCGTCACCTTTTAAATGTTGCCCGAGCCCTACGATTTCAAGCTAACCTACCCTTAAAGTTCTGGGGGGAGAGTGTCCAAACTGCCTGTTACCTTATCAATCGCCTTCCAACACCCCTATTTTCCCATCAAACTCCCTATAAACTCTTGCATGGGACACCACCTGTCTACACTCATCTTCGAGTTTTTGGGTGTTTATGCTACGCTACCAACCTTACTCCCTCACACAAATTTGATACTCGTGCTCGTCGCTGCCTTTTCCTGGGATATCCCCTTGGTCAGAAGGGCTATCGCGTTTATGACCTTGATAGCAAGCGCATTTTTTCCTCTCGCGATGTCATCTTCCATGAACATCTTTTCCCCCTTGCTAACTTACCACCAGAACCTGCCCACAATACCCCAGTCTTACCTGTTCCCCATGACGACCCCACTCCTGCACCTTCAGCCCTTATTCCCACTATTGATCCACCTGCCTCATTCACTCCCTCCCTTCCTCCTGACATACCTCCTCCAACCCCAGACAATACTACCTCGCCAACTCCTGCACCATCGTCTCATTCGCTGCCCCTCATTCCCCTTCGTCGCTCCGAACGCATTAAACAACCACATGCCCACCTTCGTGACTATCAAACCCATCATGCTGTTTTGCTTCAGCCCCACGTCATCTCTTCCACCATGTCCGGCACACGATATCCTCTTCACCGGTACGTTTCTTATACTCATCTCTCTCCTGCTCATCGCTCTTTTGTTCACAATGTCTCTCACTTAGTTGAACCAGCCTCTTATGAGCAGGCACGCCATGACCCTCACTGGCTTGCAGCTATGAATTCTGAGCTTGAAGCTCTTGAAGCCAATCACTCCTGGACTTTGGTTCCTTTACCCCTCCACCAACGCCCCATTGGATGTAAATGGATCTTCAAAATCAAGTATCATTCCGACGGTACCATCGAACGCTACAAGGCTCGCCTTGTTGCCAAAGGGTTCACGCAGCGCGAAGGTATTGATTACAAAGAGACGTTCGCCCCCGTCGCTAAGCTCATTACTGTCCGCTGTCTCTTGACCATTGCTGCTGTTCGCAACTGGTCTCTCCACCAAATGGATGTCCAAAACGCTTTCCTGCACGGTGCACTACATGAGGAAGTCTATATGTTACCACCTCCTGGTTCTCGTCGACAGGGGGAGACTATGGTTTGTCGACTTCACAAGTCATTATACGGACTCAAGCAGGCATCTCGCAGCTGGTTCCAACGTTTTTCATCAACCATTCAAGAAGTTGGTTTTCAACAGTCTCATGCGGACTACTCATTATTCACTAAGGTTTGTGGACACTCCATTACTGTAGTATTGCTCTACGTCGATGACATGATCATTGCAGGAAATAATGAGAAAGCCATTAGTCAACTCAAGCAATTTCTTAGTGGATGTTTTCGAATTAAAGACCTCGGACCATTAAAATATTTTCTAGGTGTCGAAGTTGCACGGTCCAAAGCTGGGATCTCCATTTGCCAACGAAAGTATACTCTGGACATATTGGAGGAAGCTGGCTTGCTTGGCGTAAGACCAGCCAAGGTACCTATGGAACCAGATTTAGTGTTGACAACAACAAGTGGTGATGCCCTCAAGGACCCGACTCGATATCGACGTTTGGTTGGAAAATTAATATACCTTACCATTACAAGGCCAGATATTACGTATGCAGTGAATAATCTCAGTCAGTTCATGCAAGAACCAACACTCCATCACCTCAAAGCTGCACATCGTCTTCTCCAATATCTGAAAGAAGCACCAGGACAAGGGTTACTATTTCCTACAGAGAACCAACTTAATTTGATTGGCTACTGTGATGCGGATTGGGCTAGATGTCCGATCACACGTCGATCAGTGACAGGTTTTTGCATCTTCCTTGGTAAATCACTTGTATCATGGAAAAGTAAAAAGCAAGTCACGGTGGCAAGATCTTCAGCAGAAGCCGAGTATCGCTCCATGGCTGCAACCACTTGTGAACTTACTTGGCTGAGGAATTTGTTGAATGATTTGCGTGTAAACCATCCAGAGCCAGCAAGGTTGTTTTGCGACAATCAAGCTGCTCTACACATTGCAGCGAACCCTGTGTATCATGAACGAACCAAACACATAGAGCTGGATTGTCATACTGTTCATGAAAGGATTCAGAGGGGAGAGATCAAGACCTCTCATATGCAGACGGGACGTCAAATAGCAGACATGTTTACAAAGCCACTGAGAGCACCTACCTTTCATTTACATCTTGGCAAGTTGGGTGTTATTGATATCCACACTCCAACTTGAGAGGGAGTGTTAAAGTTGATCCACTACATCACAAACCTGACAGAAGGAATATTATCATTCCTTGACAGCTAAGTTTGCATGTGTGGAGATACCATCAACGTGCACAGCAATGCCACTGCATGTGGTTTCTGACTGCTGCATTTAGGACAGCATGGATGCCACTTCTAGTCTTTAGTTTATTGCATGCGTATGTAATGAACTTGTATATAATTCTGCTGCAATTGCAGCAGAAGATTCATTTCAAATATATTGGATCCAAACTTCCATAAGCTGAGGATCGAGTGGCTGGCGAGGAGCCTCAGGATGCGATCCAGCATATCGGGTCCATCAGGGTTCTTTGTACCAATAATGGCTGCAATCTCTGATGCGGAGAGCTTGCCATTTGGACCCTCTCTGGCTATGATATTAAAAATGTCAAGCTCAATTGCTGCCTTCATGGTCAGGGGCAGCACGGAAGAAACCGTCAACTCTGCAGCGGCGGAGTAACTTTCATCCTCTTCGTTTGTTTGGGGATCAAGAGGAATTTTGGGTTGGATATCTGTTTCAAGGACTGGAGTGGCCATTAGAGTGGCAACCTCTCTCTCTCTCTCTCTCTCTATTAGTGTTGATTTTGTCGGCCGGAAGCTTGTAACTTCTTAGCATCAGTAGGTTTATTTATAGGGATTTTTTCATAGTAAATTAGAAAATGCTTCAATGAAGCGTGAAAAAAACTTGGATTACCAACTTGTGCAAATCAAATTCTTTATTAAAGTCACCTCTCCAATCAAGCGTGGCAACCGTTATTGAAACAATATTTAAACATCAAATTATACATATACTAAAACTTGGGTTCTCCGGCATTGTTTTTCACTGTTTATGAACAGTGAATGGACGGTAAAGCCCTCGGTTTCTTCTTTGCTTCCCGTACTATTTACGTTTCGCCACAGTAAAAATCCCGTTTTGTCCTTCCCGGCCTCGCGTCGATCCACCCGTTCTTCATTTGTGGAGCAGCAAACAATAAACAATTATAAAGAAATTGGATGCATGGGTG